>CM053507.1:146387414-146469055 GCA_028627145.1 Eidolon dupreanum | reverse complement strand
TGTCCCCCTTCGACTCATCAGAAGTCTGGCACCGCTCCCGGCCCCACCACGAAGTAAATAGTTGGATTAAGTCACTTGAATGTTTTTGCACCAGTAAAATGGTAGGGCACAAATGATATCCATGTCGCCAGCAAATAATGAGAGAGATCACCCAGGGCCACAAAAAACCAAATCATTACTGGCATCTGTATTTTGGCTGTGTCTATGTCATGGTGAAGGAGGGACAGCCTTCAAGCTCTTCCCTGCACCCCGCACCACCCCACACATGCAGCTGGGGGTTCTGGCTCTTGCACTGACCAGAGGCATGGCCTTGAGTAGGTCTTGAAGCTTCTCCAGTGTTGTTTCCTCATCAGTAAAACATAAATAATAGTGCTGAGGCTAACACTGCTCCTCTTCTACCTCCTTCCTCGTCATTCTTACTAATGGAACCCTGCTCTTATCTGGAGTCCCGGATAAGGTGTTCCCTTCCCAGGCTCCCTTGCAACCAGTGGTCATCACGTGGCCAGTTCCTGCCAATGAGAAGCCTGCTGGGGTAGCTTTGAGGAGAGTAATCGCTTTCCTCATGAATAGGGACAGACCCAGCTGACACATGCCTTTCACCCCCTGCCCTTCTTTTCTTCTTGCCTGGGACACAAACGCTGTTCTTGGAGAAGGGGCAGTGATCTTGTGACAATGAGGATGGAAGCCACATGGTCAGGGAAGGTGGAGCAGGGCCCTGGGTTCCTGGCGATTCCTCTAGCAGACCTACAAGCCTTGGGCTGCTACTTCTCTGGACTTTTTGTCACATTAAAGAAAGGAAAACCCTTACTTTGGTTAAACCATTCTAGTTGGGTATCTCTGAGCTCTACAGATACCTACCTCACAAAGTGGCTGTGAGGAGGAAATGAGCAAGAATAGAAATTGCCCGTCAAGGTAGCTGCCCACGGGGAGACGTTCCAGTTTACCTTCGAGAGACTGGCAGATAAATGACACAGATCTTACTGGAGCACAAAAGGCAAATCATTTCCAGCTCAGAGTGAAATCTGCATCCAGAAATCCTGACCTCCTCCTCTCTGGCGCCCTGAGCCTCTACCTTCTCCTTGCTCTCCTACAGGTTGCACTGGTCCTATGTTGAAACTACATGAGGATGATGCAAAAAATAATGAGACTTAATTAGATGAAGAATTTGAAAAGAGTGTTAATGAGGTAGGGGTTGCTTAGGGGGTCACCTGAGGCTAAATTAAAAGCCATTAGGGCAACTGGTTAGAACTGCCATCAGTAGGAGCGTTTACATAAACCTTAGAAAATGTGCTCTCTGTTGACTCCGGTTTCCAAACATGGCAGTGTGTGCGGTTGGTAAAACATAAATTAGGCTTATTTCCGGGGGAGGGGGGGAAGGAATGTCTTTAAATGGAAATAAAATACCCTAACTCTGATCTATGTCTGTTTGTTACAATTGACAAAAAGTAATTGGCCCCATTCCTGCCGAGAAAGGCAGGACTCTGAGCAGAAAGACATCGCCAAGACCGACAGTATTCTGTTCTGTATTTCTGTCATTCACTTGTTGAGAGGTTGACTCCCAGGGGCAGGACCACCCACTGCAAGGAGCTGGATTTAGCAGCTACTGTTGCTGAAATTTTGCAGCAGAAAGGTGTATAATAGAAAGAACGCTTTATGATCGAAATAGTTAAGCCCTTTAAAACGCCGCCTCGTTTTTCTGGTCCAGAAAATTGCATACAACAAAATGTGTATAATAACGACTTTGATTCCAAACAGAGGAACGTATGCATTTATTAATAGAAAATTAGTTTTTCGGCGTCTCTCCAAATTAAACGTGGAACAGATATTTTTAAAAAAATATTGCTTGACACAACGCCAAAATAATAACCTAAATGCCCTGAAGGAATTTATGGGGGCGAATAACGCTAACAGTTGGCACAGACCTCACTGACGCTTGCACTGTTTCAAGCTCTTTACATAGGTTAATGCATTCCAACCTCGCAACAATTTATGAGGTACAATTATTATTCGTATTTTACGGATGAGGTACACAGCTAATAATAAAAGGTTTGCCCTTTCATTTTTAAATATAATCCTTAATGGGAAGTGCAAAGTAACAAACTAAAAATGCCAGCCGGTGGCCTAATTAACAAATGTTTTTTTACTATCTCTATTTTATTTTTATTTGTTTTCTCTTCTTTAACCTAGACTATATTTCTTCTGCTTTAATATAGCTCATAAGTAGCATCAGAGAGAGAAAATAATAACTTGGTCACAGAGAAAATGAGGTAGGAAGCAGTAGAAACTTTCCTTAGCTCTTGGGGGATTAATTGTCATGGATATTTAATTTAGGATTAATAATTGTTTTAACCAAGCCATTTAAAAATGTGCCAAACCAGCAAGGAAGAGGGGAAATGAATTCATGATCTGAAATTTGGGGAATAAAGCTTTTCTCATTAGCAAACAGCTTTCCCTTTGTAATGTGAATAAATCTAATGAGGGTCAATTATACGTTTTATTAAATTTTACTAAACCAGTGTTACGGATCCCCCTCTGCTTCACACTCCCCCTGCCTTGCCTCCTGAATTTCTATTCTAATTGCTGAGTCTCTTCTGTTAGAATATCAGTGCGGTTCACATCTGTTCTCTACTTCCCACTAACCTCTTATTTTGGAGATCTCTTGGATATGATTATCTGGACAATCCAGACTCAAAGCAAATTCCAACGGTAGCCAAGATGGTCTTGAGCAATAAGCCCCCCGAGTCATTTGTGGGTGGAGGGAGGATGACGAAGGTTGGATAGTCACTTCAGCTGCCTCGGCTTCCCTTTACCCAGTCAGCACACGGACCCTGAGCATATGTCACACGCTACGCACAGCACCGTCACAAGAGAACAGGACACAGTCTTTGCCTTCCAGAAACTCACAATCTCGTGGGAATTTCCAGCAGGTTAATTTCCTTCAATGAAAGAGGATCTGGGAGCGATGGTATCGCTTGACTACTCCAATCAAAGTCTCTCCCAGTTGGGTAAATTGGAGAGTAGATTAAAGATAATTGGCAGTGACATGGCAACCACATAACTTTGCCTTTTCCTCCTGGATGATCTGGAGAATTCTCCATGATGCTTTCCTTTAGCAGTGGGTACCTGACTTTGTCAAACCTAATGCCTATTTTGCCAGAAGCTTCCACCCCTACTAACTTTGCTGTGGGAAATTCTCAGTCTCGCTTTTGTCAAGTCAAGTACTCAGAGGTCTGCAACAAGCCCTTCTCCTGAATACTATTAGTTTGATTTCCATTTGGGAGGAAAGAAAGTTTGACAACGCCACTCTGGCTCTTTACCAAATGAAAAGGACTGAAGATACTACTAGATATTTTGCACGCCCCTCCGAAATTATTCACCTTTGTTGTTTTACTAAGTGGCTCTCTCTCTCCTCAGATATAATTTGGAACATCTCTGGATTCTCAGATCCACCAAGACTTCATAAATATTCATTAGGAAGGAGCCACTGGCCCACAATCAAGCAACTAAGTAAGTACCTTGAAGGCAATTCAGTTATTCTGAAGGTCCTTCAGCATCTTCTTGGTCCAGTCAGTATTATTATGATCTTTCCTTGCCTTTTGTTCTTAGTCAGGTAAATGAAAGAAAATTCCTATATCCCGTTAGAATTTCTGATCTGCTGCCTTCTCCACTATGACTTTGAGTCCATTAGGAGAGTTTTCTTTAAATGCACCACTGAATAACCTGAAACAGTGATTAAAACAAAACAAAACAAAACAAAACAAAACAAAACAAAACAAAACAAAACAAAACACAGAGCGCAGTGTCTAGGCGAGCTCATATGAGCTCAGGAATGCCCCTCCTCCATGCTTAAGTCTCAGCACCACCCAAGCTGCCTCCTGGAGCCACTTTGCATCCTCTGATAATATGGAGAGAAGCATTTTTGCTTCCTCTGATTATGGGCCTCAGCTCCTCTCAGAGACTTGGGAGAAAGAGAGCTGGAAGCTGGCCCTCCTTGGTGACCAGGCGTTTTTTTTGTGTGTGCTGCACTTGGAAGATAGTGAGTGGAATGTAGATGATTTCTGGCTCTTACCAGCATCACTGCAGGGGGCGGACCTGCAGGACCAAAGGCAGCAGACCAGACGTCAGCTGTCAAGCTTGCAAAACGCACAGGACTCTTTTTTGTTGTTGTTGTCCAGTGGCCAATATGTCCTTAGCATATGTCTGCTCTCATCATGAAGTCCTGACATCAAATTTTTCCGCTTTTCCTTTTCATTGACATCATTTTATCTAGTCGCATTGAAGTGCTCAGAAATAATGGCGATCGATTATTATCACCCTTAAGCTTCAAGGCTCAGATTTGCTTAATGGTTTTGGAATCAGCTCTGATTTACGTGGCATCAGATGCCTCTTGGGCCTCCCAGCCTTGCCCTGAGTCACAGCCATGGTGGAGAGTCCCGGATGAACTTCAAGTCCCTTTACCACTTTGGGCTCCCAGCATCTCTCTGCAGGCCAAGTATTCTCTACTTCCTTCTCTGGGGCCCCCCTTGCCCCCAAGGGCAGGGGTGTGAACACGGCACGTACACTCACCATGGCACGTCTAGCTCCGTGGAAGCAGAGTAGCAAGCAGGATGCTTATCAGGGAGCATTCTGGGCAACATCCCCTTAAGGAAGAGAGCTTGTAGAGGCAGGTGTGGGCAGAGGAAGAAGTTGGCTGTGATGCCAACAGGCAGTCCAAGGAAGGCCTGAGTTGAACCCTCAGGGAGCTCCGGAGCTGAGATAGCCTTGTAGAGCTGCCCAATTTGGGGAGTAGAGGCTGGCCTCTGTATCCCAGCATTGACAGAGTGTGGACTTCCCTTAGAAAGAAGTGTGACTTCGGAGGAAGCAGTTTTCTTCCCCCAAGGCATCTCCGGGAGGGCTGAGAGCTGAGGACCATCTTCCAGAAGCACTCACAAGTTTTCACCTCTGCAGGGAATCTGGGGGTGGTCTCACAGCATCCACCATGCACGGCCCAGATGTGCAGGAGAGTTCAGTCCATGGAGGGTAGAAGCTAATGGATAACTGCTTCTACCCATCTGGGAAGTGTCTCTAACTCTTGAGAGTGTCCCAGTGGGGTCTCTAACTCCAGTTGCTCAGAATGATGACCTTAATATGACAATTTTTCTAGTGGCTTTTCCTCTCTTCTTGTCTCACTCTTCCTTACTCCTGTCCTCCGGAATCACCTCACAGATAAACCGCCTGCACCCACGTCCCCATCTCAGGGTCCGCTCTGAGGACCCAGACATAACATATGTGCGGGTCGATGTTAATGAAGACTTAGAACAGTGGTATGACTTTGTGGAGATGCCCAACTGGGACCGATCTTCACGGAGATGGTTACCAACCACACTGTTTTTTTTTTTTAAATCAAACTGTCCAAGAAGCCGAAAAGGAAACGGTGGTAAGAAGTGGGCAGAAATGGGATGTGGACGAGAATGGAGAGTTGAAGACTAATTGGACTTCACGAAAACTTCAAAATTCTGTGCATCAAAGGACATTATCAACAAAGTGAAAAGGCAAGCCACAGAATGGGAGAAAATATTTGCAAATCATATATCTGATCAGGGAGTAATAGTCAGAATACATGGAGAATTCCTAAAACTCAACAGTAACAACAATAACAACATAATCTGATTTAAAAATGGGCAAAGGACCTGAATAGACATTTCTCTAAAGAAGATATACAAGTAGCCGATAAGCACATGAGAAGATGCTCAACATTATTCATCATTAGAGATATGCAAATCAAAACCACAATGAGTTACCACCTCACACCCATTAGGATGACTACTATCAAAAAAAAAAAATCCGAAAATAAATATTGGCAAAGGTGTGGAGAAGCTGAAATGCTTGTGTACTGTTGGTAGGAATATTAAATGGTATAGACACTGTGGGAAACAGGATGGCAATTCTTCAAAAAATTAAAAATAGAATTACTATTTGACCCAGCAATACGACTTCTGGGTATATGCCCCCCAAAATTGAAAGCAGTGTCTCAAAGAGATATTTACATGCCCATGTTCATAGCAGCATTGTTCACAATAGCCAAAAGGTGGAGGCAACTCGAGTATCCGTTGATGGCTGAATGGATAAGCAAAATGCGGCATACACGTAGGATGGAATATTATTTGCCCTTAAAAAGGAAGGAAGTTTTGGCATATGCTACAACATGGATGAATCTTGAAAATATTATGCTAAATGAAATAAGCCAGTCACAAAAGATAAATACTGCATGATTACATGTATGTGAGGTACTCAGAGTAGTCGAAACCATAGAGTCAGAAAGTGGAATGGTGGTTGCCGGGGACTGGGCGAGGAGGAGGAATGGGGGGGGGGTCATGGTTTCATGGGTACAGAGTTCCAGTTTTATAAGACAAAGGGTTACGGAGATGAATGGTGATGGTGGTGGCACCACATTGCGAATGACTTAATGTCACCGAACTGTACACTTTAAAGTGGTTAAGATGGTACATTTTATGTTATGTGTAGTTTACCACAATAAAAAAAAATTTAGAAATAAAAAAAAGAACTAAGATTTGAGAAACCAAAGCAGGAGGCAGAAGAAGAAATAACTGGAAACGAAAATCCAAAATTGACCTGAGTTTGATTCTTATTCTATTTATGAAGGTTCTGGGTGGGCAATTCATCTCTCCAAGCCTTGGTGGCACCACATCTAGAAAATGGGCCCGATGACAGAACCCCCTGCTAGAGCAGTTTGAGGGTCCTGGGTTGAGGGCATCCCCCTCCTGGCACAGCTGCGGTTACTCACTGACCCTAAGAAGGTCTGTAACGAGTACACTGTACTAGCCCCTGGGCTCTCGGCCAACATATTTCCATTTTCGCCCTCACCGTTTCCTTTTGCAGCCTTCCACCTCGAAGGCTGAAGTGAACCTAGAGGTTTACTGCTCCCAGGAAAAGAGGAAAAGCAGTCACTGACCAGCACTGAAGCTCAAGGCTAGCTTGTCCACGTCAAAACAATTATCTTGAAACTCGGGCTTTAGGGAGAGAAGTATCTTTTAACTCCTTTTGAACTCCTAAAGAGCAAGGCCTGGTAGACAAGTCCCCTAAGGTTTTATTCTAAGTTCAGAGGAGAAACGCTTGGAATGTGATGGACTGGGGAGGGGCCCCCCAGGACTCCTGTGGATTACAGGAAGCAGGAAGCAGAGCAGGGAGCAGACAGTGAGGGAGGTGGGTCCTGTCCTCCCTTCTCCAGGCAGAAGCCTTGAAGGGGCCTGGTGTGTGGTGTAGGTGGGAGCGGGGGCCAGAAAGAGAAGAGGGAATTTGCTTCCCTCTGGGTAAGGGGGTTGTGCTGGCCCTGGGTCCCCCACCCACACCCCCGCCCTCCTCAGTCCTGCTTCTATCTGGGAGAAAGGATGCCGGGTGGGCTGTGTTTCCCAGGCTCCCATCTCAGCTGGTTCAGCTCTTGGATGGAGTTGCTGGGGGAAGGCTGGAGGCAGAGGAAGGGAGAGGCTTTGGTATTTCTCCCTTGACTCTCTGCTTCGGGCTTGGTGTCCAGCGGCCACTGCCTCACCTCTGGGCTCCAGGTCCTACTGGAGGGGCCTGCTGTGGTTTCAGCTTTCTCCGGTGCCAGCAGGACCTGGGTTCCGCTACCCTCGCCTTCTGCTTTTGTCCCTCCAGCCCTCAGGGTAGTGGTGGCTTCCTGTAGCTGCCCACCTCTGGGTGCCTCACGTGGCGCTTTTGGCTTTTTAGCTCTTCATTCATCTACATCACCATTGGCTACCATGAAAATCCCTCCATTTTAAATATGACCATTATAGGGCTGGCTATAGGAAGAGAATGTACCACCCAGTACCCCTATGGGATACGCCACTGACAAAGGTGGTGTCACGTGCTCTTTTCAGAGAGGCCCTGAGCTCCTCTGAGCCTTTGAGTTGGCACACACCCTAGAAGGCTGAGATTTGGCTAGAAAGGTCATGGCCATGGGGGCTTAGAAGGCTAAACACAGGGGCCAGGAACTGGACCTCAAAGGCTATGGCAACAGCAAGACAACAGGAAGACCGCCAGGCCCTTAGAATCTACCAGGAGAGAGCAGGTCCCAAGCCCCAGCAGCCACAGCCTTGGCCAGTGACAACAGGTCAGGCAGTGACCGGGTGGACAGGGGCACCAGGTCTACAGAGGCTGAGGAGGTTCCAGAAATCAGCTCAAGGGAACTGGACACAGGTCCCCATCCCCACCTCCCCTGCCACCTGACACAGTGAACGCCCCAGCCTTCTTGCAGAGGAATGAACTCAAAGGAGACTGGTTAGATCCAGAAGCACTGAAATCTCACAAGTTTAGTTTCCTTCCTGCCTGGAGGATAAGAGAGGCTCATGAGGAAGAATAGCTCAATGTAAACTTAAGAAGCTACCTTTTCCTTGCCCGAACTGCTATTATTAGAAGCCATTATTCATGATGGCGTGAACAACCCACCTTTCCTTGCCACCCTCCCTCCATCCCTTTATGTCCTTTGCAGGTCTTTGGGTACAACCTGTCTCTTGTGGTCTTCCTCTCACTGTGCTTTCTGTGGTCTGCCACTTTCAAGCCACGGGACTTGGGGTAAAAGCCATTTTTATCTCTGTGAACCTCAGCTATCTGCGAAGTGGAGATAGTAGAGAGGGTCCTTGTAGTCTGAGTACCTGAGAGAAGTGTTGTCGCATGGTGAGCAGAAGTGAACGTGATGATCAAACCATCATTTCTGAATCATCACCGATTACGAAATCATCGGTTCGCATGGGAGTGTCTCTGTTTCTACCTGCAACGCAAGCCCAATGCAGCTCAACTGCAAAGAGAAATCACAGTATCTGCAAAGATGCAGGATTTCACAAAGCGGATAAAAGCAAAGTCAGAGAATTGCTGAAGTCACACGCAAAGTCAGCAAAAAAAAAAAAAAAAAAAAATCTTGCAGAATTAAGCCAGTTAAAAATTGAGAAAATGATAGAAAGCCCTAGGGGAAAAGCAGCACTCAATTCATTCTTTGTTCTTTCTAAGAGCTGGTGATCACTTGTTCATTAATTCAAATATTTAACAAAGATTGATGGCACAAGTGGCTAGTCCTGAGCACCAGTAACACAGCAGACCAGCAATGCATTAAGAATACAATTATGTAAAATATGAGGCAAGACATATCTTCATAATTTTTAGTTTTACTTTACAAGCTTAAAAAGATACCACTGTAATTTTTTCACTACTTGAAATGACACTTTGGTTCTCATTTTAAGTGAATTTACTTGAAGAGGCCTTTTCCAGAGGCAAGTTACCCTGTTTCTATTCTTCTTAACTCTCAGAGTATTCTAGAGAATCAGATGACATTAGATACCTGTCAACACTTCACATTTTCTAACCAATTTGACAGGGAAAAGTGGCTACCTCTGGGGACCTGCTCCAGCAGTATCGTGCAGCTTACTGAAAAGAAGCGTCCCCCCTTTTTAAATTATTATTTTTACTATTTTACGTGTAGAGAGATCTCAAGTTGTAGCATATTAGCATCATTTCTCTGTAGGAGTCATCACTCCTGTGCAATTGATTTATCTTCCTTTTTATCCCGGGTCTCTTCTTTGATTCCCTTTCCCCCCCAGGCATCCACTTCAATGTGTTTGATAACAGCCCTCTGATGAGTATGTTCCTTGTAGAGGGCGCAGCGTCATTTTGCGTCTTGTGTATGTGGTATTGGGTAATGGAACGTGCTCTGTTTCTTTCTTTCACTCAACACAATGTGTTTAGATCCACATGGCTGTACAGCTGTGTGTTGCTAACTGCTACGAAGCACACCCAGGTGTGTGGCCACACCACTTTGTCCATTCTCCCGAGGATGGGTCCCTAGATTGCCTCCAAATCTCTACTACCAAAACAACACAGACATGAACACCCTGATATGCACCCCCCCACACACACACATAGACCTGTATGAGCAGGTGTTTCGGAGATTTATCCAGAGAGTGGTTATTGGTGCCAGGGCACACACCAGGTTTCCTGAATGACTCCCAGTGTCCCCTCACCCCAGCGGTGCACAAAATTTCCCATCTCCTCACGTCATCAACCCCTACTGTGAACTACCTTTCTATAATTCCTCTATTCCGACGGGTGTAATTTGTTATGTCCATTATTTTAATTGCATTATTTTAATTACATACCCTTTGCCTGTTCTCTATCAGGTGTCCTGTCTTTTTCTCGTCGATCTGCAGTTTGATTGGTTTTGGTCTCACGGTTGTCCATGTCTTGGTTATGGAGATTTTCTCATAAATTTTCCTCCAGTGGCTGTATTAGCTTCCCTTTCACATTTAGAGGTTTGTTCAGTCTGGAGTCTTCCTTTCGAGGTGTGAGGTAGGGCTCCAGCTTTCCTTTATTGCACACACTTTATTAATTTTTTAAAACTCTTGTTTCTCATCACCATCAGCTAAACAATCCACCCTTTCCCCATGGCTTTGTGGTAGCACCCTCATTATTGTGCCTGTGCACCATGTAAAGACAAGCCTAGTTCTATGCCTTCTAGTCTGTTTCTTTGGTCTACTATTTTCTTGACATTTCATATTTTACCTTTAAAAAATCTTTGGAACTTATGCTGATCACTTATTTAGGTATATAAATGTTGAATAACCATGGTGTACATCTGAAACTAATATTATACTGTATGTTAGTTATATTTTAATAAAATTTTTTAAATCGTTTGGGTTTTACATTTTGTTTCTTAATATATTTGCTGTAATACAAGAATTATATTTTTAAAAGTAACGTATTTAAATTCCGAGGCCATTTAACCTATTAATATAGAGTATGTTTTCTGCAGTCACAGGGAGCAGGGTTTAAATCCCACCCCTACCACTCAACACCCATGTGACCTTGTGTGGCAGTTTGCTGTGGCTGTTGGAACAGATCATCACAAACATCACGGCTTAAGGCAACAGAAAAGTCTATCATCTTATAGCTCTGGAGGTCAGGCATCTAAAAGGAGTTGACAGGGCTGTGTTCTTTCTGGATGCTCTAGGGAAAAACCCATTTCTCTGCCTTTTCCAGCTATAAACATTGTCCTGTTCCTTGACTTAGGGCCTGGCCTTATTCTGACCTTTGCTTCCACTGTCACATCTCCTTCTCTGACTCTCCTGCTACCTCTTTCCCTTATAAGGACTCTTGTGATTATATTGGGTCCACTAGATAGTCTGGGATAATCTCTGTATCTCAAGATCCTTAATCACACCTGTCATATTCCTTTTGCCATTCTCAGGTTCTGGGGATTAGGGCATGGACATCTTTGGGGGGATCATTATTCTGCCTACCACAACTTGGACAAGTAACTTACCTTTTCTGAGTGTCTGTTTCCTTATCTCTAAAATGGAGATTTTCAGCTTTTAAAAGGTAAGTAGATGGTGTTTGTTTGGCACAGTGTTGGGAATATAGTGAGTCCTCATTATGGTCTAGGAAGGTGTATCACATACCACAGCTGGAGAAATTCAGAGTAGATGAGGCATTTTATAAGAGAAATGTTAAATTACTAGAAATACTCATAACAGATAATTTTATTAGTCCTTCAATACTAAGCCAGGTATCCTATCAAAGCTTAGAGTTTGTCTAGTTGTCATTTTATAATTGTTATTCTGGTGAGTAAAGTCAAGGTGATCTACTCTGCATTTGAAACATACTACCTTTGATGTTCCCTGACTTCCCTGAATTCATAAGAAAAGATTTTTATCACTGCCTCTCTTTTGCTTGAAAGCTGGCATCGCGTGGTTTCAATAAAGAAAATCACAGAGGACTGAAAGAGTCTGGTGTTCATAAATCAAGGTCTGTGTGTGAGAGATCTCAGGGGACTTAATTTGGCAAAGGGAAGTTCTCTGAATCAAGGCATATTCTAATTTGTGTCTAATCAGATTAAGTAGATCAAGGAAGAGGGAGATCATGTCATCTCTCCCAAGGCTGTACATATCCAGAGCAAGAGCTGTCAACGGGAGAAGGTTGATGTCAAGAGCAGATGAGAGCACAGTGAGCGGATAAGGAAACAACCAAGTCCAGGCATATCACAAGGCCAGGGCTAAGAGAACTGCAAACTCAGTAAGGTTTCACTCTGGCGCAACTCTCAGCATTTTAGCATCCAGAGAATTTAGTTTCTGGCCCTGGAATTAAATTGCCTGTGTTTTGATCTGATATTTACTAGCTGTGGCCTTGGGCAATATTTTATTCTCTCTGTGCTTCAGTTTCTCTTATTTCCAAAATGGTGATAATATCAGACTATCTCACTGGTGCCTGTGAAGATTAAATGAGTTAATCTGTTAAAGGTGCTCAGCTTCTCACTCAACACAGTTAGCTATTACTATTGTTGTTATTGCCTGTCTTGAAAAGGAACTGGATATTTTTCAAGATTTGTAGGAGTTGAGTAACTCATGTCTCAGCCTCCCGACAATGAGGGACAGATAATATAGGCTCCTTATCTAAGTTATTTCCATTGGAGAAAGATACAGTAATCTGGAGAACATCATGAGATTTTATAGGAAATATCAAGGGCAATATCTCCCTATTATAGTATGACCACGAAAGAGGCTAGGTTGCAAGTCTTCAAAAAATCGGAGCATCACTACTTTCTGTTGCCAAATTCAGCCCAGTATACATGGATTTAGAACATGGTTACAAGGCCAGCTTGGCAGACAAGAGATTGGTTGTAGATTAGTTATGGCAGGTTTGCTGCTGTAACAAACATCTCAGTGGCTTAACACAATTGTAGGTTATTTCTCCACCAAGTAAAGTGTGAAATGGGTGTTTCTGCTGGGTGGGCAGCTCCCCGTCAAGTGGTGATTAGGGACCCAGGCTCCTGCCATCTTGAACTCTGAAAATGGCACGATCACTTCCGCTCATATTCCATTGGCTGTAATTCTCATGTGGTTATGATGAGCTGCAAGGGAATCTGGGAAATGTGGTCTTGTTGTTGTTCCCAGGGAGAAGACCTAGATTAGATGGCTAGCTAGTTGGTTTTATGCAGAAAGCGATGTGGTTTTTTTTTTTTTTTTTTTTTTTTTTCCAGAATACTGAATATAAACCCAGACCAGACTTTATTTACCCCGGGAGAGACCCTACCATCGTCACCCCTTAGATTCAGTGAACTACTCACAGGAAAAGCAAGGCTTTTCATCCACCCAAGATGACACATGTCCTAACGAACCACTGAGGATTTGGAGCTCACGGTATCTTTCATATTTTGTTGGCAGGGAGAATGGGGCACTGAAAGGAAGATCAGGAAGCAGAGGATGATAATAAGGTAGCAAAGGAGGGAAGGGTAAGAAGAACAACTGTTTTGAAATTTAAAACATAATTTTTATTATGGAAGTGTTTTAGCATACAGAGGAGTAGAAAAATAGTTCTAATAAAAACGTTTGGATTAAAGAGGCAAAATCACATTTCATTATGGAAGTGTTAGAAGGAATGAAAGAAAAATATCCATAATTCCACCACCTTAGTACAGCCAGTTATTGCTTTGATATATTTCCTAATAGCTTTTCCCACCCCTCAGGCATAAGTTTTCACAGACAGTTGTAAGGAAGAAAAATGGTTATAATCAAGGACTTAATAGTGTGTCTTTGGGGAGGGGGGAAAGGGGAGCAAGGAATGATTTGTTCTGTTTTTTTTTTTTTTTTCCAGAATCACTTGTTCTATGTTCCTCACTTTGGGGACATTTCACACTTTTCCCAATTCTCCAGCAGGTAAGGAGGTGGGAGGCAGGAGAAGAGTGTGGAGAGAGAGAAAGCATAATCCCAATCACTTATATATTCGGTTTGTTAGCAACTCTGATGGAAAGGTTCCAAGGAGGAGTGAGTGGATATGCTTTCTCCAAATGACGTTTAAGAAATGTCTCTAGCACACGCATGCGTGTTGTTGAATGACAGAGTGCATCAGCCACTCTAAAGCAGGTGGCTCCTGGGAGACCTGGGACGCCTCTGACGCTGGCTTGGCTCAAGGATTCCCAAGTGTCTTTGCTGATCCTCCCTTAGTGTGGCAGGCAGTCTAAGTCTCTCTCTCTATTCAGGGTCAGATTCACCTGGTGGTTTGATGGCCCTCTGAGCCTCATCTATTTTCCTCTCTATTGTCCTTCACATAGAACTTCCCCTAATATAATCCCACCTTGGCACCTACTTCTCAGACTGACACATATCCCTGATCCCCCACTCATGTTTCCTGGAATCACCTTCCCAAACAAACAAACTGCATTCAAATCTTTGTGTCAGTGTCTGTTTGGGGGAAGGCCGGCCTAAAACAGAGAGCACCACAGAGGAGCCACACACATCACTATCCTGGAGCAGAACCCAGGCACACTGCCATGGAAGAGGCCATGCAGTCTCTTCCATGGAGGATCGTGCTAGCGAGAGTGGATATCCGTGGGCATGCTGGCAGCGTGGCCACGCCCCCCTTTCTCAGCCTTCAAGGCCAGGTCAAAGCCCATGAAGGTCAAGATTCCTGAGCAGGGTAGCTAGAGCAAGAGTCCTTTGATCAATCTGTGCTGATACAAATGAACCAAAACTAACCCGAATCTAACTCCATACCATAATGATTACTGTCTGCTCCAAGGCAAAATGGTGGAGTGAAGTTCATGCCCATCTCTTGACCCATGGCGCCTTCTTCCCTTTCCAAATTCCCTCCAGAATTCCTCCATTACAATGTCTCATTCCAAGCGCTGATTCACCAGACCATGTTATTCCCCCTTGCCTTAAAACACACTGGTACCATTCCCCCAAGGTTCTGCACATTGCTACTTTGACATATTCATTTAACATAAAGACAGTAATGGTGGCTCAGGCTTGGCTGTGGCAGCAACCAGGTGAACACGTTTTGCCTCTGCCCAGAACCTGTTAATGCCTTATCCAGAGGACAGAACTGTGGGATGCCTGGTGATGGGCGCTGAGAGCTGACAAGCAAACATTCCCATCTCAGGTTTTTCTTCCAATGAAAATAGAAGTCAAAGATAAGGCACAAGTAAGTGACCCCACAGGAAGGATCCTGTAACCCGGCTGAGACTCCATAAACTGTGTCTCACTTTTTCTCTGGGCCATGTTTCTTGGGATTATTTTTTATCATGTTAAGAAGCACTGGGTTCCTTTGATTCAAAAGTAGACTGTTCCCAGTTTGATTGTAGAATAGGGGACAGTGAGAGGGGGCCAATGCCACTTTTTAAATACTTCTGTAGGGTTTGAATTTTTCTTATCAAGCGTATAAATTTTGGGCAACTTTAAAGAATAATGAAATTTATCACAAGCCATTTCCTTGTCCTGTGGTATGGACATGGGAACCTGTCCTATCTACTCCTGAGAGGGTGTCTTCACCTTCCGTAACTGATGACACACCCAAGCCTTAGGGTCTCCTTTTCTCTCTTGGGAATACATTTGCATCCTTCCTGCTGTCAGCTTTCTCTAACAAGATATGAATTATCCCTCATGCCTGGTTTCTGTCTGCCCCATGAGTCAGCTGTTCTGATTTATTTAAAACCCTAATTTTAAGTAAAATTAGAATGGAGGCGACGTTTATTTATTTGCTATGCCTTGGCTCAGTGCCTGGAATAAGTTGACACTTTATAAATGTTTTTGAGTAACGGCTGAGCCCTCGTATTAGTCAAAGAATGCCTCATGCTCACTGAGCTGTCTCAATATGGCGGCCGCTGCAGATCCTTGGAGAAGATGAGCCCACAACTCCTTGAAGGGCTTCTCCCTGTGATGTTGACCCAGATGCCAAATGCTGCTGGGAAGGGAAAGAGGTAACCTGAATGATGTCATTAATACCAAAATTAGGGGAAATATCTGCAAACACAACTGCTTGTGCCCAGTTTAGCTAGTCACTGGGCAAGGCATGTACCTAGGCTTGAAGGGGAAATTACTGGCCGGAATCTCAGACTTTTATGGAGGCTTGGGAAACTAAAAGTAAGAACATAATCAGTCTGTGTTTTTCTGATATTTGCTGACCTATGTCAGCCAGATCACCTCTCTCGGAGATGGCTTTTGAACTGTTTTTGCTTGGCCACATTCCCTATTTAACTTTTTGAAGTCATCTCCAAATTTCACACCTCTGAACCCCCAGCCACTCTTGCCAGCATTGCTGTGTGTCGTCAGAGAAGGGCTGCCTCACGTCATGGCATATGCACTGGTGACAACAGACATATCAAACCCCAGTCCCTGGCCCTGCTAATCCTCATCCTGTGACCTTAAGTCACTAAGCCTCAGTTCGCGTCTGTTAAATGGCATTAATAATAATAGCTGCCTCTAGTGTTGTTTTAGGGATGAAATGAGGGAATCCATTTTTTTTTAAAGTACAGGATACATAGTAGGTGCTCAATAAGTGGTAACTATGGTTATCATCATCATCATCAATCATCAAAAGTTTATCAAAGAGGTCCAGAGAACCCGGGAAGTAGGTCTAGAAAGTTGTCTTTTTCTGAAGTGAGGGCTGCTGATGGTAAGTTGGTGTTTCAAAGGCAAAGACTGAGTAGGGAGGAAACGGGAACTACCAGGTGCTGAGAAGTCCTGGGGCCAGCGTGCTGCTGACATAATTAATGAGGCTGCTGTGCCAAAAATTAGGCATGTTGTTAATATACAGACCCATTGGGAGCATAAGAGAAATGCAAATACAAGTTTCGCCAAAGGGAGAGTAGGGTCAAATTAGCTCCAAAGGAAGACTACGTTATCTGTAAGACTCTGATGTATAGATAAAAAAAAAAAAGAAAGAAAAAAAAGAGAAAAGAGAAAAAGAAAAAAGGGAAAAAAAGGGAGGGAGGAAGAAAGAAAGAGGTAAAAAATTAATTGCAAACACAGGGCCAAGAGCTATAAAATACTTAGTGGCTTTTAATATGTCTCTCCCCCCCCCTCCCCCCCCGCAAAGTTTGTCCAGTGGGTCAAATTTACCTGACAATGACAGCTAAAACGGAGTTTCAGGATTTTAACATACATTCCACAGGATACATAAGAGAAAACGTTTAAGATTCTTTTTGTTTTTACTTTGAAGAGCTCTGGGTTGCTGAGAAAAAGCAATGTTGAGCCTACATAAAATTTTTGTGCCTGATGTTTCCAACATAAAAACACCCCACGACTATTGATTTGTCACATAAGTATTCTCAAAGGCAAATTGTTTTCTTTCAATAAGGCCTCCTTGAATCACGCGCGGGGGATCTGGACCAAGTTGATGGCACCTGGGACTGACCTTGCTGTCCAGGGGTGACAGAAAATGAAGCACTGGGTTGCCATTGCGGTTCCCTGCAGGTGTGGTTGAGGGCCACAGGGAAGCACAAGAGCCTCGGCGTCATCTGACGCAGTTCTTGAAAGTTAGGGAATAGTTTCGTGCCTGGATTCCCAAAAACAAGCCCGGGCGTGGGGATGTGGGAGGCTGCAGGGTGGCGTGGCTGGTCTCCCATGGAAGCAGGGGTCGCCAGAGGGGGTGGGGACAACACGAGGAGGGTGCTTTTGACTCTCTCTCCCCCTGTTTTAACCCACTCCTCTCTCATCGCCTGCTTTGCCCCTCTCCATCTCTTTCGGCTGCTTCCAGGACATGTAGCGATGGTGAAAAAGGTTTGGGGAAGCGGCAGGATGGAGAAGGGCCTGTTTTATTTCGTTAATTTCTTCCCTCTCCTTTTCATTCTGCCAGTTGCCTGGTGTTTGGTGAGAGCAAGAAATATTTAAGATCGTCTAGCAAAGCCCCCGCAGGTCTGCCGCGCGCGGGGCGGGAGGACTGTCTGGCTGGACGTCTGCAGAGCTGCGTGCACGTGCGCGTGGGCGCGCGCAGGTGGCGGGCGGGAGCGCACGTGGAGCGTGTGCGCGCGTGGGTGCACGTGCGCGCGCGCATTGTTTCTGCTCCAAGCAGTCCCCACCTGGCATTTAGGTCAGAGCACGTTTGTGTTTCGTGGGGTCTTGAGTGCCTTGCCCCAGCGAAGAGTGCTGGGGGCGGGGTTCAGCCGCCTCTGCCAGGCAAGAGGTGAGCTCTTCAGCTTGTAATAAAGCTAACGTTTACTGAGTGTTTCACTGTGTCAAGGCACCCTTCTAAGCACTTTACTGGGAATTCACTCATGTAATCAGCAACAACCCAGGAAAATGGGGGGCTATTATGATCCTCAGTGTCGGGATGAGGAAGTGAGGCACACAGATTAAGTCGCCCAGCTATTGAACTCAGCCAGTGTGGCTCCATAATATACAACTTCATCCACTACTCGTTATTTTCTTCAACGCCAGGGTCCCCAGACTCCTGTTTGAAAGGCAGAGGTTAAGAGACCCTTTTCACTTGCCTCCATCTAAAACACCATCATTTCAGTTCATATAAAACCCTGAGGCAGCTCTCAAAGAAAGGCATATTGATTTTGGCCTGGCAAAGTGGGATCTCTCAAATGGTACTTTATCAAATCAAGGGCTCTTACATTTTAAACTGGTAGCATTTTTGTTTTAAATGTAACAATACATATATTTTGATAACACATCTGATTCTTTGTACTGACTTATTTTCCTGACTGTCAGTGATGCATTATATTTGGAAAATATAGAACACAAATAAGAAACTAGAAGTCCCCCATAATCTCAGCCCCCCCCATATATACCATATGTTGTTGAAAATGCTTCCATTTTTTTCTAAGCATATGTATTATAAATTAAAATTAAGTTATTAAAAGAAATTAAAAACAGTATCTAATCTACATTCTTATACTCTTTTGTTTAACAATATATCATGAACATTTCCCCATATTATCAAATGTTCTACAACTCTTTAATGACTGTGTAGTATGAATTTGCCATAATTTAATCATCTGCCTTATCTTTTGACATTCAGGTTTCTCCCCAGTTTTTGCTATTATAAATGATGCACACCAGAATGCAATCGGTGACACACCATGACTATTCTTTTAGGATAAATGGCTAGCAATGGAATTGCCAGGTGCAAGTCATAGTATGGCACTGCATGCTTTGAAAGGATCAAATATCAAGAAAGACTGGCTCAGCTGATTGTTCAAGTGCCCATTTCCTTGACCAATTCTGGGTTTCATTGCTCAAGAGAATCTTTATTAAAAAACAGATTGCATCCTTAAAGAAAAAAAAAATACCTAGGTAATGTTGGAATGTGCTGGGTTTAAAGAGAAAGACTACATAATTGCAGATGTTTGAAACATTCGGGAAATTCAGTTTTTTCAGGTACTTGCCTGACCAAAGAGGACTCTGGAAAGGACATAGTAAAATAGGGACATTTTGGAAGAAGAAACAAGAAAAGTTAATTCTCAAGTTTTGTTTGTTTTTTTTTTAAGTCAAGGAGACAGAGGCTGTTTATAAAATAAAAAAGGAGGTATTAATTGGTTCTTTTGCTGGGCCTTCACTCCCTGGCAACTAACTTATCTATTGTCAAGTCTGAAAACATTGATGGTGCTGCCTGCAGCAGAGCTACTGCAGATATAGTCAAGGCAACAAACCTGGGCAATTAGAGGTTTCTGCTAATTTTCTTCCCCTTTCATTCTACCAGCTTCCTCTCTGCCCCATATCAGCAAATTGGAGTGACAAATATTTAAAGTCAGCCTGTCATGTATGAGCGGCACAGCTGTGTGAATGACTGATTTTCTTGACATTCTAAACAGGTGTGTGTGTGTGTGTGTGTGTGTGTGTGTGTGTGTCTGTGGACCCTCAAACCTGACTGACACTGTCTGCTCTGTGAGATGCCATTTGTGGCAATAGTGGGGTCTGGGCAGGTAGGGTTTTACGACCAATAAATGAACAGACTTACAGTCTGCAGCCATTTTCAGAATATGTATGTTTGTCGCAATGACCTCTAGGTGGATTTCTGCAGTGACAAAAGAGGAGATATTTAGGGTGTGGTTTAAATTCCTTTCCTTGCAAAGCTTGCTCTAAAATCACTCGCCTAAAGGGCTGAATGTGATGTCCTTACTAAATCTGAGAGGTGCACTTGGACCTGACTGGCCTTTTTTCTCCCCACTCAGCACTGCAGCAAGAATAACAGATGCCTGTTAGGGAAGGCACGCTGCCTTTTTATATGCAAACTTTGTTGCTAAAAATTCTCTTTTAGATGAATTATTAAACCCAATTTATAAAATAAGGACAGTGCAGATTTCCTCTTGAGCTATTCTTTCTCTTTGATATATGACACCCGTGTCTGCTAGAGAAAAGCAGAGAATGTGAGAGGCCAGGTGCGGGTGGGAGGAAGGTGGTACCTAAGTAACTAAAGGTCATTTGAGAGCCTCAGAAATTCCCTGAATGTTTAGATCCCTTGGGTGCATTTGAAATTCTGTAACCGTAGTATAGAAAGGCGCAACAACCAAATATCTTTGTAAACCTCCATTTCTCCTCCTTGTCTGATGAAGTGGGACTATTGAACGCATCGAAATTCCTTTAAGAATAAAACAGTACTGTGTTTGGGGCATTAAGGTAGCTGCTTTCAGGGCAGACAGTAGGTTAATTTCTTTATTCGAAGAGCGGGATTTTTGTGTTGCTCTTGAAAGGATGTCCACAAGAAAGAGGCTGGAGGAGTTGGGTGCACAGCCAGCCGCAGAGGTGTGGCGGCCGCTGGGTATTCTGAGATGGGATTACATGGGGGTGCTCAGCTGGTTGTTTAAGTTGTAAACCTAACGTGATGGGTAAACCACCCCCCACCTCCCTGATGAAACCTTCAGTAACATCTACACTTTCTAAAAGCATAACAGCCTTCACAAATTAATAGCCTCCTTACGTTGTTTAGAAGAATTCTGTGACAATTTATATCGCTTTTTGCAATGCATGAATTTTTATAGGAATTATGAAAAAAGAAGTTAACCATGGAGTTGAAATGCACACCTTCGTGCCTACCTTGATGCTTCCTCCCAGGAAAGAACTTGCTACAGTTGAAGCTGCTCAGGGTCACTGATGGCCTGGACACAGGCAGTGTGGTCCCAGGACCAGCAGCATCAGCGGGGAGCTGGGGTACCTAGTGAATAGGAATCTGCATTTTAATAAGATTCCCAGGTGACTCAGGTGCACTTTACAGTTTGCAAAGCAGAGGTCTACAGCACTGGTTCTCACCTTGCTTTATGTTGGAATTACCTGGGCAGCGATTCAGAAGCCTGAGTCCCGCCCCTAGGGATTCTGATTTAATTGGTTTGGGGAGGGAGGGGCTCGGCCTCCAGGTTTCTAAAGTCCCCCGCGTGATTACAGTGAGCGGCAGGTTTCAAAACCTCTGATCTCAGGATGCTTCCTTCAAATCGTGTTCACACCCACACACCTGGTGAAGTGCCTGGGCTGGCTGCAAAGTCCCCTGCCTCCGCCATCGTGTGCTGCCTTCCCCAAGCACTGCTCCCCTCTCCTCTAAAACTTCCGTGCAATGAATTTTCACCAGGAGACTCAAAGGAAGACCGAAGCCCATGGCAGAGGAGTTCCCAGGGTCATGCTTCTCTCACACCTTGCCCCCCATCTTTTGCTTCTGCGCCCCCACAAGGCTGCCTAACGTGGTGGTGCAGGGCAAGGGCAAGGACCCTGGGGTCAGACAGCCTGGGGTCGAACGACAGCAGTGCACCCTAACAGATCACCTTCCTCCACGAAACGGAGTCCGATGATAGAACCTCCCTCCCAGGTTGTGGAGGTGGGTCAGGGAGACAGCGCATGAATCTCCTAACCAGGACCCGAGTCCAGACAGTAACGAGGGCATACACCCACGAGGACAAAGGGGAGGAGCAAAACCCAAATAGTGCGTAATTTCCTGTGCTGTTAAAAGCGTGCCCCACACAGCCCGGGCCCAGGCCCTCCCCGTCCAACCAGAAGCCTGGAGTTCTTTCCACTGGAGAAACTGATCCAGGCAGCTCCCAACTCAGAGCCGCCAGCAGTCGACAAGCCCATCACCACACAAAGCGTTTCCCACCAACCTCTGATGCCACCTTCCTAATATAAAGGGACCGCAAAGATCAAAAGAGAAACCTCAGCGTGGAATGCAAATATCAAAAACAAAAAGAGACAAGGAACTAAGCAAACAGAGATAATGTGGTTCCCTCCTTGAAAGGAGAGGAGGAACTGCATCCATAAGATAGTATTCAGAGGGCGGCAGAGGTATTGAAACTGGAAAAACAAAAACAAATAAAGTACAATAAAAAGACGGGGCTAAGGTCGAGAAATCACTCCAACAGCGTGACAAAGAGCACTAGGTCAGTACAGGAGGTACACCCTAAAATCAAAGGTGTTCCATAGAGAACAAAGAGAAGGAAGGAGAGAAAATTATCAGAGAAAACAATATTTTAAATTATCCCCCAACTAAAAAAATATGATTTTCCAGACTGAACAAGCCCAGAAAGTGTCCAGCACAAAGAATTTTTTTTTTTTTTAAAGAGGAAGGGAGCTCACCTAAAGCATATTTTCATGGAATTTAAATATTTCTGAAAGAGCAGATCCCACCCCCTACCCCCCACCTCCGGCAAAGGAGGGCAGGAATACCTGAGGAGGGGTCACTCGCAAAGGGTTGGGAGTCAGAGCGGCATTAATCACCTCAGCAACCCTGGAATTTGGAAGATAAGAGAACGAGACTTTCAAAATGCTGAAGAAAACATTTCTGGCCTAGAACTCTACACACAGTCAAGCAAACCAAGGAAGCTTCCGGAAGCTAGTAGGGCTACACCAAAATAAGAAAGGGGAAGCCATAGGATCTGGAAAATGTACTCAACAGAAAAGAGAAGGTCATGGAAATTCGAGGTTTGGTGAGTGAAGCCCTCAAATGACCACGGGGCAGCCAGGATGGGTGTCACCAGCTGGGATTGGAGCAGGAGGAAGGCCGGCTCCAGGAAGGACATCTCTAAAATACAGATGGAACTGATGTGTTTGAACATAGTAGCTCTTCTGGAGAGTTTGCGGAGAGAATTAGTGATGGGCACACAAAATGATGAAAGTAAAAAAATAAATAAGTCAATGCCTCCAGGGAAAACAGAAAGTCGCATGCAAAAGGAAGTGTAATGCTTTCCTGGAACAACTTGACCAATGTTCACTTAGGGAAAAAAAAAAACAAAAAACAAGATGTTTATTGAATATTGATTAAACAAAAATGGGAAACGATGACACTGACAGGAAGCCCAACACAAGGCGCTGGCTGATTCGGCTCCTGGTGAGGGTGCCTCTCCTGGTCCATCCGTGCTGCCTTATCCTGTGTCCTCACGAGAGAAGGGGCCAGGCCTCCTCCCCTTCTGACGAGGACACTGATCCCCTCCCGGGGGCTCCGCACTCATGACCTAACACCTGCCCCCAAACCCACCTTCAAGAACCGTCACATCTGGGCTTCAACGTATGAATTTAGGGGGGACACAAACACCCGGTCCATAGCATGGTTGTTATGGTCGGGTCCTTTTTGTTCTTTTACTGTCTTTTCCCCCTCACACAGAAGGCACTTGAACCCTGTGCTTCGCTGGAGAATCTCACGGTGCAGAGGAAACTTCGAAAGGGTTTGGTGCTGCTTTAGTTATTGAAATAAATGACTGGTGTTTTAAATAAGAAATCTGTGCTTCTCATTGAACATATAACTAGGGATTTCTCTTAGATTTTATTTATGTGTAAAAAAAAAAAAGTATATCTTTTGGAGTACTGGAACGAATGGATTAAAGGTTCCCCATTGAAATAAATAGTTGGAGCCTTTTTGGAAAATACGCCCTTTGCCTTATGCCCTGTGGGGGGTAAACTGAGGACATTGTGTATGGGACAGTTGCACCACAACATAAGAGTGGATTATGTCGTGGAAATCGGTGAAAGGGCTGGTATTTTGCATGTGGACTGCTAGAGGGTGAGGGGCAAGCAGCCTGGATTCCAGAGGCAGACAGGTCCGGGGGAGAAGGAGGTCATAAGTGCTGAGGATTTGCAGAGATCTGGGAGGACATGGGACGCGACCCCTGACTTTGGCCTTGGGGATCTGTGGTCCTCTTACCTCCATCTGGCAGAGAAGCCCGCCAACGGGGGCCTCGTAAGAGTCCCCGAGTGTCTCTTCATTGCCTTAGCACACCCACACGGCTGTCCTCACGCCTGCAGAGAAGAGGAGATACTGGCATTTGGACATGAGACAGGCTTGCTTCAAACTAAAAATTTAATTGAATTTAATTTAAAAAATTCCAGTGACCAAAGTATTTCTTTTCCTAAAGCCATTTTCCCTCCCCCATTCCCATAACCCAGCTGAAGTTACAGGGTACCCAGCAGGGCACCCCTCTGTGCATCTCAGTTCAGCTCCTCATCTGCTGTGACTTAAATAGCAAAAAGAATTTTTAAAAATAAGTTTTGTCGTCAGTCTTGCTTGATCCTGAGCGGCTCTGCTCCAGCAGATGTGGCAAAATCCTCTCGCAGGCCAGCTTGCTTTGTTCCGGAGGTAATTTGTGCTGCAAGCAGCGAGCTCCCTGATGCTAGAGGGCAGGAATGGGGACCCGCTATCCCGCCACTGTGGCTGGCAGGGGCAGGCAGGACCTGGGGTGCGGGGGTGCGAACGTACGCGCGTGCGTGTGTGTGCGCGTGCAAGTGTGAGTGAGCACGTGCATGTGTGCCCAGAAGGTGTGGCAGGTGGAGCTGGGGCCGATGGAAGGAGAAAGGGCCCTTAAGAGGTTGAACCCAGCTTTCTGGGCGTTTTCTACTTTTAAATAAAGAGTGGTATGTTCTGGTTTAGCTATTCAGCCTCTTGGTATGAAAATCCCAGCAAGATTCCACCAAATTTATTTTTGAACGCCTTGTATAATTTGAAGACAGACTTCAGAAAGACTTTATGTTTGCACTGGGGGTGATTGCAGGTAACTTCTTTGTCGAGATGAACTCCTTGCCCTTTCTGCAGGGAACAGAAGACGTTTCTCATGAAGAGAGCCAACACAATAGGAGGCACTCAGCCTTAATTAGCAACAGGATAGCATGTCACATTATATGTGAAAAGCATAGACAAGTTTAGAAGGGACATGCTCCTGCAGGGTGTGCATTTGCCGCATGTCTGGAGTTGCTGCCATGTGACGGTGTGGGTCCTTATTTTAAGGATGGCACAAGAGTGTGTGTCCTTGAGCTAAGGGCTTCATGTAGAGTGACTCAGTCCTACCCAAGTCACTGTGGGCTCCAGAGGCCACAAGGGTAAAAGAAATGATTTTAGGTGGGACATTTTTATTTTTAAAGTTATGTGTTTATTAGAATGAGTATTAGGTTAAAACCAGCCTATCAAGTCCACGATGACATGGAGATATAAAATTCCTAGACACATTCATTTAGATTTTTAAAATGTGAGTCTGAGAAAACACCAGTTAAACAATAATCCAGGAGTGTACTACCCAGGTAGGAAAAATAATTCTCCCTGATGGCCCCATGGCAAGATTCGATGAAGGGATGACTTGCATGTCTCTGGGACAGGGTAAATGGAGTCCTAAAAAATGCTGAAGCCCCACCCAGAGAAGCCCCAGAGGGTGGTGGCTGTCACTACCCAAGGCCTGAAGGATTAAAGGGGGGGACCAGGCCTCCCTGAGAGCTGAACCACCAAGGGGGCCCCGCTGTGGAAAGAGGCAGGGCACCAGAATGAGAGGGGTGGGGAGCGAAACCACAGGCTCTCTCCCCCCGAGGTCTCATCTCCTGCCAGAGCCTTCCAGGAGCCAAGCTACCCAGAGGCGAGTGGGCCGGAGCCCAGAAACGTCCACAGGGTTAGCTTCCTTGGGAGTATGGATCTGGGCAGAGACTGGATCTAGGAGGGGGTAGATCTGGGGCGGAGAATAACCAGCGTAAGGCAGGATGAGGGTGTGGCAGGAACTGAGCCGGCGGCCGGCGATGGCTGGAGTTTGGATTCCCACAACAGTCCAGTGACGTTGGCGTGATCACCCTCACTTTCCAGATGAGAAAGCCACGCCTTAGATGGTTGAGAACTAGCCCAGGCTTACATTCCTGGTGCGTGACAGAGCTGGTCTCGGTCCAGACGTACCTGATCATAGAGCCTGAGCTCTTAACCACTACTCTGTCCCCACACCCGGCTCCCACCCACACAACCAGCAGACTGATCCTGGGACTGAGCTGGACTCTCCTGGGACTGAGCTGGACTCTCGTGTAGGCAGGTTCTACAACTCGACCACCGCACAGCATTTGGGAGTTGACTCCAGCCCTCGTGAGTCCAGCCACAGAAACACAAACCCCATTTGTCCAAATGCCGAGGAGTCTGGTTGGCTCTCCTCAGGGTTCACACTCAAGGACAGGGCTCTTAGCCAAATTAAAGTGGGGCTTGAGAGAGGCCAACTGCACTTAAAAATAATAATAATTGCATGTACTTTCTTTAATGAGCTCTCATTCCCGCTTGGCAGCGAGGAACACTAGATTCAGCCCACTCCAGCAAAGGCCAGTTTAATCCAATAAAAATGTTAGTCTCATCCTGGAATTCAACAGAGATCCAGTTCAGACTTCCTTCTCTGAAAGATGCCGCCCCTCCTCCACCTGACGGGAACACCCCAGGGGCAGGGTTGAGCCAGAAGCCAGTGGTGGTGTGGCCATAGGGCACTCATGGCTGCTGTCCTCACCTCGGCTCGGTCATGTCCGGCTGCCCTCTCTGTGCACGTTTCATGGCGATGGGCAACCTACCTGGATCCTCCGCCCAAATCCTGAGCATCTGCAGAAGCATCTTGGCTGCTATGCTACCTTTACCCAAGCAGGCGGCCCGCCTCCCGGCCTCTGCCATGAGTCACTGTGTTCCTCTGGGCAGTCTTTCGAGGCGAGGGGGTAGCCTACTGTACTTTGGAAATAGACTTGTTAAATTGCTATGGACGAGGATTGGGGAAAAAAAAAATCCTACTCGGTTTTACATAAGGCAAGGCGTCAGTGCTGGTGCTTTATTGGGAGGTGCAATCCCTGGGCAGCGAGAGTGAGGGGGAAGGATAGGGAGAAAATACGAGGTGATGCTTTGCCGAGCGGGCCCTGCTTCGAGGAGAGAAACAGCTGGTCATCCTGCCACGTGGGATGGCTCTGAACAGACTTTACAGAAACACCATGCCTCAAAACAGTCTATTATGGAGGAATGGATTCATCTCCTGGCGCGCTCCCATCTCCTGCCTTTCACTGGTCAAGCTTCTCCCCACACGGAGTTGCTACCCTGGGCTTCTAGGCTGTATCTCCTGGGGAGGCCGGATCCTATACCCGGTGGCATAAGGGGTCACCTGAGTCTGGACATTGTGGGAGCTGCATAGAGGCCACAGGTGGCGGAACTGAGTTGCTTCCCAGAGCCCATCACGGCGGAGACTGGGTGGTCGCTTGAGAGAATCTGAGGCAGCACACGAGACGTCTGATACGGTGAAGCAGATTCTTAAAAATAAATGAATGAATGAATGAATGAATGAATGAATTAAAATTAGTTTCGAGTATACAGTACCTTGGTTAGACATCTATATAGTTCATAACATGATCTCTCCAATTGCTCCCTCCCTCCCCTGGCCCTCCACCAAGCCATCATATTAATGCTAACCGCATTCCCTATGCCATGCTCCCCATGACCATCTGTCGACTACTAATTTGTTCTTCTTTAACCCTTCACCCCATTCTCCCAGCCCCCCAATGCCCCTCCCCTCTGCAGATTTTTTTTTTTTTAAACATTTTCTAGAAGAAATCAAGCTGAACTCATGTCTAAAATACTTCAGTGTAAAAGATACAGGATGGGGGACTGGGACAGAAGCCTCCCCTTTAGAACGCCCAGGGTTCCGTCTGCTCCATGACAGGCTGTGGAGACAGCTACGCCTGCCCAAGAACCGTGGGGACCCTCCGCAGCCCAGACCTGGAACTTCTTTCCTTCCTGTGAGTTGGGGCTGCGGCGTGTCACAGTGGCTGGACACCAGGGCTGGCAGCTAAGGCCACAGCGTCCCCAACTGTACTTCTTCCGGGCTGTTCAGAAAGTTACTTCACCACCCCAAGCTTTGATGGCCTGATATATAGGTAGGAATGACAGGTCCACCTAACTCATAAGAGTTGTCGTGCAGAGTTAATGAGATAGTCCAGGTTTTCCGATTTGGGTCATTTGCATACCATCTTCGCACTTTGCCCATATATACCATCTGTTTTATTACTTAGTTGATATTTTTATTAAACAGGCTTCATTTTAAACTTTAGCCTCATTTTAATCAATAATATCTGTGAATTATCCAGGTCGATAGGCTGCTTATATAGTCTTTACAATGCATCTTAGAGAAAGTCTCGAACTGTTAGTCTTAAATTGAGAAAATGATCACTAAGGCCTACCTGATTCCAACTCGCCCATGGAGGGTGGTACAGTCCTACACTTGGTTGGACTCTGGGCCAAGCCACACAATCCGCCAGTGTCTAGTGTTAAGCAAACGTTCTCTGCTTTGGCACCGTCAATTCTGGCCAAGGCTGGTGTGGACTTCCCGGGTCTGGACTGCTCACTTCGTCTCCAGCTCTTCCATCTTGCCTTGGGTCTAGTGGAGCAGTGGCTTTCTCCCACTCACTCTGCAGCTGCTCGTGGATGCCGCTCATGCTAACTCCTCCTGCTTGAAGCTCCTGTCACTGAGCTCTAACTCCCTCTCCTCCCCCAGTGGTCATCTTCCGCCAACCTCCCTACCCCTCTCTCCCTTTCCTTGAAGACTCTGGCAGCTGCCACTTGCTTTTCTTTTCCACTCCGAGCTCATTCATAAACCTCATGGCTTCAGCTTTCATGGTGACGTACACATGTCTAGTCTCAGAAGTCTTTGACTTTTTGCTTCCTATAACTACTACCTCCCTCTCCCCTTGGACAAACCACTGACATGGCTACATACTGTGGAGCATGTCACTTCCTAGAGCTACATAATCTCAGAAATCTTTCAATCTCAGACTTCAATCTCCAACTCTCCAAGTCTCTGTGTTTTGGTTCTTGAATTTCATCAGGGCTCTAATTCCTTGACCCTCCTTTTTCTTAAAGTTCTTCATCCACCTTCCCTGCCTAGTTTACATCTCACAAGGCATCGCTTAGCAACTTGGAAATTCCTGGCACTTTCTGTTTCCACCACAAACATCTTGCAAACCCCAACGTGGGAGCAATCAAACTACCTTCAGGCCAAACCTATACCTGGGACTGGCATGAGGGGAGCTGAGCACTGCTGAAGAAAATCCACCCTTCCTTTTCTCAGAAGTTTATTTTGTTCTCATTTCCTTATTTTGGGTAATATTTCTGTTAGGTAAATCTACTGGAGAGGCAAAAACAAAATAAAACAAAACAAAAAACTCACCCTAAAACAAAAACCAAACAAACAGTATTTGTAAGTGTTCTGAAAACTTACAAAGTGCTTTTTAAAAAAAGTAAAGCATGCTATTTTTATCATAAAAGACCTGAAGTCCCCCGTTGAGGGATTCACAATCCATCGATTGTGAGAACAACTCCTTTGTACACATTCAGGCCTGACACTTCTGTTTGGAATGCTCTTCCTCTTCTTACTTGACCTTCAGATTGCCCTGGAACCGCCTTTTGTCTGAGACCCCAGGCCTGGTTAGGTGGCCCCCTCCCACTGTGCTCCTGGAGCACTTATCCCAGGATTTTGTAAGGAGCCATTTGCGAGTCTGTCTCCCTTCATTCCTCCACCTCTCAGCTTTGAATAGTCACTTGTTTGTTTGATGAACTAAAGCCCAAAGGGGAACTCCAACCGCTTTTGGAGAACCAAATAGAAAATTCATTGCAGTAAAATGATGATGCGCTACGATGCACAATTACTACTTCTCCGGCCTGGTGCTCCCCTCTTTGGGGGGAGCACCTGTCCCTTCTCTGCTTCCCCCACGTGGAAGGGAAGTTAACCATCACAGGGTCTCTTCCCCTTGACCACTGCTGACCAGCCTCAGCCGGGGCAATCACAGTGCTTCCTGGGACCTTTTGAACAGGAATTCAAATAAGAGAGGTAGCTGCTCTTTTTTGGGGAAGCTGTGAAATGTGGGACTAGGGGCTGCTGGCACCATGTTCAGATGAAGCCAGTGTGTGGCGAGACAGAATACATTGAGGGAGAGAGGGAGATGAGGGACAGAAACGAGTCCCTGGTTCCGTCCTTCCCTGGGCCCCGGCTGTGAGGCATACAGACAGTCCTCTCATCAAATTACCCCGTGGACCTAAGCTAGGCCAAGTTTGAATTTCTGTCATGTACAGTTAAAAGGGGCCTGACGAGTTTATGTGCCTGTCCTTAGCTACTGAATTTTACTTTTCCTAGGACTGCACAGCCAACTTAAAATAAAAGATGGTCAAAGGAAATGGTCGATCTGATAATTTTATAACCCTCGTTCTTTTTCACTTGTTTTATTGAGGCATAGTTTAACAGAGTGAAATTCTCCCTCTTTACTACAAGTCTTGAGAATAGTCATGGAACCTCTACAACTGTCGAACTAAAGAACAGTTCTATCCCCACCAGAAGTCCCCTGTTCTCCTTTGTTGTTTAATGTCCACTCCTAGCCCCAGCTTCTGGGAACCCCTGATCTGCTTTTTATCCCCAAGTTTTGCCTTTGCAGGAATGGCATATAAATAGAGTCCTACAGTAGGCAGGAATTAGCATGGCGCATGTCAAAGTCATCCACGCTGTCGAGAGCCTTTCTTGCTGTTTAGTATTCTACTGCACAATATACCACAGTTTGTTTGCCCATTTAAATGGTTTCCAGAAGGTTTTTCTCAGTGACTGTTCCCTCCCTCAGCTTCAGGTGTTTCCTTTGCTCTGCATCTCAGAGAAGGTGGCTCTCCATGCCCTTGCCCCTCTCCTAGCAACAGATGCTGTCACTGTTACTCGACACTTGCCAGCCCAGTCACGGCACGTGGGCGGGGGAAGGGGTGTTGGTGGGACCCAGCTCCGGTCTTAGGCAGGCACCGTGTCCTGTGCCTCGGGGGTGGGGTGGGGGGCCTTCCTAGTGATTCTGCACTGCTCCTAGCTGTAGGAGACCTTTCATAGTCTGAATCCAGGATGGGTTTCTGCTTCTTCCTCAGAGGTAGAGATTTTTTTTCTATTCCCTTCCTCCAGTTGCAAAGAGTGCTCTGAAGACCATAGAGTTTTCTACCCTTCCCTGGTAGCTTAATGCTGTTCCATAGAGGATGAAGGACAGCTCATGTTTTCTGCAGGAGCCATCTTTCCCTCCCCAAGAGCTGCACCACAGGGACACTTTCTCAGGACTCTTGCTCTCCTCCTAACCTTTCGTAGGAGTGCCTGCTAGGTCAGTGGGGAAGAGCTTGCAAGTGGCTGCAAAGGCCCTGCGTGTGTGGCCCCGTGCGTGTGGCCCCCAAGGGTTCCATGTTCTCACCCCATCTTCACGCTTAGCCTTTAGCAAGTCACTACAAATTTGGGGTGCGTTCTTACTATCTAGTGCGGTGTCTGGTGCCATCTGTTCTAGGTAAGCAAGTGCTCACATCTATCTTTCCTTGGAGTTGCCTGTCTTTCTTTAGATTTCGGGTTAGTTTTCCCTGTGGCCTCAGCTCTCTTACGGGCTCAAGAGAAGTCGTGAATTTGCACAATGTTCAGTTTCTCCTTGTAAGTATGGGAATTGGTGATGTTTCCCCAGCTTTCTACATCCTAAGCAGAAGTCAGACATCCATCCTTAATTTTAAACAGATCGGAAAACAGAATCCCCATGTTGGATGGAGAGGCGATGACTTTCAGTGACGGAGCCCTCCCACCCCGCACCCTGCATGGCTCATTTCCAGCCCCCAGTTGTATTTTGAGTTGACCCACTAGTGTTCGGAAAAAAAAAAAAAAAACAAACTTGAGTTGGCCCCCCACATTTTAAATCTGAAATTTTCTCATAAAAAATTTGGATTTTTTTTTTTTTTTGGTTTCTCTTAAAAGAAACTGCCTGCCATGATAATCAAGGCTGCTTCCTTGATGTGGAGGGTCTTTCTCCAGTTCCCTACGATCTCCAGCACAAATGCGACACTCAGCCCGTTTCATGCATCTTCTTGACGTACCTGAGCCCAGATGTGCTGATAAAGTTGTACCAGTTGTGAAAATGTCAAAATACTTCAGTGTCAGTGGGCAAATAGCCAGTTCCCTGAGTCTCTGGAACCACCCCTGCCCCCAACACACACATACAGCAGCCATGCTGGCACCTTCCCCAAGGTGCCTCATTCCAAAGGGATAAAGTAGGCAAACGTTGTGGCCCCACAGCAGAGCTAGGACCAGCATCCACTGAGACCGGATGATGCCTACCTCATTCTGATGTTAGGTGCCTACAGGCAGGGTGACACTCAAAACATTGATATTTGCAACTCCTGACTTAAAAGTATCATACATGCGCCCCTGGCTCCGAGAAGGTGGAGGTAGGCTGAGTGAGGCTGTCCAAGGTGATACTGTCGAATGACAAGGCTTTGGAAGCTCCACTTGTAGAAGTCACCGTGAGCAGCAGGATATGGCTTAGGATACTGGTACCCGGAGTGTAAAGAAAAGACAGAGAACAAATAGGAAGTGAGACATTGAAAAGAACATGAAAGAAGAGCTTAAGCAAAATGAAAATCAAGAAGCAGGGCTGATACGTGTTAGAGATAAACGAGAAAATGTCTATGCCTCAGGGTAGCCCATTATCAGGGATGTTTGGCCTCTTTCTACTTTAAGAAGACACATAATTACACTAAAGTAATTAACTGTTTTGTAATTAAATACCAAAATAATTAAATTTGAAATTAAACATGATAACATCGAAGTGTTCAGACAGGATTAATTTGTGTCTTAATCTGATAAATCATTTCCATTATTATTAGGATTAAGGTTTTGAGAAAAAAATTGTAAGAGACTCGTTCCTACATTCCACAGAGAAAAACTGCCTGGGCTTTTGATTCCTCATGTGCAGGGCTCTCTCAAAGGTCAAGTGCTGGAGGCTTTTAAGTCGTGAGTTGGAAGAACAAGAAAAAATATTCTTGAAAGAATAATCTTTTTCTGATATTTGTACCTGAACTATTTTGCACTTGAATTTTCAAAAGTAACCACTTTCCACCTAAGGTCCTACAAATTTTTGACCAAAAAATTAAATTGAGGCCCTAAACGCAGTCAAATTAACAGCTATCCATCAAACAACAAACATTTAATGTTGACTTTGTGCAAAGGACTAAGCCAAAACATGTAAAACAGTCTCTGCTTTCCAAATGCAGGGCTTTTCACTCTTGTGGAGAAAAAGAGGGCATGCATAGAGAAAATAAAGTGGAAATCATACATTCAATAATAATAGAAGGCACCTGTGATGGTTAATATTCTGTGTCCATATGGCTGGGCCACGGTACCCAGATATTTGGTCAAACATTATTCTAGATGTAGATGAGAATAATATTTAAATCAATACATTTTGAGTAAAGCAGATTACTCTCCAAGATATGGGTGGGCCTCGTCCAATCAGTTGAAGGCCCTAAGAGAAAAAGACTGACACACTCCAGCACTATAAGAAGGTGTAATTGCCAGCAGACTGCCTCTGGACTTGAACTGCCAGCTTACCCTGCAGATTTTGGAGTTTCCAAGCCTCCACAATCATGTGAACAAATTCCTTAAAATAAATCGATTTTTCTCCCTCTCCCTCTCCCTCTCCCTCTCCCTCTCCCTCTCCCTCTCCCTCTCCCTCTCCCTCTCCCTCTCACTCCATGGTGGATAAAGACTGAGCTATATATCAGCCAAGTACTGCGGGATGGGTGAGCCTGGGGTCCTAATAAAACTATATTTATTAAAACAGGAAGACAGCCCATGGGCCATATTTTGCTGATTTGATTTTTTTTTAAATATTGAATGAGAATATTATTTCTCTTGATTACCGAGGTTGGGGCATTTCCTAAATGTGCATTTAAGGTGAGTGCCTCACTGCCTTCTTCCTGGCCTCAGCCAGACTCCTCAGCAAGACGGCCTCAGCGATTCCTGTGGGGACAGAGTACAACTATCAGGGCCAGCATGTGGCATGGGAGTGCTAGGAAGACGGTCCTGCTGTCCTCTACAACCTTGCATGGCTCTCAGAATCCCTTGGGCCTGACCCTCAACGCCATAAAGAAAACATGAATATAGCAATCTTCACTGGGTGGCATCCTTCACTGGGTGAGATGACCTTCATAAAGAACACAGTGAATTCCTGAGATGCCAGGTCGCTAGGCAATTTCCCATGGCTATGGCTGTGCCCCTGCTCCAGCCAAACCAATGGAAGAAGCCTGGCTGGCTTTATAGGTGGTCCATTTCTGGCAGGCATGCTCAAGGGTCCTGGAAGTGTTTCTCTTGGGCTACATGAGAGCAGGCATTTGCTTTTTCAGCATGTGCTCCAGTCCACAGCTATATGAGAAAAAAGAAAGAAGAAAGGATAGGTAGAAAAGAAGCCCACCACATCCCGTGCAGACTCCTCCCAAAGTCCTCTCCTGCCCGGAAAGCCTGGGGCTCTGAGTTCCCATGCTCTCGATTTAGGGTTTAACTGCCACCCTGCTGGACTCCATTTATATTGGCCTGTGTGAACTTGAAATAAAAGGCATGATGGAGTTGCCCAACCAGAATTCATCTCAGCCTTTACTCAGGATCTTGGAAGGTAGCTGCATCAGAGATAACACGTGAAGGGTATAGCGAGGTGTACGGGGACTAGGGGAGACCGCATAGGCTCACCTGGTTCAGAGAGGGCCTTCTAGCTGTCCTCACTGACAACCCCCACCCCGGACTCAGCAACATCACAGTGACCTGGGGCAAGTTCCCTGATGCCTCCATGACTTGATTTCCTCATCTGGAAAGTGGTGGTAATAACAATAACAATAACAATAACAATAACAATAACAATAATAATAATAATAATAATTCCCCACAAGTTTAGCAAGTTAAATGGGAGAATTGATGGAGTTTTTAGCACAGGGCCTGATGCAGATTTGTTGCTAAACACATTAGCTGCTTGCTATGTCCTAATTGGTCTTGGAGTAGGCAATGACCTGAGCCAAGATAATCAAAACCAGTCCCAGGATTCTGTAAACAAGCAGTGAGACAAAAGGCCCTTCCCTTCTTGGTGGTGAAGGTCTAAGTTAGAGACCAGGGAGCTGTTTCCTGCCAGGTACAGGAAGATGGTTCTGGGAGGGCAGAGCCAGAGAGAAGCAGTGACTGAAGACAGGATATGAGCTCCTGGTGGTTTTCAAATCCCAGTTGTCCCATGTAGCCCAGCTGCACCCAGGTGCACCCAGCTACACCTCAGCTGTTTCTGCAGTTGTATGACACTTCTTTCTGACAAATGCACCTTTCAGAGGTGCATTAGTCTGCTTGAGCCACCATAACAAGCCACAGACTGGGTGGCTTACACAACACAGATTTACTTTCTCCCAATTCCAGAGGCTAGAAGTCTGAGATCGAGGTGTCAGCAGGATTGAATTCTTCTGAGGCCTTTCTCCTGGCTCTGTCTTTACACGGTCTTCCTGCTGTGCTTCTGTGTCCTACTCTCTTCTTAAGAGGACACCAGTCATACTGGATTAGGACCCAGTCCAATGACCTCATTTAACCTTAATTACCTCTTTAAAGACCCTATCCCCAAACAGGCTTACATTCTGAGGAGTGGGGGGTTGCAACATATGAATAGGAGAAGGGAATGGGGAAGAGACACAATCCAGCCCATAACAAGTCGAGTTGGGTTTCTGTCACGTACAGCCAAGAGAGTCCTGACTAATATACATATGTGTTCATGAAAAATAGAACCAGGGAGGATATTGATCCAAATGTTAGCAGAGGCTACATCTGCATGATGGATTAAGACCGATTTTTATATTTGCTTATCTATACTTTCTATTTTTCTTTTGCAATGAACATGGATTCTTATTTGTAATAAAATTGTTTTAAAACATCTCCAAGCCTCCCAGCTCCTTGCAGGTGGAAAGCCTGGGGGTGGGAGGACAGAGGAAAGCCTGGGGGTGCGTCTGAAAGCAGGAGGGTGGTGGAATGGGGAGAATGGGTGCCGATGACTGTGGTTGAGCTCCACAGGCACCCATGGGGGTGGAGGTGGGGGAGCCACCGAGTGTGGGCCTGGGAGAATTCAGAAATAAGGAAATAAGACGTCCCTCTGCCAGTTAACCCATGAAGCCAGCAAAATGGCTCCATGCAGAGAAATGCCAACTCACCTTAAAGAGGCAGGAGGGCTCCAGCCCAGACTTGATTTCATTGGAGGAATTCAGGAGCTGAAGGAAGACCGTGTGTGTGTGTGTGTGTGTGTGTGTGTGTGTGTGTGTGTGTGTGTGTGTGTGTTGGGGGTGTGGCGAGCAGCGGGCGCTTGGGGTGAGGGGACCAGGGTGGTCATGGGGACGGGAGCAGCAATTAGAGGATGGGAAGGGACACGCTCTCCAAAACCGAGCTGCCCTTTGAGACTTGGAGAAAATCCCTCACAGTCCCTCGGGCTGGGCTGCGTTTTTGTTAAAACACCAAAACAAAATTACAACCAAAAGAAAATGAAAAACTAGGGGAGCTCTCTATTTGCGTGTATTTATGGTTGAGAAAAATGAGGCCCCTGTGTTGGGGCCAGAAAGACAGGGCAGCGGGGAGCTGCACAGGCCACGGGAGGGCTCGCCGTCCCGGAGACCGTGCTGGGACAGCCAGCGTGGTGGGGGGTTGGCGAACAGCGCCCCGGGAGAGGGCTGTCTAGAGAAGGGCTCAGCAGCACTGAGGGAGAGGGTCAGTGAAAGCCCCAGGGTGCGGCAGACCAGCAGCCCCCACGTGCCAGACTCCAGGACTGCAACGCAAGTTGTTTCCTGTTCTGTGCTCTTGTCTCAACCGCCCCCCCCACCAATACACCCAAGTCCGGAATAAAGTTCCACAACACACAGCAGCATCTTGTCGGTGGCACTTGGGGAAATGAAGGCAGAGGGCTGGCAGCGGTTGCACAAAGGGATGGGTGAGGAGAGGAGGCAGCAGAGAACCGGGAGCAGTGGGGGATGGGCTTCAAGCAGGACTCATCGAGGAATGGCTTGAGACAAGCCCCCTTTCCTGAAAAAGAGCAGGAAGGTGAGCCTCAAAATAATAGGGGAGGATAGCCCTGAGGAAGACACAGGCAATAGTCATTGTTACTCACTCTTTTCTGAGTGACGGTCCCCTTGGATACAGTTGTCAACCCTTGGCTCTGTAAGGAGGAAGCAGTCTGAGATGCTGCTTGTGAAACCAACCACCCCCACAAGCTGTGGGGTGACAGTCATTTCAGCCAGATCTGAGAGGCCGGGTACTTGGCCCAAAGTTAAACAGCTGGTACACGGAAGGGTCAGGATTTGAACCTGGCTCCTGCTGACTTCCAAGCACCGAATGCTTCTTACCACCCCACACTGCTGCTGGCAATGCCAGGAGAGTTGGCTTCCAGGCTTGCCAGGGCAAGGCAGGACCCTAACCCACAAACACCCCCATCCTTTCCTATCACCACTGAAGCTCCAGGACTGAGCCATTATGAAACCCAGTCACCCCTCCAGCTGAGTGCACCCCCACCCTGCAAGCTGTGTTTATGACAGCGTCCCCGCCCCCCACCCCGGAGAACACGGGTTGGTCCTTGGACTTGAGAACCTGGAGTGTCTCCTGGTTGTTTCTCCCTAGAGCTGTGGCCACCTGTTAGGAGTTTGCTTCGTGAAGTCCCTGGCACCCAATCACCTTTGGATGTTGTTCCAGCTGCTGTTACTGCTCGGCCCAAATGCCCAAGACCCCCTTACCCTGTCTGTGTGCACCTGCACACCTCCGGCTTCTCTCCAACACCTTGGGACAGATCTCAGGCTGCCCAAACCCACTTTGCCCGTGTGCATGGAGAGCGGGGAATGCCTGGGAATTTGCAGCCTCCTGGGGCCACTCCTAATCAACAACCAATAAACATCCTCCAGCTCCCTTGTCCCTGATGGAGGACTCTGAGTTATGGCACTCTGTTACCCTCCAGGCTTGGTGTCACACCTTGACTTCTTAGTCCTCTATCAGGTTTTCCAGGAAACACTTGCTATCCCACTAATCCCTAACAAATTGCTTCCATACGAATACTCATCTCAGGGTCTGCTTTTGGGGAACCCAACCCAGGACAGCTATATTAACAAATCAAAGTGCTGAGGCTCCAGGACTGGGGGTTGGCAGACTGGGGCCACCAGGCTAACGCTGGCCCACATGGTGTTTTGTTTGGCCCGCCTCCCCATCCCTCCTGGTCCTCCCTCAAAGTAAGCACTCTGTTTTCCACCTAGGAATCAAATCCTTGACCTTGGCTAACGGAGTGCGTATTAACTGTATCGAGCGTTCACAAAGAAAAACAATGCGTGTGGCTACAGCATAGCAAGTGCTTCAAAAGGCACAGTCGTTCGTGAAAATCTTGCAACGATCTAAGAGATCATCACCCCTTTTAACTGACGAGGATTTTGAAACATTGGTGCTCGTTTACTCAGAGTCACGTATCTGGGAAGGAAAAAGATGGGATTTGAACTCACACGATCTGACTCCAAAAGATATGCACTCACCACCACGCCATATGGAGACCCAAACCCACACCTGCTCTCCTGCCACCCAGCCACGGTCATCTCGTCACTGGTGGAACTTCTGATCTGGTCATCTGACTTTTTTGCTCGTCTCTTTTCCTATTACTTATGTTCTTCCTTTCGACAGCTTGGGGCTTGATTTGGGTAGGCACAAGAATAAAAAGTGATGTAGGATGCTGCATTTTTGGAGGGATTTATATCTTTCTGTAGAAGAAAAACTGAAGCATCTACATCTATTTAAGTCCTCACATTGCAGAGTGACAGTTCCTGGGACCCAGCATTTCCACAAGCCAGCCGAGGCTGTTCCAGAAATTGGACCTTTGTGTGCACGGGGCTGTGGGTGAGCCAGAGCAAGCAGTTGGGAGAGGAAACCAGGCCCCCCACCCCGCCTTGTGCCATCCCTCCTCCAACAAGCTGTCAACTCTGCAGTGGAGAACAGTGCCAGCCTGCAGGCTTTCTGTTCCCAGAGCTCAGTCGATGACTCAGTTACTGAGCTATTTCCTTTTTTCATGAGCCTCCCATGCAGAGATTTTCAAGTTATTTCCCTGAAATGTTTCTTTCCTCACCTTGCTGCATGCCTTGTCCCCAGAAGGCACAATTTTCAATGGATTCTTCCTAACAACATACCAGCCAGCATCTATTAGGTTCTTAGATGCCAGGTACAGCATCTATTAGGTTCTTAGTAGATGGTAGGTACCCAGCTCAGCATTTTGCATGTTTTCTTAGCCCAGCCTCACAATTACACTGGAAGGTCTGCATTCTAGTGTTTCCGTTTTCTGGATGAGGAAACTGAGGCCCAGAGGGTTTGCCCAAGGTCATTTTGCCAAGGAGTAGCAAAGCTGGAACTCAAACCCATATCAGTTTATACCTCGCAGCACTCTGCTATGCTGTCACATTGCCGTGGAGAGATTCTCTTTAATCATAACAGACTGTATTATTTGCCCTAAAATTAATTGTTCCTTCCTTTCCTTCCCGTGATAGAAGTCTTCTATGGCCAGATCGTCTACCCTTGACTTTGGCCTTCGCCATATGACTTGCTTTGGCCAAAGGAATGAAGATGACTTGAAGGTGTGCTGCTCTGTGCCGAGGCCACAGGCGGCATGGCACATTTCTGCCAGTCCTCCGGGAGCTTCCACTCTCTACCATGAAGAAGTCATGTTCACGAAGCCCTTGACTCTCAGCCTGAGCCTCAGCATGGCAACCTGTGGAGGAGATCTGATCCCACCCAGCCTGAAGCCCAGCGGTCAGCCTGACTCATCCAGACCCAGCTGAACTCAGCCACGATCAGCCAAACCACAGCTGACCGGCACTTCGTGGGCATGAAATCAGTGGTGGTCACTGTAAGCCACGCAGCTGTTCGGGCTGTTTGCTATGAACCATTATTACAGCAGGAACCGCTCACCATCCCATGTGACGACATTTGAGTCCGGCCGTGCTGCACGGCCAGGCTCAGCTCCGCGGTGGAGGAGTACAGGACGGCGATCTCGGGGAAGGAGTGGGCCTGCGAGATCGTCTGACCTGGCCCCTCTTTCGGTCTCCATCCTCTCCTGCCCGCTACGGCAGGCAGCCCGCATCCTCTGAACATTCCGAAAGGAAGTCTTCCTGAGCCCCAGCCCTGAAGATCCAGGCTCAGCTAACAGCCACAGTTCCTTTGCCTTTCTTTGATCAGGACCTGAGCCCCTCGTGACCTCTGTCATTCTACGACAAGCACACTTCTACGTGTCGATGTCAATGGTCAGGGCCATGCGCCTGATCGTTCTCCAGTCCCTGCCCTGCCCTTGTCCCCATTCTTCTCTGTATCACAGGGGGGTGAGCCCTGCAAACTAGTGTCTGAGGCGCTTGTGCTCCCCGGCTTCCAGCTGGGTGTAGGTAAATGCGGGGCCCTGGGAGAGACTGGGGAGGGGGGTAGAAGAGGAGGTGCCAGGGTGTTTCTCCCACCTCCCCCACTTTGGGTGGTGTCTCAGCAATGGCTGTCTTTCCTTCGTGGTTCCAGCCCTGCCCCCTCTGGGTCCTCTCACTGTGGTTCCAGGTCCCATCAGGCGGGCCTTAGACCCCAGGTCGGGAAACATCCCCTCTTCCCTTGACCCCTCCAGCCCAAGGGGTGGTGGTGGCTTCCAGCTGCAGTAGGCTCCGGGTTGCCGTGGCCTCTCCCGCTCCCCTTGCAGCTCTGCGGGCCTCTGCAGCTAGCTCCTCCATTTTCAGCCCCCCACTTCCGCTCCTTGGCCTGGGTTCTGTTTCCTCAGCAGCTACAGACTCTTGACCTTTCAGGGTCATGTTAGATACATGTCCACACCTCATGCGAATAGACTTTACACGTAAAAACACAATAGTCGCCTAGCCAACAAAAGGTTAAATTTCGTAGCCGTTTAATTTTAATTTCCGCTAAAGCTTTCTCTTGTGCACTGTGTAGCCAACACTTTTCTCCAGGCCTTGGAGCATTCTTGCAGCCCTTGGAGAACTAGTGGACCCTATAGAGAAAATGGCTCTGTTGGTGGCGACAGAAGGGAACGAAGTGTCCCAAGGAGCCACTGCAAGGGACTGTACTCCAGAAGTCACTTCCTCAGTGAATAGCTGAGGGGAAAAGAAGCCCAAAGACAAAGGTACTTGTCATCAGTAGAGTTTTGCCCCCTGATTCTTCCCTCTTCCATCCAGCGAGACGGGGTCTTTGCACTGACAGAAGCAGGGACTCAGGACGACCCCGCTTCTCTTTGCACTGACAGAAGCAGGGACTCAGGACGACCCCGCTTCTGCGGGGTGGATTCCTCCACAGGCTGGAAGGCAAAACGATCTCGTAAATGTGTCAATGAAATGCAGATTTTCCAAGTTGCCCAACCACCATCACAAAGCTAAAAGCAAAACTCTGCTGGAAGGCTGCCGAGACTTTAATGCAGGATGCTGCACGGCAGCGAGAAGACAAAGTGCGACTCTGGCGGCCCCTCCTTTGCAAATGGATTTGGCTGCCATGAGTGGGGTGCTCTTAGCCCTGCTGCTGAGCTGCGGGGCTCACCCTCGTTGGGGGGAGGGGGACGGCCGCACCCAGGAGAAGAACACTGCTGAGGCCTGAGGGCGTCACCCGGGCACTGAGCCCTGAGCTCTCCCCCAAGGCCGACGAGCAGTTTCAACTCCATCTTGGTCTTGTGACCAGCTCAGGAGTGGCTGGACCTCGATCCCTAAGGTGGTTGTGCCTTAGGGGCCAGGCCGTGGGAGCCTCTTGTTCTGAAGAGAGAACTGAGGTAACAGTGCACCACGCGAAGGAGGGAACCACGAGAACACGAGGAGGGCGTGGCTCAGAGGGAACAGGAATCCAGTCCCCAGCCTCCGGGAGGACATTTAGCAAGAGGTCTTTATTGAGCAGCTATGAAGTGTCTGCCACTGTAATCGGCACACCCCTGGGGGCTGCTGACTCCACTGGATTTTCCAGAACACCTTGTGTTGACCTAAGAACAACCTGGTCAATGAAAGTGTCATTGTACAGTGTGCTTTTGTTTCTATATAATAAAGACAGGTGCCCAAGGGTCAAGCCAGGGAAAGAGACAGACGGCTCATGCCGGCATCAGGAAGCCAGGCTGTCAGAGGCGCTTGAGGGGAAATTCAGTGGGGAAATTTGTACGCACAGGATTTTCTGGGCGCAAAGACCCCAAGCAGCAAGCGTTTGAAAGGAATTGGGGAAGGCGTGCTCCCTGAGGACACGGCAGGGTGGCTTGGTGGCTGACACAGGTGGTCACTCAGTGAGAATTTGTTGAAGAAATGCTTGAGAAACACTGAAGGGTCTCTAGACTGCCTCCTGAGGAGGGTGGGTTCCTTAAATGAAGGGCTCTGGTTTAGCCAAGTGGGAGGGGAAGCCGGGTTCCGGCCAATTATCTTCTTTCTCCCCACAGAGCCGAGCTCCTCCTCCAAATCAATGTTGAACAGATATTTACAGAACATCCTATACCTGGGGACTCCACTCTTGGCCATGCCAGATCACTTAGGTCATGTGTAGTCAGATGTTAGAGTTTGGGGGACGACAAGACCAAGTTCTGCCTCTAGCCAGCTGTGCGACTTCAGGCAAATCACTTAACCTCTCTGGGCTTTAATGTCCTTGTCCCTAAAATGATGAGCTAAGACTTTGGTCCAGAAGGCCTTGCTGAAACCAGGCAAGCAGCTCTTGCTGAAGACAATGCTCTGGGATCCCAAGAGGCTGGGGGTGAGCACGAATGAAAAAGATAAGCAACATACACGGAGCATTGACCATGACCAGTACTGTGTGAGTGCTGGACACCTATTAACTTATTTAATTCTTCCAATGACACCCATATCAATCAAACTCTTCCCAGCATCCCGCTGCTTTTTGTTAACCCACCCGTGGGGGTGTGAGGTTAATGTCACACCCTCATGTCACAGGTAGGAAAGTGGCAGAGAGGTAGGGACATTCCCCTAAGTCCGGAGAGCACAGAGGGCAGGTGGCTGAGGTGGGCCCTGGCCTTTTTTTGCTTCTCCCCGAGCATGCTCCTGGCTACCCTGCCCGAGGGCCTCCAGCGAGCTGCTCCTTCCTGGGAGTAGACGCCCCTTGCCCCTCAGATCCTCCCTCTGCTGGGAAAAGCTTTGATGGGGAGAAGGGCCTTGTGCTCACGGAGCCTGCCTAACTCCTGTGTACCACTTAGTCGCGGCCAAATGGAGTAAGTGCAGTATTGATTAATTGCAACATTTTTTTTTTTGAAATACATATTCACCCCGATGTTTTATCATTAATGCATTAAGAAGCTGAACAAGCAATAAAACCGAATGGACTTCAAAACAAGCAGAATTTCCATGCAGTGCGGTCTGATTTACAGCCATTACCTCCTGGCAAAAGACAACTCCCACTGCAGCCCACACCTTGGCTGCAACTTGAGAGCTCCTCATTCTTAACTTTACTTATTTATTTCCTCAGACAGCAGGTATATTTCAGGCTCTGTGCCATGGGTGGGCCCTTCTTGCTGATGGGGGACACGTGGCAGGTGGGGAGGCAGGCTGGAGAGGGAGGAGTAAGATTTTCACAGCATGCTTAGGAGGTAGGGAAAGGTGACTGTGACTGTGATTTCGTTATGGAGTTGGGGAACGAGGTGATGTCATCTCCTGCCCTCACCTGCAGTAAATTCCAGAGAGAGGTGTGGACTCAAGGGTCATGTGACTCTGACCCGCCCTCCCTCGGCCCACTGCAAGGATCTAGCCCCAGGTGAAGCACCCGGTGGTGGATCCTAATGACTGAGCTGGAGCGCTGGTTCTGTCCCTAGCTGACTAAGGAAAAACTGGCCAGTTTTTTCCCTATTTGGGGGTCTCAGTTTCTCACTTGTCAAAAAATAAAACGAATTGGATAATTTCTTAGAACCTTGAAGATCCAACAATTTATGACTCTTCCCCCCTCCCTCCTTCCTTCTTCTCTCTCTCCCTCTCTCTTCCTTCTTCTCCTCCCCACTCCTTCTTGCCAAAACAATTTTATACTTGCAAAGTCTTGCCAAAAACCCTCTAGATGTACTGACGGGGACAAAAAATACCTTAAAAAAAAAAAACACCCAACAATAAAAATCTCTTTAGAAAGCACTCCTGCCGAGCTCAGAGGTCAACAACGAGAGCTTTGGCATGGCATCGGAAAGGGAGCTGGTGTTTGCACAAGTTGACCTGAGCCGCTTCAGAGAGCAGAGCGGCGCTTCAAGTCAGGTGGCGGGTAGGTGGCGGGTAGCTCAGACGCGTTGCTGACAGGACTGGCCACCCCGGCATGAGAATTCTCTCCCTTTCTGTGCCTTTCCTCGTCTGATGAAGTTTCCCTCCCTCAGTCTTCACGGGCCTGAGGTGCTGAGTGCAGCTACCTCTGCTGCCGGTTGCTGCCACTTGAAGGTTTCTCCAGCTCTGCAGAGGCCGGCCCCACGCAGAAAGCCCGGCTCTGAGACTGGGAAGGAAGGAAAAGGGCTCTGAGGCTTGGCCTTTCATTCATTTTTTTTGTTTTTGTTTTTTTTTTTCAGTTGTTTGCGGGTCTTACAGTGTGTTGGGTGCTTCCTGGTAGCAGGCCTCTGGTTCCAAGGATGGAATCTCGAGAAGGATGAGGGGTGACACTGGCCTCAAGAAGCTCGGTGTCTAGTGCGAGGCTGGACAAGCGGATCGTGGCTGGCCGGGGATGCAAAAGGGGCCCAGAACAGGGGAGTGGGTGGGCTGGTGGGGAAGCTCATTGAAACTGGAGCTGGATAGTGAAGGCTAAATGGCAGTTAGTCAGCCCTCAGGGACTGGGGGATTGGGGTTGGCGGGTTCCATATGTGCAAGAGAGGCCTGAGAGACACAGCTGGGCCTGGAGACGAGGGAGTGAGGGCAGGGGTGGCCAGATATCAGGTGGGACCAACAGGCAAAAGCCAGGACGCGCGGCTGTTGGCTTGTTGTGGTAAGTGACAGGGTTGAAGGTTTTACAGCAGGTGCACAGGTGCATTGGAGGGGGGAGGATAAGAAACTATGCGCCAGGCTCAGGAATTCCCAAATGTGGCATCCAGTTCACCCTGACAACCAGCCCTGCAAGCCGACAGGGACTTGGGGCCTCACTTAGGTCCCAATCCTAGTCCCGTCGCTCATTAGCTGGACGCTTTGGGAAGATTTCCTAGCCTCTCTGGGCCAAGCCTCCTCACCTGTGATGTGGTGTCTGAGGACTCGTGGAAAGTGCTTGGGCCATAACAAGGACGCAACAAAGGCCCGTGACCATGAGACCCAGTCCGTAAAGGGGGAAGGTGACTTGTGCAAGGGCCCATCAGGGTCTGTGTCCCCGCCCTGCCAGCTGCAAGGTCCCGGCCCTTTCCTCTAGGCCGCTTCATCTCCTGATCGCTGATCGCTCCCGTGGGAACCCAGGGGAGATGCTGGTGTCCGGAACTGAGCGAGTGAAGGGGAAGGGAGTAGGGGTGGGGAGGATGGTTCTGGTTCTTTCGCAGGTGAACCATGCTGTCTTGAGGCAGACACGTTTGTGACTACAAGGTAACCTCTGGTTAGAGGCCACGTGACAGACGCATGGGTCAAACGCTCGCGGAGGCCGGCCGTGTGCCCCTTCCCTGACGGCACTACGCAATGGAAGAACAAACTGCCCCAGAAAGCAGAGCAAGGGCAGGCAGCACCGCACCCCAAGTCACCCAGAAAAGCCTCTGTTCGATGTGCCCTTGGCCGATACCAGAACGTGCTGCTTCTCAGGAGGGTTGTGTTGGCAGGAACGTCACAGACAACTTCCTCTAACTTTTCTCCCTATGGGGACATGCTCACCCCTTCCAACAGCCCCAGTGTGGGAAGAGCATCTCTCTAACCTTCTAGAATGTTCATGCGGGGATCAGGAGCCCAGGTCCCCGCTGACTGGCAGGTCAGACCAGCCCTTTTCCCCCAGGAGGCCTCCAGAGGGGAGCCGGGTGGACCCTGTGACACAGGCAGAGGGTGATGGCTGCCCCAGCACAGCCGCTCGCCCTCTGCTCGCCCTCGCCCCGCAGTGGGGATGAGGGGACGGCTGCGGACACAGCCGCCCAGGGAACTGAACAGGACCCACCCGGCCCAGGAGTTTTGCCCGCCCCATTCCTGCAGCTCACGGCCCTTTGTCTAAGCCTAGGCTGACTCCCCGTGGGATGGGCCGAAGCAAGACACTGGGCGAGGCCACATCCTGGTTCCGCTCCTTCCCCTACCCCCTCCTGCTTCCCTCGCTGCTGTCCCCGCCAGCACCCTCCCACGGATCCGTGTCTCAGGCTCTGCTTCTTGGGAACCTGACCTAAGAGGCTGCACAACCCCGACATTGCTTCTCCCACCCAACCCAACGCCCACCGGGCTCTTTGGCACCCACGTTCCAGACGCTCGGACTGACCTCCTTAGAATCCTTTGTGCTTCTGCATTGCCCCTGGGCTTTTGCAAGCATGGTCCCTCTGCCCTGAATGCCCTTACCAAATTCTCAGCCCCATGGAAAAGTCCCGTTTGAATGTCACCCCCTCTGTCGCACCTTTGTCATCATCCTGAGGGCTGGAAGGGGATAAGCGGATCGTGGAAGCCCCATGAGGGGTGGGGCTGCATGGAGGAATGCAGGAGAGAGGGAAGCAAGGGAGGAGTACCCCTGACCGCTCTCACACCCCCATCCCGCCCTCACACCCCCATCCCGCCAGGCTCTCCCATTGACCAAATCCAAGTGGAAGTCAGAGGGAAAAAGCCTGCAGCCTCTCAGGATACAGAACGTGGCCAAGAACGGGGCCGGCGGTGAGTGTGGTGAACGCAGAATGACCTGCCTCCTTGTCGTGAACCAGCAGTTGGTAGCACCTGGGTTAGTGCAGAAATGGGCATGCAAGGGAAGTTCGTGGCCATCTTAGCTTCTCAGTTTATTCCCTTTCTTCCCACTGTGTTCCCAGAGGTCACCGAAACGTATCCCAATGGGGCCACCACTACTTCTTTGTCACAAGGCTCAGCAAGAAATGGGGACTGACCTACATGGACACCTGACCTGGCCTTTGCCCGGGTAGTTGGGACTAGAATCTTAGCCTGCCACTGGGTCAAGTCGCGGGCCTCTGTTAGAGGCTACATTCCTTTCAGAATACGGGGGAAAGAGGTCTCTGAGGCCTGGCTGCGGTTGTCTGGTGACCTCTCCCCTCCCGAGCCCAGTGGACACTCTGAGGCGCAGTGAATCCCTTGTCCCCTGCATCTCTTCCCGAGCACCTCGGTCTCCCTGGCCCAGCACTCAAGGCAGCACAGCGAGGGGACTTAGCGGCACATTCACTGACTTTGTAGGATTTAGTTAAATTTCTGGGTAAAAATGGAAGACCCTGGAAGAGCTTACGTCCTCGTGGTTGGTGGCAGCATGATCTAGTTTGCAAAGGAGAGCCAGCTGATAAAGAAAGTGCTTTTATCTGCAAAGTCATTTCCAGTAAACAACGGGAAGCAAGGAGATAGGAATGGACCGCCTCCTACCCCTTTCTTTCTTTAGGTCATTTCTTTCTTTAGGTCATTTCTTTAGGTCATTTCAAAAAGACATGAATAGTTGTCAGCATGGCACTGAGGGGCGTATGCTCTGTCCCCTTCCCATATTAATATCTGCCCTCCCCCAAGACATCCTGATGAATGCCTCCACATCTGGGAAGAATAATGTTATAACCGATACTCATGACACTTGAGAGTATATAAAATCAGATACGCAAATTCCACTGCTTTTTGTTCCTATTTTTGAAAAACTTTTGCAAAGAAAGAGCTAGAAAGCAGGATGGGAGTTGGTGGGTGCATGAGGATGGGGCAAGTCTCAGTTCTCTGGAGGGAAGGACTCTGGGGTGCACAGGGATGTCCAGCCCACAAAGTTTGGGGGCCCCACACCAGGCCAGGCCCCAGTGGCCTCAGCAGGCTCATTCACTAGCCATCTCAGCAAGGACCAGCATGAGCCAAAGGCAAAGGGTGCACCTAGAATACTGTGCTGTCACTTGACACCAGGACCTTGCATGCCTTTGAGGCAAGGAAGTCAAATTTCCCTTCAACTCCGTGGGAGCACAGACTCTACCTTCCTTTATTTCTTAAAGAACAATTAAGCTGTTTCTTGCATATCTGTGGTAGCGAATTTAAAACAACTGAACATTGCATGCTACGTGCCCTGGGCTCTGGGCTCATACAAGAAAACAGTGTTGAGTGATGGGTCCAGAACCAGGGCTGTGGATTGGACCGCCTGCCATCTGTTTCCCCATACTAGCCAGCTACTAGCCAGCTGCCCTGGGTAACTCAGGCTGCTTAACTCAGCGATGCTGACACTGGAGAGCAGAAAGGTTGTGCAAGGGGTATACTGGCATGGATGGTGTGGTAGATTATGAAAGTGGCCCTGCCCCTCTCCATGGTATCAGTTTCTCTACCCCTTGAATCTGGCTGGGCCTTGTGACTTGCTTTGGGCAAAAGAATGTGGCAGACCCGAACTCCTGTTAATAGGCAGCACTGGCAGGAAACCGGCGTGCAGGAGAAGAGATATCGGCGTACTTCCTCTCCCTCCCTGCCTGCTCCTCCTCCAGGCTCCAGCTCTCACTGACACTCAGGAGATACTTCAGCCCAGAGGTTGGTGTCTCGGGCAGGGTTCTCATGAAGCAGAGGGAAGGATAAGGATGTGTTTAAATGTGCTTTAGGAGCAAGGGCTGCCTAGAAGCCCCAGGGAAGGAACCCAGCAGGGGTATGAGAGTTGGGTGTATACGTCACCGTCACCGCTCTTAGTGTCCCCATCAGAGACAAGGGACCCTCCCCCCAAGTCACCCATCAGTCCTTGGCCACGGCTGCCCCTATGGGCACTTCTGGCTCTTCCTGTGCGCTGGAAAAACTGGGTATCAAGGGCCACCCTCACATGGAGAGACCCAGGTGCTGCTGCAGGGCCGAATTCACCGGAACCCCCACACTTAAGGACATCCTTCCTCTGTCCTTTGTTTTTCAAGTCTTAGCATTCCCAGAGGTCCTGCATGAGAGCACAGGCTTCTCCCCGACAGCACAGCCCTTGCGCAAGAAGCAGAAGGCGCGGATGCTGGAAACGGCTTCTCCTTCCTGCCCAGGAAAAGCCCCAGGAGATCGACGACAAGTGCTCTGATACTCCCTTGAAGGAGGGAGGTGGAGGGAACAGTGGACACCTCTCAATTATCCTGCCCCCCCCCACCCGATGCGTGTCAGACGACACTGGCCTCTTAAGAGCATGGGCCCTGGGTTCCAAGTTCCAGCCGTGTGACCTTGGGCTGGTTATTTAATATTTACACCTGTTTTATCATCTATGAAATGGAGGTAGCGACAACAACAAAAACAATAACCACAACCACCACTTCGTATTATGTGAGTTAACATAGGTAGAGCACTTAAAACCATGCTCTGCACGGAATAAGCAATTAGCACGGTATAAGTTTTAGCTGTTGTTATTAATCATTAAAATTGTCTCTTAATTTTGAATTTGCATGTTATAAACAGTCTTCTTCACGACTTTGGGTGAGCAGACAAAACTTCCTGCCTTAAACGAATGATAGTTCGTACCCTCTTCCCGGAATTGCTGAGGGAAGAGAGCATCGTGTGGGTGGATTCTGGGCGGGGTCCTTTAAGGGCACCTGTGGGTTGGGAAGAGGTTTTGAAGGCGACCGAGCACACAGCAGGACCTGGCTATCTTACTACTTGTGTCTTGTCAATGCTAAAAGTTAGAAAACAACAATGGAGGCGGCAGTGTCTCCTGATGGTGGGGGTCCCAGCGAGGGTGGCTGCCTCCCTCCTTTCCTGACCCGTGAGTTCCAAGTTCTGCCCATGCACCATCTTCTGCTTCCCTCCTATTAAAGCCAGAGGCTGCAGGGCTGAGGCGATCTCTGCAGAGAGGCAGTGAGTCGAGAGGTTAGCGGTGTTTATTGATTTAGTAATTCGCACGCACTTTTCCGGATAGATTACCTTCCCGGAGACTCTGGCGGCGGCAGCCAGCTGCTAATGCAATGCGGGGCTGCGGGCACGGCGGAGGCGGAGGCGCAGGAGGGGCGGGTGGGAAGGCGATCGGCTGGGAGGCCAGGGGAGGACGGGCCCCCCGGGGTGGGAGAGGAAAGGCGGGCTTCCCAGCCTAGCCCGGTGGGCACGGCAGGAACACGGTCTGCATTCTTCAGGAAGTAAAATGGGCTTTCCTCCAAGGCGCCCCCCAAATGCCCCTTCGGACATGACGACTATTCCCCTAATCACTAGAAGGGCTGCCTGCAGACGTCCTCAAGCGCCAGCTCCCCTGGAGAAGCCTCGGGCGGGGTACGCTGCCCCATCAGAGGTCACGTCGCTCCTTGGGAGCAGTCACATGCGATGACAAAGCAACACGGAGGGATGGAGCACCCCAACGCGGACATTCTTCAGGGCCACCCCAACTCCACAGCCCCGCAGAGTACAGCCGAAATCAGGTGCAGCCTTCTCCCTCCGCTCTGCTTCCTGCCGCTCCCTCCATGGCTGTGACCCCAGGAACCTACCTGCCCCAGTCGGCATCCCTGGTGGACTGACCCTGGCCTCCACGTCTGCTTCCCCGGGGTCTGACCACCCGGAGCTGCTGAGCAGGGCCGCCAGCGCCGCATACCTCTTCGCTTTCTGTACCGAGGCCATTGCCACGGGTGGTTTTCATCCAGTGGAGTCAGGAGACCAAGGGAGACGGTCCCACCCGGCAGGGTACTGGCTGGGCAACGGTGGCCCAGAGTGGACCATCTTCCTCAGAAACCCGGCATCCTCCTCCAAGGCCTATGTCTGTTTCCTGAGCTTCAGTCGCCCAGGACAGTTCTGGTCCAGGGTTCTTCCCACTACAGGAATAAAGCTATGGACCAACTGCTTGGTCCAGGAACTGCTCAGGAGTTGCAGCTCCTAGTGAAGCAGAACCATGGGAACCATCTCTAGGGCTGAATGACAGACACGAGGCACAAGTACCAGGAGGCAGGGAGGGCACGCTGGCCTAGGGCTCACGTCTCCTGATCATTTACATGTTCTAGCTTTTCCTTTCCCTCTACACTTTTCCTTATTGTTCTAGTCCACTCCTGAACTCACCCAGGGACAACTGGCTAGCACATGTCAGCACACCAGGCTTCAAGAACTCAAAGAAGAATCAGCAGTAGATGGCCCGGGCCTAGACTGCCTGTCTCTTAGAGGAGACATTTATCCATTTTTCGACCCAACCATCTCTCCATCCATCCATCCATCCGTCCCTCTGTTTGCCCTTCCATCCATCCATTCATCCATCCATCCACCCACTCAATAATTACTTATCCAACACCTACTAGGTATCATTATGATAGAGATGATGACAGATGATAGATAGATAGATAGATAGATAGATAGATAGATAGGCAGGTGGGCAAATAGATTGTCAGTCACTGCTGGGTTTATTTTTTCCCACTGAGATCCCACTGAGGCTGGGGAACACGTTTGTTCCCCAGCGCCTCTTCCCCTGACCCAGTGAGTGTACTGTCACTGCTATAAATGCGGAGAGAGGAAAGATGATTGCAGGGTGGGGTTGTAACAGAAGCCCCATGGACACTGCAGCGCCTAAGCTTGACCTTGAAGGGAGCATGGGCTTGGGGTTGGTCCACAGTGGACTGTCTAGACCATCTGTCTTGCCAGACTCTGGGACTGGACCCAGACACAATATGTTTAGGGTTGTGGGGGACACAGGTCCAACTGGGAACCCCTTAGAAAAAGCATCTCATTCTTCCTCCACAGGCCAGCAGGTAGAGGACTCATTCATTTGCTCTCTCACTCGCTCCGACAGACTTCTGTGTGAAGGGTTTCCTGGCCCTCTGAGCCCGTGGCTCCCAGGCTGGTGCTCTGCTTTCAAGACTTTCGGAAGAGTCCACGCACACTGGAGCTTCCAGCAGTCCCTAGAAAGAGGCTTAGATGTGCCTCACACACGGCTGACAGGTGGTCTGCAATTGCTCTCCTCACCCCCAACCCGTATCCTCTGTGCACCATGAGCTCTGCCAGCCTCCATCATCTCCTGGTGTCCACCATCCCTGCCTCCTCTCCTGGCTCCCATTTTTGGATCAGCTAGGGTCTCACGAGGAGACAGAAACCACCGGGTGTTTGAACAGAGAGAATTTAAGATGAAGAATTGTTTATTGTGAAGCTGAGACAATAAAGAAAACTCTAAGGTACCAACTGCCGGTAGCAGCCACCAATCCCAGGGTAAAGGGACACTAAGGGAAGAGACTGGAATTATTAAAACACTTAGAAGCTTGCGGAAGGGGGGGAGGACCTGGCAGAGTTGAGACCTGGATATCTAGGGGTGACGTGAGGGAGACAGCCAGCTGGTGCTGGTGTCTCTGAGTTCAGAAGATGCCCCGGGGCTGAGACCCCACTTTGAGGAGGGGATGCCAGACAGCTTGTGCAATGTCTCTGGCTGGGGGGTGGGCCATACAGCTAGTTGTACGAAATGGAAAACAGGAAAACTGCAACATGGATTCAGTGGCTGCCTTGGGAAGGAGCTGCTGCTCCTTGTGAGGTGCTGCTCTCAGGAGCAGAAAGCTGACTTCCCCCTCTGGTCTGCCAGTCTCTGGAGCACCCCCTGGTGGCAGAGCCTATTCAGGGTCTCTGGTCAAGGAGAAAAGTGGTTTGCCGAGTCTGGCCCAACCGCACAGAGCCATCATAGCTGCATGCCAGCGTCCCGTGTGTCCTCTCGCTGACGACACCACACAGGATCCCCAAGGCCACAAAGCCCAGAGAGATCTATAACAGTGGGAAGTATACTCTGTCCTATTTTGTGCAAAGAGCTGTCGTGTGACTTTCACCTTTTACTGCATTGACCAGGACACGGACACAGGTCCACGAAGATGGGTTTGAGGACAGATGCGGAAAAGAGACACCAGAGGAAACGTAGAATCCATCTTCCCTTCCAGGGCCAGAGGTCGTGTAGCAGGGACAAGCTTGTATCAAAACAGCAATGCTTTCTGCAGAGAAATCATCTTTCAAGGCAAGTTGATTTCTGGAGGAATTTTCCACCAACTGGCAGAACCCATTGAAAGGAACTCCAATGGTGGACGTTGCTCAGGACCAAGGTGAGCCTGATACGGTCACAGTGACAGTGCGAGGCAGGCAGGCAACGGCTGTCCTTCCCACCCAAGAGCCAAGGAAACCGAGGCACAAAGGAATCAACGAGTCAGACAAGAGGTGGTGTCAGCAGGACTCCAGCGTGGGATGGTTATTTGATCTGCTGGTCCCAACAACAGAGGAGGGAAAGCCTGCAGGGGCTCACTTGGGTTTCAAGTTCAGGTTGGCCCCACCCCTGTAGAAAAAAAATCTGAACTCAGGCAGAGCTAACTCTCCATCTACACAGCCCCCTGGCAGGCTGGGAACCCGAGGGCATGGGCAGGCTGGGTTGTAAGGGGCTGCTAATTGCTCTGATTGCAACTCCAGGGCAGAGTGTTTCTGGAAATGCAGAACTCTGGAGGAAATACCAGTGGAACATTTTTGATGAATAATTCAGTAAGCTGAAATGGGAAATGAGAAAGTTTTCTCTCCACTAAAGTGGAATTTGAAAAAAAAAAAAGAAAGAAAGAAAAACAAAACAAAACAATAATAGCAGCAAGGCTGAGCATTCTGCTCTCCCTACTGTAAAACTTTTTTTTTTGGGGGGGTGCATAACCAGGAAGGACGGGTCCCTATGGCTTGCTCTCAACAATCTATAGGATTTGAACTGAGGTTGGGAAATACGTGGGTCATTTGGAATGGAGGATAAATCACTCAACTGGACGTCATCATCGACACCTTCCTTTTCAGAATTAATTCTACAAATATTAACTGGGCAACCATCAAAAGCCAAGCACTGTGCTGGGTGTTGGAGATCCTGTAGTGAAGACAGTAGACAATGTTCTTTTCTCTTGGAGAGTATGGGAGGTTTTTGGACATTAGATTAAAAGACACAGCAGTTGATAAATTTATATCTACCATTCAAGACACATGCTGTGTCAGTCAGGGACCATTCAGGAAGAGAGAAACCACTCTGAGTATATAGAGCAGAGGGAATTGAATGCAGGGGATTTGTTACTTATGTGAATGATGGAAATGCTGAGATGTCTGGGACAGTGAAGGAACCCAGAGATTATCAGTAGGAGAAAGCCTCTCAACAAAAAGGACAAAAGGGAGGAAGTGATGTCATTGAAGTCTAGGACCTGGTGCCATCTGGGAGAGGAGAACTGGAACAGAGATAGGAGCTTCCCAAGGAGGCCTGGGACCATGCAGTGAGTGGATATCTAGTATGAATGAAAGGCTGAACCTCTTCCTGTCTTTCTAATTTTTTTTGGTACTTCCCAAAAGTTGAACCTCTGTAGAGGTCAGGAAGCAAGGTATTCTGGGAAATGCAGGCCACAAGAGTCAGTTTCCTAGAGGTATAGAGTGGGCCAGCGGAAGGATAGGAGGGTCGATCTGAGGGCACACAGGCCAGGAAGAACCAGCACTCATTCCCTGAAGGAAAAGGACAGTCTTACGGGGGAAAATTAAAGGGATAGTATTATTGAATTGGATGATCATGGGAGGCCTCTTTGAGGCAGTTAAGTGGAAACCAAAGATTATAAAGAGCTATACAAGCAAGAGGGCTGTGAGCAGGAGGGGAGGAGCTTGGGGCAAAGGCCCCCACGCCAGCTGTACAATGAGAGCGCTGTCCGGGGGAAGAGCGTAGCGAGTTAAGGGTGGAGATGTGGTTGGGCCTGGTGACATTAGGAATTGTTTGGGGTTTCAGAGAAGGAAAAATTCACAGTTGATTGCCTTCAACAACAAAAAAAAGGCTTGGGAAGGTTTTTTTTGTTTTTTGTTTTTTGTTTTTAAACTCACATAGTATTTGTTTACTTTTAGACAAAGCAAAAACTAAAAACTTTCCACATGTTCCCAGAGTATGTAAATAAATTTCCTTTGTGAATGGGTTAATGCTGTATTCATGGCAGTTCCTTCAGAAGAGATAGAGCTATGTATACCCTGACAGAAGCTGTGAAGAAATATTTAATAGTGTAGATTGATTTTTCTGGATCAGGTTTTTCCAAATCCCCTAGGTGACTATCCATGGAAATGAGTAGCTATTCTTGATTCCATTTTTACCTCTGCCACCAACATGCCTTGCTTACATCCCCCTCTCACACATCTTAAAGGGCCCTGTCAAACTTATTTAAATGCCTGTGAACATGTGACTTGTTTCAAATGCATTTAAAACCACACTTTTATGCACGGTTACTCTTATTCTGTACTTCTGGTGAATACATTTTAATTGATCTTAAATTTTAATAAGATGGAATTCTTAAGAATAGATCGTTGCATAAACTATAAACTTCTATGATGCCTAGTACAACGTTGTGAAAGCAGAAATGCATGCAATTTTTAAGAGTAATCATTCAGTAAATCAATGTTATGGTAATTTTTTATTCAAAAAATTTAACCATGTAGCCAGAATTGTTAATTGATGTGGGTGTTAAAAAAAGATATTAGAAAGTTCTATTTCTAGCCGTGATGGAATAACTGGGCCCAGACTTAAATCTTCTCACTGTTAAGAACGAGAAAATTGAACAAAGTGTACAAGACAACAGTTTTGAGACATTGGGCAACACCGATCTCTGAGAAAGAAATTAATCAAGATGAGCCTAGTGTCATCCTGGCTTTCTGTCTGGAGGAGCTTTCTGCAAGGAAGGGAGCTCAAGCCGAGCATAGCTGTTTCTGAACTGAAGAGACAGAGGTTGTCATTCAGAAAAGACGAAGGGGCTAGAATTTTTGAGGCATAGTACTGGAGAGGGAGAAGTTGCTTAAATAAATAGCTCCAGAAAAGTGCACAGGGATCTTTTGAGTCTGTTGCTGATTACTAAATCGAATAAGCATAGAGTGAAAATCCACAAAGCCGAAGAAAAACCGGGAGCTGTGAGCAAAACAGTTCCCAAGGCTCACAAAGGGCTGGGAGATGATGACATGTTGATCAGCTGGAATTGAGACTTACTACTCAGACCCTCAGGTCTTCAATGAAGACCTCAGGTGAGTCAAATCTTAGTAGTGGAGCTAAACTAATCTTAGAATTAAACTTACTCATAACCAACCCTAGAGAAATTTAAAAGCTTTAAAACAATTCTCATAAGAATTACGCTTATCTGCAAGTAACTTAACTGCCTGCCATAAAAAGGTCCAACACCACAACAAAATCCAGCACTCAGTAATGTAAAGTTCACAGTGTACAGCATCCAGTCAAAACTTACTAGATATATGCAACCCGAAGCCTGGAAAAAATTCAGAAAGTGGAAACAGGCATGGGAAGATAGAGATGGTGGAATTAACTGACAAGATCTTTAAAACAACTATTTTGTTTTCAAGGATTCAAAGGGAGACAGAGACAGTATAAACATGGGTGATATGAAAAGTCATCATATGAAACTTGCACAGATGAAAATATCTGAAATAAAAAATTCATGAGAATGGAAGAGTAGTACATTAGACATTGAAGAAAAATATTGACTTATCTTGAAGACATAGTGATAGAAACTATCCAAAGTGAAGTGGGGAGAAAAAGACAAAAAAATGCTTGAACAGTGGTTTGTAGGACAATACCAAGCAATTTAATGTGTGTGTGGGAGTCTCAGAAGGTGCTGGAATAGACAGAAAAACTATTTGAAGAAATAGCCCAAATTTTCCAAATTTGGTGAATATAGATCCAAGAAGTTCAATAAATGCTGAGCAAGATAAACACAAAAGAAAACATACCGAGACACATTATATTCAAATTTATGAAAACTCATGATTAAAAGAAAATCTTAAAAGCAACCAGGGAAAAAATACACATTACATAGAGAGAAACAAAGCTATGAATCTGACAGACCTCTGTTCATAAGCTATGCAAACCAGAAACAATAGTGACATCGTTAAAGTACTGAAAGAAAAAAAAATCCATCAACCTAGAATCTTATACCCACAAAAATATGTTTCAAAAATTAATGCAAAACAGACTTTTTCAGACAAAGAATAATAATATGTCACTAGCAAATGTGCATTACAAAAAACGTATGTTAAGAGTAGTTTTTCGGGTAGAGATAAATTATATGAGATAAAAACTTGGATCTACCTGAAGGAAGAAAGAGTGCTGGAAATTGTAAATATGCGGATAAATATAAAGGGTAGTTTCTTCTAATTTTTATCAACCGTATAAAGTAAAATTGCTAATAATGTGTTTTATGTTTTATAGCATATGTAGAAACAAGATATATGACAATAATAATAATAATACAGAAGAATAAGTGGGGATAATGGAAGGATAAGTGGGGATTACATTACACATGAAGTGATAATAATATTATTTGAAGATACAGTGGAATAAGTTTTTTTTGTTTTGTTTTGTTTTTTTTAGGCAACTCAGTTCTTCATTGACCTTACAGATTGCAAGGACCTTGTCAGCTTACAATCCCTTATTTTTTTTTATTTTTTTACACCTACAGCACCTGATCTTCCTAAGTGGTCTCCCATCCAAGTACGAACCAGGCCTGACCCTGCTTAGCTTCTGAACAGTGGAATAAGTTAAAGGTATATTTTGTGAACTTGAGCAACCCAAACACAAAAACAAATAGGTATAACTAATAAGCCAAAGTGATAGTATACTAGAACACTAAAAAAATTCTCAGTCTAAAAGAAGGCAGAAAAAGAGAAAAAAAAATGAAAGAAAGAACAGATGGGACAAATAGAAAATCAACAGCAAGATAGCAGCTTAAAACCAACTCTGTGGATAATTATGTTGCATGTGAATTGTCTCAGCATTCCAATTAACAGGTAGAAATTTTTAGACTGGAATTGAAAAAGTAAGGCCAAACTATGTGCTATCTATAAAAAACACACTTTAGAAATATATGCAGAAATAGGTTAAGGTTAAGGGGTGGAAAATGTCACACTGTGCAGATACTAATAATCAGAAGAAAGAGTAGCTAAATTAGAGTAGCTAAATTACTATCGGACAGAATAGGATTTAGTACTAGCAATCACAACCAGGGACAAATAGGGAGATTTCATAATTATAAGATGATCATATTATTAAGAAAATAAAAATCCTAAATATATAGCCACACAATAATAGAGTTTTAAAATATATAAGTCAAGAACTGAAAGGAGAAATAGACAAATCCATAGTTTTGATGGTAAACTTCACCCCTCCTTGTTGTCAGGGAATGTATAAGTCCAGGGAATATTTGAAACAAACTACGAACGAACTTGACTCAATTGACATTTGTAGAACACTCCACTCAACAACAGTAGAATATTCAAGTACACACAGAACATTCTCCAAAATAGATCATATTTTGGACGATAAAACAACTCTCAACAAATATAAAAAATTTAAGTAATATATATTATATTTTCTGACGAGTCTGAATCAACTAAAATTAACGATGGAAACATATCTGGAATATCCCACAAATATGCGGACATTAAACACTTTTCAATTACCCATTAGTCAAAAAAGAGACTACAAGGGAAATTAGAAAAATTCACTAGAAGGGCTCAATAACAGATTTGAGATGGCAGAAGAAAGAATCAGTGAACCTAAAATGAAATCAACAGTCCATCTAGATGTTTTCGTAAGAGAATGGTCAGAACGGTGCAGCCATACTGCTATCAGCCAGATGATGGAGCCAATCCTTAAGGATGGCAGAGCCAAAAACAGAAGGAGCCCAAGTCCTTGATGGCATCACAGAGTTGTTGAATCAGCTAACACGAGTCCACCCTTGTTTGTGGACTTCCAGCTCTGTCAGATGCTATATTTTCTTGAATGCCTAAGCCATTGAAATTTGGCTTTCTACCTCTTGCAGCTGAAAGAATCTGATACATCCTTCATGCCAGTCTCATGGAGTTAAAAATAATAAGAGGAATTAAGAGTTTGGGGAAAGAGGACATAGTATGCTTATAGAAAACCTCCTTACTATCATTATTCGCCTCTTTGATGGGGGGTGGGAAGGTTGTTCAGATGCCTCAAATCACAGAATGTCAAAATTAGAAGGGTTTTTAGAACTAGGTCTTCTCAAGAATATTTTCTGTACTCCCAATGCACCCTGAGTTCCCACCACTCTCCTACCACCCTCTCTATTTCATCACTGTATCTATTTCATCACTATATTCTAGTTTCTTGGTTTCTTGACAGAGCTTATCACCATCTGAAATTACCTTTTAAATTCGTTTTTTTTTTTTTTTTGGTTGTTATCTCATTTTTCCTGCTAGAATATGAACTCTCTGAGAAGTTATAGAGGAGATTTCTGTGTTATATTTCTCTCTGTCATCCTTATAACCAGAACCTCTATAGTGATGGGTGTGTCAATATCAAAGCCACATTTCCCAGTCTGCCTTGCTGAGAGAAGTGGTCAATTAGCCATAAGAAATCATTCTGTGGGCTTCTTGGAAAGTTCTTAGCTAGAAAGGGCTCTCTTTTGCCCTTTTCCCTTCTTTCTTCCTCCTGCCTGATATGTGATGCAATAGCTGGAGTTGCATTAACCATCTTAGGACCAAAAGGTGACCTTGATGATGAAATACCATAAGAATAGCATACCAGAGTAATAGAAGAATCTTGGGTTCCTGGTTACTGTGGAGCCACCATACCAGCTCTGATCTGCAGGTTCCTGGACATGCTTTGTGTAACATAAATAAATTCCTTATCTTATTTAAGCTACTGTTCTTTGGGCTTTCTGTTATATAGGGCCAAATCTAAAGTTCATTGGTAACCCTTATCCTCTTCATAGGTATATCCCTAGGACCTTAGAACAGTACCTGGCTCATCATGGATGCTCAATTAATATTTGTTGAGTGAAAAAATGGGATCCAACCTTCTCAGCTAACAGATGAGGGCACTAGACCCAAAGAAAGGAAACGATTTGCCCCTTGTGACATAGCTGGTGGAGGCAGACTTGGGATCATGTTCATTGCTTGCATTGCTCTTCTCCCCAGGGCGCTGAGGGTTTGGCAGAAGAAGAAAACCATCTACCTGATGCCACCATGGCCCCATCTGCCCCTCCTCTACCCCAGTGCACCTGGTTTAACCCTTTATCCACACCTGCCACACCAGCTTCGTTGAGGGACACAGTCTTCCATGGATGCAACGGAAGCAGCAGCCCAGACTCCTCTGCTCGTCTGGCTGCCAGGACTCACCTAACTCTGCCATGACAGGCAGGGAGCTCCTCCCTGGTCTTTGGTCCCCAACCCCCTTGGATTCTGCCTTCTCAGAAGAATATGCCACAGGTACAGAGAGCACAATGGACAACTCAAATTTTTCATTGCTTTGGGGGTTGCAGATAATTTTAACAAGTAGACAAATTCACAAATATAGAATCTGCAAATAATGAGGATTATGTGTGTTAACCAGTTCCCTACTGAGGAATATTGAGATTGTTTCCAATGTTTTCTTCCCTATAACCACAATTTTGCTCTAAATTCTTTGTACATACACATCTGTAAGGTGACCTCGGTACATATTCCCATAAGGGATGCTGCTGCATCAGTGTGAAAGGACATCTACACCTTTGAGTTATGGCCAAAAGCCTCTTTCCTTCATCTAGCTCCCTTTCCTCCACTCTCACCTCTTCTAGTTCTTCTGCCTTCCTCTTTCTTGCCTATTCTTTTTCTTCTCTTCTTCCTTTTCCTGTTCTTATCATCTGTTGTTGAAGAAGCTTCAAAATAATGAGGGAACATCAGGGGGAAAGAAAATAGGAAGCTCAAGGTTGAAACAAAGGGCGGGAGAGCAAGGGAAGGGAAGGGAAGGAAAAAGAGAAGGCTGTAATCATGACGCCAGGTCAGTTCTCTTCATCCTGCCTGTTAAATTTCATTTGCAAATACCATTAAATTATCCGTTTTAAATATTTCATTTTAAGGAGTTTTAAAGTCTGATGTTATAAAAGGAGAAATCCCAAGGGCAATCATAATTCACATTTGTGGTAGATAAAAGCTGGCTGTAAATTATTTGACATTATTCCCCGCTGGAGGTGAGGTTTACATCCCTTTCCCTTGAACCTGATGGGGACCCTTTGATCATGTAGACAATAAAATATAGTAGAAGGGACACTGCCTGAATTTCCAGACTCAAGTCTTAAGAAATAGCAGCACTCAGTATCTCAAATAATCTCTTGGGATCCAAACACCACGCCATCAGGAGCCCAGGTGACCAGGGGAGAGACCCACGTGGAGACAAGCGGAGGCCCCTGGCTGAGTGCCTTGCCTGGGCTCTCAGTCAACAGCCGGCACCGACTTGCAGGCCAGAAAGTGAGTCATCCCGGAAGTGAATCATCCCGGAAGTGAGTCACTCCGGAAGTGGATCGTTCCACCACAGTCCAGCTGCCCAGTGGCTGCCACTTGGAGCAGAGGATTATTGCCTCCGAGGCCTGTCCAAATTGAAGATTCCCAAGTAAAATGAATGACCATTGCTATTTTAAGACACTAAGCTTCAGAGTGTTTTATTACTCAGGAATAACTATAACAATATTATGAATAAAATCTGCCCTGGGTAGCAGTGAAGTCGTATTTGTAGTATTTTTACCAAATTTCTGCTTAAGTGTTACCTGCATCTAAGAAGATGAATTAAACCAATTTTTAGGGCTTTTTTGGGGGGGTGGGTGGGAATGGTACCTCAATGAATTGTATCTACTGTTAGAATAATGTTTTTATTTATTTTTTTAATTAAGTTTATTGGGGTAACAGTTAATATAATTATATAATTTTCAGGTGTACATTATAATCTGACATCTATATATTCTATTTTGTGATTACCACCCAAAGTCTAGTTTCCTTCAGCTACCATAGATTTGATCCCCTTTACCCACTTCACCCTTCCCTACCTCCCTATATTTGACCTCTTTTAGCCTGTCTACCTCTCCCCTCCTACCCCACCCCCTACCCTCTGGTAACCGCTAGTCCATAGAATAATGTTTTTAAATGTGTAAAATAAAATACACCAATTAAGTAGAAATGTAGTTATAAAAATATTAAAAATTTTAAAAAAGGAATATGTGTGTAAGATAACAAAATCTAGTGGAGGCTCTAATAAGTACCATAAATTTGAAGTATAATGAGCTCAAATAATTTTTCCAGACATCTGAAACACTTCAATGTGATATAAAAATATCTGTCATTTTTATAGGTGGATCTAGGTTATACACAATAGTTTACCACCTACATGAATAATTGAAGGAAATGCTAATTGTCAGAGATTAGTGAAAATGAAGAGGTAATTTTCCCCACACATGTCTACAGATTCCTAAACTTCATTCTCACACTTCAGATTAAGAACTCTCAACTACCCAGTTGCACAGTGATTGAATAACATTGCATTCATCAGTAAGACTCAAACATAAAGAGATGATAGAATCAGTTAGGACAATAGGCTTTCATCTACCCGCTCATTAGCCTGAATTTTATAAGAAACAGAGAAACATGTGACTCCTCAGAAAGTTCTAGGACAACTGCATTTTCCAGCCCCCAAGAGCTTTATTGCATGGAGTCAGGTAGCATCAGCATGAGCCCACGCATGCTCACACGCCCCAGCATGTTCTGCTTGAAGCCAAGGACAACTGATTCACTGCCACCATCAAGATGCAAAGTTATCTGTCATCCATTTAGCATGGCAAATTATTTCCTGAGTGAGAGCTATACTGAGGCTGCTAAGAGAGTCGTCTCTGGTACTGATTAACGACTCAGTCTCATTTAAGCAAACAAGCAACAAAAGCCAGGGCTTGGGAGCGGTGGAGTGGAAGGTGTGTGACTCACAGGGATGTGACTGACTTAATGGTGCGTCCCCAGAGCCACTGGAACATGCCTCCTCAAATATTCCCTGACCAGAGACCCTGGGAGCCAAAGCCCAAGAATAGAGTTGGGGATGAGCCAGTAGCTTTGTGCTCATGTATATCTACATAGGTTAGACCCCCAAAACACAACTTCTGGTACAGAGGCATGCACCAAAATGCCTCTAGAAGGCTGTTCACTTTACACTCCTACCAGTAATGAAACAATACATTTCTGCACATCCTCACCAACACTGGACATTTTATTTTTTTTACCGAGAAAAGCTCTTTGATGATCACTTAAGAAGCATTTACAGGCCTAACTTAAATCCACTAGGGAAAGAACAGCTCTATTGATAATGAGAGAAGAGTGAAAAACTCTCTCGTAGGCGCTACACCGGAGATTTTTTTAACAGGTGAGTAAGATACTTCTGAACTATTCAATCTTGACTTTGTATGTGCCTGTTGACCTTGTCTTCTAACATTCTCATCGCTGCTGATGGAAAGTCTAATTGTAAAATATAGTCTAGAAGAGACCTGATTCTTGTTGTTTGGGAGATTCACTTGTCTCTCAGATGATTTTTCGTCTTGTCTTGTTTTATATTCTGTAGTTTCATTCTTGTGTTTAGGTAGGGTGTTTTCTTGTTTGTTTTGTTTTGGTTTTGGTTTTGATCATGCTTCTGTGATTTTTTTCTTCTTGGGGATTCATGCCTTTGTTCAAGTCTTGAAAATTCCCTTCCATTTATCACTTTGAGCTTTGTCTCAGGGGAGTCCCCCACCCCCAGTAGTGGGACCATAACTGTTTTTCTTTAAACATTAGCCCATGTTCACGGCAGTTAAAGGAGGAGTCTGTGGGAGGTACTTAGAAATTTCAGCTGGGCTTCCACGAGACAGAGTTCTGGTGGGAGGCAGCCTGGGAATGAGCCCCTTGGGTTGAGGTGCAGGTGAGTGTGCCCAAGAACATGGGGTGGCCCGGGGTGGTGAACAAGAACATGAGGCATGCTACGCAGCCTGAAAGAGCATGGAATGGGGAGCCCAAGAACTCATCCCCACCCCAGCTGGTGCACTTGCTACCCATGAGATTCTGAGCAGGTCCATGTCAAGATAATGATGTAAAGATGATGCTTGCATGGCACTTCATATATAAAGGATTTTAGCTATTTTAACTTTTTAAAAAAAATTTACAATACTGCTTGAAACTGGTTCTCCATCTGTAAAATGGGAGTATTGATTCTTTCTGCTTCACAAAGTTGCTGGAGGGATTAAATTGAGAGAAGCTTTGCAAGGTGTAGAGTGTCACATAAATGTAGGAATAATATATCAGAATTGTATTATGCCCAATTACAGATGAGGACACTGGGCCTCAGAGGACTTCCATAATTGGGCAGAGGTCACTTTTCTAGCAGTCTGGGAACAAACCCAAACTTTCCGACTCTACCTTTCCATTCCCTCTGCTGTGCTGTCTCTCGACCCTCCCACTCCCACCTTCAGGAAGGACAGCCTAGTGGTTAGCAACACATGGGTTCTAGAGGCAGACCAGCCTGGGTTCAAATCTTCCCAGTGGTGGGACCTTGGATCAGTTACTTAACCTTTGTAAGCCTCAGTTTCCTCATGTGAAATATGGGGAGACAATAGCACTTCTCTATCACATTAGAGGGTTAAGTGAGATTATGCAGGTAGAACATGCTTTTCACATGGTAAACACTCAAGAAATGAGACCCTTTATAATTATTTTTGCTTCCACAGAAAGCAGAAACGGAGGCAACTCAACTTAGGGGGAGGCCAGGTTCTTCTACAGGAGACTCTCTAGGGTAGTTAAACAGAGCCTTCCCCTGCCTTGTGTGTGTGTGTGTGTACACGCATGCATGTTTGTGTGTGTGTGTGTGTGTGTGTGTGTGTGTGTGTGTGTGTTAGGGTGGATCTCAATGCTTTGGACAAGAGCTCAGCTTCCTATTGAGTAGTGTCGATGATCCTTATATTGAGGTGATAAGAAGCTCACATGGCACTTTGCCATTTTAAAAGGGTATTCTTCTACATTAACTTCTGGAAATTCGCAACAATGCTGTGACATCCCAATCCTAAACAATTGTGTTTATTACTGTTCCTACTTCCTGAGGAAGAAATAGGCTCACAGAAGGTAAATGGTAAAGCTTATCAGAATTTCTTCTTAATCTTTTATAGAAACAATGTTGAAGATATTTTTCATTATGCTTTCTGATGTCCCTTAGATGAGTACCCACCAAAGTAAATTCCTTGTAGAATGTAGTGACAGATAAATACCCAAATAATTAGAACTACATAACCTGGCTATACTTCCCCTTTTTGTCTTGGCAATCAGAAGGCTATGAGATATATTCAGTACTCAATCTCAGTAGTTATGTATTTTGGTATTTTGCACAGTCCTGGGACCAGGGAAGACTATAGAGAAGTGGAGGGCAGAGTCTGTGCCCTTCTATAATTACAATTTTGCAGGGCAGCCAAGTGGTGGCCTGAAACCCATTCAGTGGGTGCCACATCGAGGCCTCCCTGGCCTGGGCAGCCCTGATTCACCTTGGTGCTTAGACTGGGGCTTCTGATAAGCCCGGCCCTTATGCCCACTACTTCTATAGACTTCCTGAAGTCCTGTAGCCAAGGACAGCAGTGCCTAGAACTCTGGCCTTCTGTAAAGATGTATTAGATAGGAACCAAAGAGAAGAAAGCGAGGCTTCAACACAACCAACCCTGTGTGGCGCAGGGTCAAGAGGTCCACAGCTTGGAGCTTTCCCAGACAACAAAGAGCGCCCTCCCACCAACCTCCCAGCCAGCTTCTGGAATCGAAATCCACAGGCGAGACATCTCCAGCTCACCAAGGAAGGCTGGACTGGGAAGAATAAAATTAGGGCCTGTGAGGGAGCCAGGATGACTTGAGAGGCCAGAGTCTCCCAACTTCTTCTGCAGCAGTTTCTACTTGATTGCCTTTGGAGATTCGGAAATTTTGTTTGTTTTCCATCGCGCTGCTCTTCCGGTGCACTGAAGACCACCGGCATGCCTCCGGTTGTGTTGCCATGATCACCTGGCTTTCCAGGTGGGAAAGTAACCGTGGGAGAGGCCTGGGCCCTCTGAGTTCCTGAAACCAGTTTCAGGTCGCCTGCATTCTCACAGCAAAGCTGTTTCCTCCAGCAAGTGAAGCCTGAAGTTGATGTATGGCTCATTTTCAGTACACAATACTGCAATTTTGTGAAATGATAGCAGTATTGATTCCAGAAGATTTTCTCTTTGCTGAAACCCAGGGCTGAGGTGCTAAATGGAGCCTGAGAGTGAGTAACAGCGCTTCGCACTTCATCGATTTAATCGGTCTGATCCTCCACTTTGATGTAACTGCGGAGGGCCCCCCGCCAGAGGCTCCGTCTTTGTTGCCCGGTTCATAGGCCCTCACTTCTCCAGAGGGCATTGACTGCGAATACAGAGCAGACTCTCCAGTGAGGTAGGGGGTCCACACAGGGTCACGAGGAACTTAATCACTTTGGTCGTTGGGAGACGTGAAGCCGCTATGAGGAATGGATTTTGGATTCTGACTCTAAATACATTTACTGTCTCCTTCTAGTTCCAATCTCAAGGCAGGAAATGAAGTGCTACATTCAGGGTTGAAAACAAAGCGGAATGAGTGAATCAGTGAATGAATGAATGAATGAATGAGGAAAAAGAGAGAGGAGGAGGGAAGAGGAGAGAAGAAGGAAGGACAGAAGAAAGGAAGGAAGAAAGGAGGCAGGGAGGGAGGGAATAACAACAACTAAAAACTCCTATAAATCCAGAATACACACTGTCATTGCCAGATGAGCCATGATTTTGAGTAGAATTTAATAATTTGCCAGTTCCAGTATTTATTTAAGACTAGGATTCTTCATGGTGAAATCTGAGAAGGAGGGTCCCTGTTGAAATCATGAAGCTATCTACCCATCGCCCTTAGTACTGGCTAGAAATTTTTTAGAATACAAGCTATGAGGCTGGCCTTCTCAGTTAGGGGGAGGTTGGTATTTGGGGGTGGGGGTAATGCAGCAGTCTGAGAGATTTTTAAATGATTATAAATAAGGAATGGCAGACTAAAAGGGTTGGGATAATAAGACTAGAAGGAGAAATTGTTGGGGGAGTCTTGATGGGTAAAATCTGCTTTCAGTGTCCGCGTGGAAGGGGTTGGCACCACTATCCCATTAATTTATTCACTCAACAGATATTTATTATCTATTAGGAGCAGACACTGCTGGTTCTTCGGAAGGATACAGACTGGAAGGGGGAAGCAAATATTAAATGAAGCAATTCAAAGACACATGCGATTACAATGTGCCCTGAGTTTTTCAAGGAAGAAAGCTGAATTCTATGACAAGCAGGGGTTCCCGATTAGTTAGGGTGGGCTCAGGGTCAGAGAAATCCCTCCAGATCTGTGGAATGGGAGGAATTCAGCGAGTGAGCTGGGAGAGGACTTCCCACGTGTTTGTCCAGGAGCTTGTTGTTTTGAGGGGCCAGAGAAGGCCAGCGTGTGGGATCTCGGGGGGAAGGAGAAGGGCAAACTCAAGTCGGGGAGACTGTGGAGCAACAGTCAGGAGTCTGACGGTTATCCCGAGTGTGATGGGATACTGCTGGCAGGTTTTAAACAAGGAAGTGGTCTGAATTGAATCGCCTTTAAAAAAAAAAATACTTCTTAGTCCACAGAGCGCAAACTGGCATATTGGAGGTGAGCTAGACAAGTGGGGGGCCAGTGAGAGGTGACTTTGGTCATCCAGGCAAAAAATGATGGTGGCTTTGCCCAAGGTGAGAAGGAAAGAAATGGCCTGACTGTGGTTACAGTTCGGTAGAGTGGTCAGGACTTGGTGATGGAAAGCAAAGGGCGAAGGACTCCTAGACTCTGAGGGGAGGTGGCAATTCCCAAAAGTAGGAAGGCTGAGGACTGAGGAGGAGATAAAGGCTTCCCTCCTGACCTGGAAGCACATTTGTTCTCCAAGGTGGCTGGATGCACTCTTCCGAGAGGGGCCTGCCACCTTTCTGCAGACTCTTGGATTGGGGTTGGCCTGTCCACCTGCTCCCTGGCTCCCACTCCCACCTGCCGAGTGTGTGGACTGAGTGGCATTGATGGGAAGGCCCTGCCGATACCAAGGCTGCAAACCCGGCCAGGGAAGAAGCCCACATTCAGTGACATGGAAGGAGAAGCTGATGGGTCTGAGCTTTGGAAAAATACGTTAATATTCCCTATGGTGACTTCAGGACACTTGGGAGAGGAGTTCTGAGTCCCCCCCAGAGCTCATTATGGGACCATGATTTTGACTATTTATTCACATAACCTACTTTTAAAAACTTGTATACCATAAGACTGTCTAGTGCAATGATTTCCAAACTTTTTAACCATAACCCACAAAAAAAATATATTTACATGCCACCCACTACACACACACACACACACACACACACACACACACACACACGACTTTCCTGAAGCAATAATCACCCTTACTGCATGTAATACACTGATATCTTCTATTCTGTTTCTTTGTAAAAACAAGGGTGGCGGGGGGTCTCAATCCAGTAAATGGATTTTATAGCTAATGGGTTGTGACCTAAAATTCGAAAAGCACTACCAGCCCAGGGCGCAAACGCCAACTTCTAGGTGTCAAGCCAACAACAACAAACACAAATCTATGCTTCCCCATCGCTCTGCTTGACTTAACTCCTTGGGAGCCGTCAGATTGTTTACATTTCGTTTTTAAACAAACACGGATCATTTCATTTTTACTTTCTTTTGGGGGATGTTTCTACTATAGAATAGTGGCTGATGCCCTTATCATCATGTCTGGGAAGCCGTTCTAGGACACAGAAAGTGACAATCCACTGAGGCTGCGGTTGCATTGGTGGACCACCGACGCTTCATTGAGAGGAAATTTCTTTTTTTAAAAAAAGAGTCATGTTAATAATTGGTCAGGGTGACCCTCTTGGTTTCCTAATTATCATTCTCAAGATAAGTGTTTGGGGACTCTCCAAGGAGGGAAAAATGGTAACAACCTGCATCTGGATCCGTAAACTATAAACAGACATTTTAGAATTGGATTTGTTTAAGCAGATACTCATTCTCCTGGGCCGATGCCACCAATGTGAATACAGCCAAGTGCTGGGAGAATGCGGGAGAGATGGGGAGAAACGCGGGGCCCCCTGCAGAGTCAGCTTATCTTTGGCATCAGCTGGGCCTGACCTTCAGCCCCCTAAACAATGTGCCTTAGAGTCTCAGCCAGCTTTATTTTTAAAATAAGGCCTTTTTTTTAATCTCTAAAGTAAACAAAGGCATATTGTAGAAAATGTATCAAACAAAGCATAAGAAAAAAGAAAGAGAGAGGGTAGGAGAGAGAGAGAAGAAAAGAGAGAAGGACAAACTAAGGAATAGAGAGAGAGAAAAAAAAAAGAAGGAAATTAAACTCAACCAAAATCCCATCCCCTGGAGAAAACCACTAATAACATTGAGGGGGATATCTGTCAGTTAATTCCTCAAATTGCTTCTGATCTCATGCACACACGTTTCCCAAGATTAGTTCTTGTTCTTTCAGCTCAATAAAATTCTCCTCGTCTTCTCTCTGACCTAAGGGCTTCACTTGAATTCTGGTTTACGGCCTTCAAAGATCCATGATCTCACTGAGATTGTGTCTCATCAGCCTTGCTTTAACAGATAGATAGATAGATAGATAGATAGATAGATAGATAGATAGATGATAGATACACACATACATATATACAGAGATAGTTACATAGATGCATAAATATATAGATACATAGTTGAATAGATTTAAAACCTCTGACTCATTCCAAACTCGGCTTTGGTCAAATAATTACTATATAGAATGAGGAGTGGCAATTAACAGATCACAAAGCTTTTGTTGTTTTCAACTAGACTTCTAAAAATAAGACTTCCTAAGGATGGCATCTAAATCTTATTAATGTTATACCCCCAAGATCTATCACAATGCCAAGCACATAGTAGGCACTCAATAAATGTTTGTGGAATTGAACTGAAGAATAACGAGTTCATTACTGGGTCACTCCCAAGGACAGACTGAGAACATTTATTGATGATTTAATCTAGGCAGCAGGCTTTAGAACATATGAGTCAGGCTAGAGTGATTAACCACCCCCCCCCATAAATAAATAAAAATAAAGGTGGGCCCAGTCCTGTCTGTTTGCCAAGAAAGTCATTATATTCTCTGACGGGAAATCCAAAAATTCTCTGGTCTCAAGATGGCAGAAGGCCCTATTCAGAAATACGGTGGCTATGGTCACCCTTGAGGGCACAGGGACGGTCATGTGCTAACCTTCATGAAGCCTGGGATGGCAGCTGAGAACTGGAGGGAGATTCTTACACCATCCTCCCTCTCTTTTTTGAAAATGTTGCCCAAGAGTTTGGCCTCATTCTTGTAACGAGAACATGCTTGGAACATCCCTCATAGTTTGGGTCTTATCTTTTATCACCTTCAATCTGCAGTGACCATTATGTCTGGCTTGGATTTCCATGCACGATTGTCTGTTCTGGGCTTCAGAGGTCCATTTACCATTGGATCAATTGACACAAAGTCATTAGCGCTTTTCAAGGTGGACGCTGTCTCTAATTGCTAGGATTGGCCCTAAGGGAACTAGTCACTAGTCACTAGTCACTAGTGTATCCTGCCCCCTGTGACATCTTTCTATTATTGATTTAGGGTAATTTAGTCCCCTGAGCTCACTCCTTTCAGATACAATCACCTGGAAGGCACATCTGGTGACCTCATACGTGGTGAAACCCCCTGGAAAACAGTTTTGCAATATTGACCAAGATGCTCTGACCCATTAAATCCACCTCTGCAATTCTGTCCTAAAGAAATCTTCCAAAATACTTTGAAAAGCCATATGAAAAAGATATCCACTTAAGAGTTGTTTAAAATAATAAGACAAAAATGGTGGTGACCTAAATATCCAATCACAGGGAATTCAGATCAATACATTGTTGTTCATCCAATAAGATTGAGTATTATTAGGGAAGTGGTTGTCAAGTTCATGCAAAAATGCCCATCATCTTATTTGGTTTATTTTAACAATATAGTTAATTCAACAAAATTAAATTAATTCATACTTCTTCAAATTTCCCCTGCCTTAATGGATTATATTGTCAACTGTTTAGTTTTTTTTTTTTTTTAATCAGTGCATAATGGCAAATGGCAAGGAGTCAACACATTTTTCTGTGAAGCTGTTGGTAAAAAAGAAGGCCAATCAACGGAATTTTGGTTACTCCCACTTCTTCTAGAACTAACAACACAGACGAACTACTTCTCCCTCCTCCATCAAATTCCTCTGGTCACATAAAGTCCGATGTCTAGTGAGACATGATTTTCTCATCTGTAGGACTGCAATAATATCAACCTCACTGGACTGTGGTAAGGTGTACACATGATGTAAGGGGTACTTGACACAGTGCTCGGTAAAGCGGGAGTCCCAGCACAGTCTCAGTCAGGGGACAAAGGCCTTCTGCTCTGACTTCCAGAGGACATGGCTACACACTAAAAACGGGGAAAGCCCATGATATTTGCTCTTTGCATTCTCTTCTGCTGAAAAGCACTTGGTTCCTTAGGAAAACCACCTGCCTACAGCTTGGACCCACTCAGATGCCTTTAACCACCCGACTAAGCCTAATGCTGGAGGAGAGCAGTGGCTTCATGAAAGACCCAGGTTCTCAGCATCTTAGGGGATAAGCCAGAGTAAACCTCATTCTGGAGTGAAATCCACACACCCGGCCGGCCCACCAGCTCGGCCCTCCGGTCCAGCCTGTCTGTCCCCCGACACCCTCCTCCTCCCGGCCCTTACACTACTACCTCTGTCTTGCAGTGGTTCTCATCCTCGAGCAGGAGCTGCCTGACCCCACAGCCAGTTTCCACTGCTAAGTTCCACCACCTCCCAGCTCCTACACAATGGAGTCATTGACCTGCTCCAGTCCTAGATGGGAGGGGCTCCTGAAGCCACCCCTGTCCCAGAGAACAGGGGACGCATGTCAAATACTTATCAAGTTCCCACTTCATTTAAGGCCCCTTGTAAATAACTTGAGAACGGGATGCAGGTTTGCATGTATTTCTCTCCAAATGCATGACACTCTTCTTACAGGAGCTAGAAGCCATGTGGTCTCATAAAACACAGGAAGTGATTCCTACCACATTGGGTCAGATTCAGACAGGTAATGATGGGAAGGGGTGGGCGGGCATTTTAGATGGGGGAAACAGCTTGAGTAAAAGCATGGATGCCCAAACTCTGGGCCAATGATTGAGAAGAGGATGTGGTTCTATTAGATAAAGCACAGAGTTAGAAAAAAGTGGGGAGAGAAAGAGCTATAAAAGTGGACCAAGGACAGGCTGCGAAGGGCCCTGAGTGGATAGTCCTGGTAGAGCCACCAGCATGGAGGGCTGAGAGTGATTTGGTTAGGACAATGGATTGGGGTCCTCAGAAGACCTCTTCCTGCCTGATCTGAACTTTGGTCACCCGAGCTCCCTCTTTAAACTGTAAGTACTCCCCAAGAGAGCTTTGAAAAAACATGAACTAAAACCACAGCCAAATGAGTCAAGTATACAAATTACCAGTTTGCGGCAAAGACAACCAGAGATGCCAATCAACCTCAGGGAAGGTGTCCAGCATCCCCAGGAGTCAGGGGTGGCCATCCAACATCATCAGTCATTGTAAAGGTCAGAATCGATAACCCACAATTCTGCTTCTTTATATTCATCATGTAAAACGTTGGTCCTATGTGAGGACTTGGGAATCACAACTAATTTTACAAAAATGTGTTCACACATACATTTTTTTTAATATTCTGCTTTATTACCTAAGAACAAAACATGTAAATTTCTCAAGTAAATATGTGTTATTCTTTATGATGATTGCACAATATTCCATGATATAGTTGTATTATTCAACCATTTCCCTATTGATCAGTATTGATTATTTCTACTGATTTTATTTTCTACTGGGCTTAATTTTGCAGCATATAACCATCCCAGTACAAAGACTAGTGCTTTTGTTTTTATGGAATAGAATTCCCAGAAAGACATAGGTCTCCACACTCCCATGTCTGTGAAGGTGATATCTCCAAGGCCTGGCTGCTGTGACCACCCAGAAACACAGTGGAATTAGAGACCAGGAGCTTTTCTGAGGTTTGAGTCATCCTAACCACCCAGAAGACTTCAAGGCTAGAAGAGACCTTCCCTGAAATACTGCCTGTTGGATGGTTTCACCATAAAACTTAATATGACCCAGCCCTTCTTTCTGGAAGACTCACTTCTGAGTAACTCTGATGACCAAAGAATAATAATGGCTGACATTTATTGAGCTTTAACTGTGTCCCAGATGCAGCTCTAAGTCCTTTGGCTGTATTAATTTATTTAATCCTCACCACAACCCTATGAAGTAAGTCTATTATCAGATTCTGCAGATGAGAAAACCGAGGCATAGAAAAGTTAAGTAGCCTGCTCAAGTTCATGCCGATGTGAACTATGTTTTGTGGGGAGGGGGTGCTACTAAGCTTTGAACTCAAGGATCCTTGCTTCTGAGTGCACCATCTCCCTGCTGTGTTATCTGCCTTTCCCTAGAAGGTTTTACAAGGATTTTTATCCTTTTTATTTATTTATATATGTTTTACTGTAACACTGGTTGCAAGCAATCCTCTCTCCCTTGGGTGCCCAAGCTCCCCCTTTAAACTACAAGTACCCACCACAAGAGAGCTTCGAAGCCAGCAACCCTTCACAATTCTGTATAAATTAACACCCTAACTCACTTTCTGCAGCTCAGGAATATCAGGTCCGTGAAAAGGGAGACAATTTGGAATGCTAGGGAGTATCTATTCAGAGAGAGGTTGACCGTGGACCATGACACTGCAGGACTCTGGCAGCCAGAGGCCGTGCAGAGGGCACCTGGAGGCTGGGGAGGAGGGGCTGTCCTTGCTAAGGAGCCATCTGTAGAAAGGAGGGAGGGCTCCAGAACAAGACTGTCTGCTTTATAAATGAGCAGGGAAGCACTGGCCACTGAAAGCCGTCTCATGGTCAATCTGGGTGTCCTGTCCTGAGATCGGCTAGCTGTGCTTTGCCTCAGTCTTACCTTCTATGCCCTGGAGGTTTCTCCTTATATCTGGGCTACTGGTCAAGGTTCCAGCTACACCCACACCAGCCCCTGAAAAGACACAGCCCTAACCAGTCCCGTACGCACAAGTGGCCACATTCCACTTGTCCTGCTTCCCATTCCCCAGCCCTCCCATCTCTCCGGCCACGTGGATGGACCAGGGAAGGGCACTACTTGCAGATGCTATCATCGCCCGCTCCCTCTACTCCGCCACCTGAATTCTCAGCAGCTGCAGTGGACAGAGCGGACACTTCCTACCTCTGCAACTGTGTCTTTCTTCTCTGCCTAGGGGCTTTTTCTGGCATGGGGAGCTTGGTCGGAGCAATGGGGGTGACGGTGGAGGGAGGCTTACCACCCCAGGTTCAACCCTCAACCAGTTAGGAGTGGGTGTTTTGGGGATAAGGCTCCAGCCTCCCCCTCCTCTTAGTATGGCAGAGGGTCCCCAGAGGGATGGAGTCGTCCATTCTCCTCATGGGAACCTACTCCTTAGGACACGTTATTCGATGTCCTCCTTTCCCTGCTTCATCTCCCCATTGTCCCAGCAAACCCTGAGATCGGGACTTGGTTGCAGCCAATCAGGGTGATTCCAGGAAACAGGGTGAGGGAGTAAAGAAGCGAGAAAGGAAAGAGAGAAAAACTCAGTCACACACGAGCTGCTTCCAGGGAGGTTTCTGAGAGTTTACACCATCCCACAGAGAGCCAGGGGAGCTGGGGACAAATCCACCCCCGGCCTTTCCTGGTTGGCTGAGAACTGCCACTGGGAGGGAGGGTTAAATTCCTGGAACTTCTGCTGGAGAAAGCCTTCAGGCAAGATGACCCAGAAAGCCAACAGTGTGTAGGAATGTGATCTCCAGCTTGGGCCTGAGGCGTCGGGGCCAGGCAGAGCTGAAGCTAAAGCAAAGTGGAGACCGAACGAGCTGAGAGGCCCATGGTCGATCTGTAACCCAGCCCCGTGCCCTACTTTTGCCTCAGATGATTCTACTTCATTTCTGAATGCTGGCACCCAGAATTTGTCCTGTTTCTGACTCTAGAGGCACACTCATGCTCTACTCGGCTGATAAATATGCCCTCTTAGATCTGCCTTTCTCTCAGTTTACAGAGGATTTGGGTCTTTATTATGTCAAAGGAAGAAAAATAAATAAATAAATGGAATACTTATTCCGGCATTAGAGATTACTATTGCGGGATATTGCGCCATATCTTTTTTTTCTGGTGAATTATTAATAAAGCCTGTTTTTGTTTAATGCCTGCTAATAATTTCTAAAAACAGATCTACAACTTCAGCTGTAAATGGATGTCCATGAATCACCCCACTGACACCCAAGTGTATGGTTAGCAGAAACATCTGACAATAAAATAACTTCATCTTTTCAGGCCTTCTCTCTGGGATCCCTGAAGAATGGCAGACAGACCAAAGCAAGAGCCAGGAAGGCAAGAGGGAGAAGTCAAAATAAAGCTCCCCAGGTCAGTCTCAACGACCGTGTTCAATGAATAACAAAGAGGAGAGGAACCTGGGAAATGGGTATTGAGACAAGCCACTTTCTTTCTGCTGACTTTGGGTCAGGAAGGGAAGGGCAGCCCCATACAGCATCCCTCAAGCACCACGAGACCCGCAGCCCTTCCCTCAGATCAACCTCGAGGAGCGGATGTTCTGATTCCTAATTAACAAAGTAGAAAATTGAGCTGCAAAGCAGCCTGGTAAATGGCAAAACTAGGAATTGAACCCAGGATAGTGTGATGGCTTTGGCCTTGGCCTTCCAAAGACTCTTTATGGCCAGTCAAGTGACCTTAAAATTCATTAGCTCATCTCTTCATGAGAGAAAGAAATAAAAAACTCGTATGTCACCCTTTTCCTCAAAGGAGGGATCTTGAGGATGTAAGCAAAGCCATCGGCAATGTCTACTTCGAGCTCCTCTCAAGGACATTCTGACATCTGCCCTCGTCCCCTCATTAAGAACCATGCATCTTATGCTCAACAGACTGACCCAATCTCAGTGTTATTGGGTTAGATTACTCTCACATGAAGCTCCTCATTTGCTGGATATTGATTTAGTGCCCACAGGGGTCAAATACTGGGCTGGACGCTGGGGGTCCAATGGAGAGCCGAACCGGACATGGCCACTGCTCCCAGCCTACTGCGGGGTTAAGCATGCATCAGATGCCAAATCATCTCAGTGATGCCATAGGAGTTCATCTCAGGGAAGGAGACCTTTGGGAAGAGATGATCGGGTTATCACAATCAGAAGTGAAGTAAGAATTCACCAGGGAAGAGAAAAAGAAAGAACATTCCAGGCAGAGGACTTGGCAAAGCCAAAAGGCCAGTGGTGGGACGAGGCATGGCCAAAGCAGATGAGTTAGGCTGCTGAGGGAAGGGTGCATATGCAGGGGGAGGTGGGCGACAGAGCAGGTGGGCGACGGTGGAGGCCAGGCCTGCAGCCTTGCAGCCCATGCTCAGAGCAGTGAGAAGACAAAGGTGGGACATAATTACATTGGCATTGAAAGGATTCCTCTGATGGCCGTGTAAGAACTATGGCAGAGAGGATTCCAAAGGGAGCCAGTCCAGAGGTGACAGCAAGAGTTTAGGGCAAGACAAAGGGCAGCTTGACTCATGTCGGGGTGATGGAGACAGAGGATGAGAGCCAACATGAGAAAGATTTAGGAGATAAAAATCATCCAGTCTCGGGGAAGGACTGAACGATGCCAGTCTGGGGGAAGGAGCAGATGGTACCAAGGATGTCTGTGACCTTTGCAACTGAGTAGAAAATTGCAATTCACTGAGATTGGGGAGAGGTCCAAGTATGGTTTTGTGGGGGCTGCGAAGTCACATGTTCAGTCTGGACTCTGAAAGGCCTTTCAGAGTCCCAAACAGAAATGCTGAAGAGGCAGGTGGAAAGCTCTAGGCTACAGAAGAGAAGTGTAAGCCATCCCCTTCACCGTGGACCTTAAGCTGTGGTCCTGGGTGGGTTTTGGAAGGAGAGGAGGCTTAGAGGGACCCTGTCTCCTTTGCAGGCTTCTGTGCCCACCCAGAAGACCCCCAGCTGCCAGCAAAGGCTGCATCAGAGGGGTAGGCGAGAGCCCAGAAGGAGCTGATGTATGGAACCCAAGAGGAAAGAGAGCAGAGGGTCAGGATGGCCAACGGTGTTCAGTGCTCCCGGAGAGAGGGCATGTTGCGAGTCTGGACTGAACATGGAGTTGACCTTGGGGAGCGCAGTTTTGTCAGAAAAAAGGGCAGAAGCCAGACTGAAATGGGCTGAGACTGGTTTGATACTGAACAGAGGAGACAGAAGAAAGGGGAGACTGGAAGGCACGGGTTCGAGAGGGGATTTTGTTTAAATGGAAGAACTGTGATAGTGTTTAAAAATTAGTGGACAGGATCCAGTGGCATGCACAGTAGGGTGCCTACAGGGTAAGAGCTGTCAGGGGTGCCAGCACCACATCCCCGCAGCCCTTGTGAGGGTCCCAGAGCCCCAGGCAGTTCCTCAAAAACATAAGGGTGTGCCAGTCTGGCTTTGTGCCTCTCTGGGGCTTCCACTGGCACCTGGGGAGCTTGCATGTCTGTGTCATGTGGGCACAATCAGGAAATGCAGAGAATGCACAAAAGTGCCTCAGCCTCTCTATCCTCCAGGAGGATGATTCTCAGGGGTGCTCCATGCAGCCTCCCAGAGGGGCCTCTGAGTGGCACCGCACTCATTACTCCACTCTCGGCTGGCCTTTCTCTCTTCCCTCCCTCACCCGCACTTTCTCCGTGGGCTTCCTGGGGTCACCAAACAAATAAATACGCTCACTCAAGTTCCTGTCTCAGGGTCTGCTTTAGGGGGAACCAAAATGGTACATGTAGGGTAAATTTCCTAGGAAGGCAGGAGGGGTTGGGGTGCAGTGAAGGAATGAAGGAGTGAAGGAGCAGGGGGATTCTTCAGCTGTAGCAGATGGAAAACAGAGCAGAAGGGGGATTAAAGGAAAGTGTCTATGTTTGGTATCAAGACGGTGAGTCCTCGCTGATGCTGTGTTCTCTGTGATGTGACAGGCCAGGTCGCCTGCTGAAAGAAAACGGGCAAGAGGTAGATCAGAAATGTAAAGCATCTAGGGAAGGCAAAAGTGAGTCAGACTGTGTGAGTGAGCTGACCAGAAGAAACGGCAGGCTTTCCAGGAATGCTGAAGGTCCACTGGAGGCGGCGATCAAGAATTTATGACTGAATTGATCTTCCCTGTTGTGTAATGTTCTCCAGCAGCCCTTGGCTGCTCTCAGGCCGGTGAAGAGAAAGTGAGCAGTTGGGCTCTCACCCTGAGGGGGCCACAGAATGGAGAAAGTCATGGAAAGCATGAGCTCAGGCTGGATAAGGACGGGGGTGAAGCAACGAGACAGCTGATGGTTTCTGACATTAAGATGAATTATGGCCCCTTCTGTAAAGGGCCAGGTAGTGAGTGTTTTAGGCTATATGGACCATACAGTCTGTCACAGTTACTTTACTCTGCTTTTGTAGCTCAAAAGCAGCCAGAGACAATACTTACACAGATGGGCAGTGCTGCGTGCCAATAAAACTTTATTTACAAAAACAGTCAATGGGCCAGGTCAGCCCATGGCCACAGTCTGTGGAGCCCTGGATTATGAAAAAGAGGAGGATTTGATTCAGTGGCTTTAGAAGTGGTGCAGTAATGGTGAGGATGCAGCCCGGCTGAGAGGCCCAGGAGTCAGATGCTGACACCTCCCAGGACAAAGACAAGAGGCAGAATGTCGTCCAAGTTACCAAATTCTTGGGCAACTGAGGGGAGGCTCTGAGAGTTCAGCAGATGACAGCAGAGGGGTGGCCGAGTACCCTGAGTACATCAAAGAAGCGAGGTTGCTTACCAGGGAAGGCAGTGGTCGTCTGGGCATTTCCAGAGGGGTCGAGATTGGAAGAGACATGGCGGAGGATATGTTTGCGGCAGGCGAGGTGGCCAAAGCTTCGTCCCATTGAATATCGAAGCTAAACATTCCATAGTCGGAGATAAATTGCCTCCTCCAGGAACCCAAAGAAGCTGCTAATTATCACGAAACCGCCTCTCTCAGTTCCCAACCAGATTAATCTTCAAGAAGCCTATTTCTAACTCTGCCTCTCTCCCTTGCTCTAAAGCCATCTATGGCTCACAACTGCCCAGCAGGCAGATCCTAACTTCTCAGCAAGACACTGAAGTCCACCACCATGCCTCCAGCCTGTGCGTCCAGCTCACTCGCCATTATGCTTCAGCGAGCCAAGCAGGGACTGTCCCCCACACCCGCTCCACGGATCCCACTTCTTCCCACATGCCTTTAAACAGAAAGACCCTTTCTCTTCACCTCCAACTGTCAACACCTGGCCCACTCCCCCCAGCCCAGCTGTAACTGCGCCCAGCAGGAAGCTTCCCCAGCGACCTGGGCAGGAAGCGATGGTGCCCGCCTCTCTGGGCCACCAGAACGGGGCTAGGAGCCTGTGCAGGCTAACAAGGTGGTGTGCCTTTACACCTGCCATTTTCAAACGGTATGTTCAACCTGCGGGTGTCGGGGAGGGCGGGCAGACAAGCAGGATGACGGAGGGGTTGAGCTGTCCTGGTGTCCCGGGCAAGTCGGCTCCAGCTCCCAACCCGACACAGCGCTTGGCGAAGCAGACGCCCTTCAGCGAGGCGTCTGTGACCTGCACGAGCCTTTGGGCATCCCTCACACGCTGGCCATCTCGGACTCCTCCGCCCAACCGTGCAAATGTTTTCTTAAGAGACATTCTGGTAAATGCCATTTTCTCCGTCCCACGTGTTCCCTGTGAGTTGTGGCAGCTCCACTGTGTCGGCGGTTCTGGGCGCCTGAGCTGCCTGGCCTGCCGGCCTCAGCCTGCCTCCCCACTCCCCGTGCCGGGGTTTGGGGCTACGGACCTCCCCTGCCAGACCGAGACGCCACTAGCCCACCTTTGCACCTCTGCAGCCCCGGCACAGTCCGCGGGGACTCTGTGACGCGCCTGCAGAAGCCACCTATGCTATCCCTAAGGCTGTCTCATCCTCTCGGTCTCATTCATAGGCGTGGCTCGCTCTCCGGTTTGGAAAGAGCCTCAGAGGGGACCCTCCATGGCTGAGGGGCACTCAGGCCCTGGGATCCTGAGAAATATGGTACTCCAGAGGCATATTCAGACAAGTAGCTGCTTTAGGACGACACCACCCGGGCTCGGGGGCAAAGGGCTTTGTCCCAGATGGACCCCATCCGTGGCATGACTCTTGGCCCCGAGAGAATAGGAGCCCCACTCTCAGCAGGCTCGGTCCTGGATGAGCCCGACCCCTCGAGGAAGTGCCACGGCTGGCAGCCCCAACAGCAGCCTCCCGGGCCTGCAGACCCCGCTCCTCCCAGAGGCCTCGAAGGAGCTGAACCTTTAAACGCACGCACGGGACCCAGGAAGCAGCAGCAGCTTCTCTGAAGGGCGGCCTTGCCCACTGCCCCTCCCGGGCTCCTGGATACGGATTTGGCCCTGGAGACCCAAGACTTCAGTGGGTGTGGACGCAGCTCCAGGCAGGGTCCAGCTCCCTCCTCTGGAACTGGAACAATCTAGAGGCACCCACAGGGGCCAGCTCCCCTCATCAATTCTGCATCTTCCTGAAAATGTACTTTTAAGCCCCTTAATTGCATTTCAGAGATAACCCTGCAAGCAAAGTGGCAGGAAGAGAAACCATCGAGAGAGGTTGGTGGTCAGGCTCTTTGTTTTAAATCAATCAAACATCTGCGACTAATGCAGCTTTGGGCTGCTCCTCAGGAAGCATTAGCCCTATTAGTGGGGGCTGGCAGGAACACAGAATAAGATATTTATGGGCTGGGCACGTGTGCATCACCACGGGGACCACGGGGCTGGGGAGCAGAATGGCACAGGTCAGCATGTCTGCTCGCCTCACCTCGCCTCGCCTTGGGGATCCACGCCGAGCTGGGGGACAGAGAGGCCCAGGTTCTCCGTCTCGGCACCACACACACCCTGACACATTCATCACACACAGTGGAGAAGACTCCGTCTTTCAGTTCTAACTCCGACCAGAGCAGGGCCCAGGCAAGTCACCCCATCTCTCTGGGCTCTGAGCCTCAGTTATAATGTGACAGACCTGGGGAGATGTCCCCAGAAGCTCCTTCTCTGAGCTCAGAGCATATAAATGTGTGTTGTTGGGTAGAGAGAGAGTTTGCTACTTAGAGCAACAACTGTTTACTAAGTAGGGAATCTTCTGGTTAAACCAGAGACCCCTAGGTGGCCTGGGAGCTGCCTTTGGGAGTCAGGAGTGGGGTGACAGTGAGAGAGAGGACTTTGGTGCTCTCGGAAGGAGGGAGAGGAGATGGGATGGGGGGAGATGGGGCAAGGGTGGGCGTGAGGACACACGCATGGTGCCACATGGGGTGAAGAAGCTGGCGAGAAGTGGCCGGTTAAAGACAGAGTGCCTGATCCACGATTTCAGGGGTGTGAGGGCGCTGTGTGACAAAGCTTCACAGCACGCAAGCCGTTCACAAAGGTCCCGTTAGCAGCGGCGGCCTTGTGCTTGTGGTCGTTTGGGGAGGAGACTCAAGAGGGAAACATGCTCCAGGAGGGATAAAAATAGGAGCAGAGGTAACAGAAGAGTGACGAGGACATAGCAGAGAACGAGAAAGCCCAGAAATGTGCAGCCAGGCCTCGAGAGGTGACCCGTGGGTGGAGGTAGAGCTGGGCACCACGGGTGTCACTGAAAGGCAAAGGCAGGGCGACTCCCCCGCTGGCCGCCTGGCTGTCTGTGATTGCCATGCCACCTCATTCCCAGGTGGTGGAAAGAGCCAGCGAGGAGGCCGCAGAGACAGACCCAGCCGGCCGCCACTGCCTGACCTTGTCAGCTACTGCCCACATCTCGGGGTCCGGATAAGAGCTAAGACATACGTCCCCCGGGGTTGCTGCGCCCAGGAAATGAGGACGTGGATGTTTGTTAGGATGTCTCGGTTAACCGCCG
>CM053507.1:146196193-146386914 GCA_028627145.1 Eidolon dupreanum | reverse complement strand
CTGGAACCGAGCATCTGGTACCCTCTCCGGAAGCGCCCTGTGCTTTTCCTTCGCAGCGTATCTCAGCTTGTCATTGCATAGCCGCGTGTGTGAATATTTGCTAAGGATCTGTTTCCGCGTCTCACCCTCGGCTCCCTCGGTGACGGTGACAGCGAGCACTGCCTCTGCTTTGTTCATCACTCTGAGCACTTCAGAGGATGCCCGGAATCCAGCTGGCACTTAAATAAAATGTTTGATGAGTTAATTAATTAACAGATATTCATGGAGCTTGATTTTTGGTTGAGTATTGATTGAATTGCCATTAATACCCTTGCTGACAGCTTGGGAAACTGTAAGGAGAGGACAGGGGAAGATGAGGGTCAGTTGGCTGCAGGGGACAGGGGCTGAGACTTGTCCAGTCACTCTCGTGCCCTGCTCGGCAAAGAGGTCCTGAGCTCTCAGCCGCCGGCTTCAGGCCACAGCCCAGAGAGCGGATGAGAGAGGCAGCACTGGGACCCCAGAATGGAGAAGGCCCCTATGGGCAGCTGGCGACCCAGAGGCCCCAATGGAGATGACCACAGCCGAATTCATGCCCCAGAGGTGGAAGGGGAGATGTGAGGATGGCCAGGTAGCTCAGCCTGTGGTCCCCTCACGCCCCTCCCCACTCCTCAGCTCGGCTCTTTTCTCTTATCCGAATGATGAGGAATCTTGACAAAATCGTCTACTTCCCACAGCTAAAATGGGTCCAGAAGAAAGCAGAGAGCCACTCCCTCCGCTCTGCCTGTGGCCTTCGCTCTTCTCTCCTGCCGCTTTTCCTCATCCTCATTTACGTGGCCTGAGCTTCTCTGGCTTCACCAGCCTGTGGGTGACTACACATCCGGGTCATCTCTGATTTCCTAGGACAGGGCCTAGAGTACAATATGTGCTCGATAAATGTGTATAGCATGAATGAAATGTGTATTTGTGAATGAAGATGGTGTTGAAGTCCCCTGGGTTCCCTGGGGGACCAAAAGGGAGGTCTGAAAGAAAGCTGCTGCAAGCAGTGGGTGTGCAGCTTAATTCCAGAGGGTAGCATCTTCCCTTTAGGAAAGTATAGATGGATGGATGGATGGACGGACGGACGGACGGACGGATGGTGTTGTCTAAACCCATAGTGCAAAAACCGTGGTCTGTGGACCAGTGGCATCACCTGGGAACTTGGCGTGAAAGCCAGAACTCCCGGCACCACTTGGCCCCACTGAATCTGTGTCTGAATTTTAACAAGATCGCCGCGTGGTTTGCACGTGCCGTGGAGTTTGTTTGAGAAGAGCTGGTCTAAACCACAAGCACTCCAGTCTGGTCTCGCCTTGCGCTGGGGAGTGATGTGGGGAGGTCCGGGCAGAGCCCTCTCTCTTTTCTGACGAGAATCCTGTCGGCCTCAGATTCTACCTGGAGTTCCATTCCGGGTAGCAAACCAGACATGTGCCCAGGTGAGGTGGGTATTACTCTTCAGCAAGACTGAAATCTAATGTGAAGTCTTCCTGGTCTAGAGCATCTAAGGAGCCAAGTTGCCCTCACGAATGGTGAAGAAGGGAGTTCTCGCTATGCCTATGTTTTTGAACCTTGGATCTGTGGGCTGAAGGCTTGCGAAGATTTCACACACACAGAGAGAGGTATGATGTCTTATAGTAATATTTGGGATGCGCTTGGCATCCATTTTTCTGAAGGACCTGCTGGAGCCAATCTACCCCAATTATCTGGGAATCTTGCTGTTCAACATCAGTTCTGATTTGCTGGGCAACACGAGGCAAGGCCCTTGGCCTCTCTGGGCCATCGTTCCTCATCTGAGTAGCAAGAAGAGAAGGTTATTGTTCAATATTGGTTGTTTGAACCTAGAGACTATTTCTCTTCTCTTCTGAAAGGAGAAACCCTTTAAAGGACCCCCTTGTCTGAATGACTCTCCAGGCAAAAGAAAACAACGAGATATCTGTCTCCGACATGAAATCGATCACTTTAAAGCAACCCTTTGACCATGCTGCTTTGCTGCTCAGATGACTTCTGGCACTTCCGAAACATGTTATTATATTCGTCCCAGACTCCTCGCTGGGGGACCCAGTCGCATCGTCCACATCCTCTCTCCACACCCTTCGCCCAGGCCTGAGTCTCCTGCTGGGGACCAAGGTTGACTTGCATTTCTGAGAATGTGTGCCTGGGCTTCTGAAATCTCACCCTCCCCCCCCACCCCCGCCTCCAGGAAGTCTCCCCTGATCATCCCCTTACTCCTGCCAGACATGAGCCCTCTTTCCTCTCAGACTTCCATGTGTGCTCCCACATAGCCGAGTAAGGAAGCTGCCAAGCTGTGGGGCTGCCCCGGAGCCCGGCCTCTCCCCTCAATCCAGCGGCTCCTCTTGCAGAGTCCAGCACGGTGCCTGCCACGCCATGAGGGCATTTCTCACACTTTTTACTAAAGTATCTCTAAGGCAGAGGACCGTGTTGAAGTCCCCTGACTCCTCTGGGAAAAGCGGCCTCCACTTCCCATCTCTGCACAAGGACAACATTTCTTTGCTCCTGTTTTAACATTAAAATTCGTCAACTTTAGCATTCCACACAGCACATATATGTGTCTGCTTTCATAGAAACATCATGATCTGCCCCCATCCCAGTTGTCCAGCCCACTTGATACTCTGGGAAGATGGGCAACTTCCTGTTGCCCCTCCATAGGAGGTCTAAGACCGAGATGCCAACTGTGAGTATGTGAAAATAGAACTGGACAGTGTCCAGAGAAGGCCACCTCCCCACGCAGCCAGCGGAGCGCCGAGTGAATGAGCTGAAGGGTTTGGGCTCTAAGCTTGTACCTCATTCTCTGGCAAAGCCCTCGAGAGTCTGCAAAATGCCTTCACAACCTGAATGCCACCTCGTTTGGGTCACAATGAAATGAAAGGTTGGGGAGGGGAGGAGTTATTATTGTCATTTACAGAGAGGTTCTGGGTTACCTGAAGCCTCATAACTAAAAAATGATGCAGGAAGAGCTGAGAGATCTTTCTAATTTTCCTAACGCATGGAGCATCCTGTTATGAGGAGAGCTGGTCAACCAACACCACCGGGTGGAATTTCACCTTGCACAGGAGACGCGTGGAAATCTCTTGGAGACAAGTCAACCCCTCAGCCCTACTGAGGGTGAGACCTATCCCCCAACCTAATACATGTGTGTGCACTTGCATGTGCACGTGTGCATGTGTGCGCACACACACACACACACACACACACCCTTCACTCTTTGGGCTTGCAAACTTGTGCTTTGAGATCAAAGTCTCGGGACCGCCTCTCTGACACCTTGCCAAAGGTGTCATCCATGCCAGCCGAGAGAACCTCCGCACATACCCTGTGCTGAGGGGCCTGCCGCCTGGCCCAAGGACCCTGAGGCAGCTCTGAATACACCGGAAGGGAAGTTTGAGGAAGGAAGGAAGGAAGGAAGGAAGGAAGGAAGGAAGGAAGGAAGGAAGGAAGGAAGGAAGGAAGGAAAAAGATAGAAGTCTTTTCTAATAGTCCTTTACCCTCCTCCATTTACAGTGGCTTCTCAGCTTACGATGGGCTTACATCCCGATAAACCCATCGTTAAGTGGAAAACACACTTAATACACCTAACCTACCTGACCATCGCATCGTAGCTTAGCCTCGCCTACCTTGAACGTGCTCGGAACACTGCCTTAGCCTGCAGTTGGCTACAGTCACCTGACACAGTGAATACACTGTGCAGTATCGGTCGTTTACCCTCGCGATCGCGTGCACGACTGGGAGCTGAGGCTCGCTGTCGCTGCTGCTGCCCAGCATCACAGGAAGAGACCAAAACTCAAAATTCGGAGTACAGTCGCTACTGAATGTGTATTGCTTTCACACCGTCGTAAAGTCGAAAAATCCTAAGCCGAACCATCATAAGATGGTCTATCTGTCCTCTCTCCTCCTAGTCCACTTTCCGCTTCCTGTCCTACAGAAAGAGCAGCTCCTGAATTATGGCCTTGAACTGGAAATGAGGGTGAGTGTGAGTGACTCGGCTCTCCAGGAGAGTTCCGTTTCAGTGGTAAGTGACTCTGACCTTGGACACGGGCTGACTGGAATCCTGGCCCTTAGGTTGCAGGCAGCAACTTGAACATGAACCCTCTTCGGAGAGATCTCTGGGGTCTGGATGGGCCTGTGTGAAGGGATCGGTGACACAGAGTCGCTCCCCACAACTCCACACAGGAGTCCCTGACTGAAGGAGATGCTGTCACCTCTCCCTGCAGTGGACGGAGCTCCAGGGGGAGGCTGTGTGCCGAAGGCTTTTTCCCACCTGTGTCACACTGGAAACCACTCCGAGACTCAGCTTCCTCATCTTCAAAACAGAAGAAATCACTGAATCCAGTCAGCCGTGCTTGGGTTATGGCAGTGGAGAATCACATTAAGTCCTGACCCCAGCAAGAGGAAGGAAATTTAAATCAATGCCTATAAATGACTAAAACTGTGTAAACAGATCACTTCAGTACAAGGTTGGAAGGACCAGGATGACTTTGACTGGGGGTGCTGGGGGCAGAGGAGGCCCCCACTTCCCTGGGGAGGTGGTCCAGGAAACAGAATGCCACCTGCTCTGCTGTCCACCACAGCAGGTGCCAGATGACTGCTCACTAGCTCAGTGGCCCTCCAGGTCTAGGTGGCAGAAGGGGGTTTTGAAAATGGGAAAGGTAGGGATGGTGGCCACCAGAAAGATGACACACTCCCTCCATGACCATGTGACACACAGACCCAGCATCACCAGAGCTTCCAGCTTTTAAGAGAAGTTGGAAGTCTGGACCTACATGTGAAATTTCCTAATTTTTAGAAGTTGGCAACTAGTTTCCATAAAAGAGCAAAGTCACCTAACCACCTCGTCATGGACCAAACAGAGCACATTCTCTCTTTGTGCTGTGACTGCAGGAAATGGCTCCTCGGGGGACAAGGAGTCCCTGGAGGCAGCGAGCAGCCCCGTGCTGGGGGAGGGAACGCCTTGGCCAGGGAAGCCAGTGTGTGATGGAGAAAGTCAGCGGGAGAATCAGGCTGCTCTGAAACCTTGCTGGAGAGGCTCCCCTCTGCCCCGCACCCCCTCCCTGCCACCGGGGCCCTGTCTGTCTCCGCAGGCCAGCAGCTGCGGCAGGATGACTTGCAGGTTTTGCTGGCAAAGCATCCTCCCTCTGGCTGGGGCAGACGGCAGCTCCTCCAGCTGCTGTTCCCTTGCCCAGGCTGCTGGACCTGTGAGCCAGACTGTGGGACAGAGGTGGCATCCCACTCCCTGACCCCTCTGGGACCCCGTCTGCAAAGCCCAATGTGGCCTGGTCTGTTCCGCTTTCCCCCATTCACCTTCCCTTCCCTGCGCATGGATCTCCCTCCAGGCTCTGCCTCCCAGCCATTCCCAGATGGAGACTCAGTCTTCTCCCTGGGTGGATATTGGCTAATTGATTGGGCTTTTGTTGCTTCTGCTCCAAAGGCAGTCAGGAAAGTCTCCAGACAGCTCTTTGAAGAGGGACAATGACTAAGGTGGAATGGTTTCTAATTGTCCTAAATCCTGCTTTCCTGGGGGGTGGGGGAGGAGGGGAGAGGCCTCCTCCCTAAGGGGCGGGGTCTCTGTCCTTGCACTCTGTGACAACTGCCCAGGACGCTCTCCCTTCACTTAACAGAAATGTTTTCCTCTTTTTCAAATGTGAGATTAAGAAAGCCATTTCACAGTTAAAAAAACAGACTTGCAAGCAGAGGATCAGGCCGCTCTTAAGAAGGCTTTGTTGATTCTCCAAAATATTCCCAAGTGTTGATATAAATAATGACTGCTAAATTAAATGTTGCAAAAATAAGTGATTCAAGTACACTGTTCCTTTCACAAGCCTTTCTGAATCTGCAAACTTAAGACTTACCGTGAAGTTTATCCTGCAAGTTTTTAACAAATTCTACTGAAGACATTTCCGAACTCTCATCCCTCAAATAGTTTTGATACAGAAGAGGGGTGGACTCAAAGCGCCCGATTCCCTCCTCATAGAACCACTTGTATTAATGAAGTTAAGATAAAAGCATTGCTGTTTTCCATTAAGGTGGACTGCTCTCCAAAGGAATAGAAATCAAATATTTAAATACAAAGATTCATTTCAAAACATGGCCATTACGAGAGGTAGGCTGGAACACCGCTCCCACTGCCCGGCCCGCGAACAGACCTGGGAATGTCACAGGACCTCTAAGCTTCTTTAGGCAAAACGAGGTTAAAATAATAGTCCCGACTGATGACTGTGCAGAGGGCCACGTGCTTGCAATATGTACACACTTCCCTTTGTATATTGTACTTTCATAAAACATTGACTACATATATAGTTCACACCTACCTGCCAGGAATATTGGGGGAATCAAAGGGGCTGACGGACATGGCAACGACCAGTGACCTCCGGACTGCCCAGTGTTAGAGGAGGACAATCAGTATCACAGAGCAGGTGGCCCTGCACGCCCACACCTGGCTGGCAACAGGCAGTGGGACAGTGGCCAGAGAAGAGGCCAGAGGAAGACAGGTCTCACCCGCACGAGCTGTCAGCTTTGTCATTATTAACTTGTCTACCTGTGAAGTGGGCACGATAATCATTGTGTCGCATGATAAATACCAACAAGGTATGCTAACTCTGTAAATATGCCTGCCCACACCTCTCTTCTCCTCTTACCCCTCCCACCCAAATAACCAGAGGTTTAGTTTCTTTCCTGTGCTCCCGATGGCTGCTGAGCCTGCCCAGCCCCCTACTGCACCCCAGCCTGCTTATCCTGTGTGAGGTCACCTTTGGGGCCAAACACCACTGAGCAAGATGACTGGGATGAGGCACAGCAGAGCCTGCCTAGGGGTCCAGTCTCTGTCCCGATTCCAGGACTTCTCAGGCTCTGGTCTCCCCATCTCTGTGCACAGATCACCCCTTTTCCCTCTTTATTCAGGGCCCTCAACTCCTCAAGTCTCAGTATCCTTGCGTGTAAAATAAAAATAAAAGAAATAAGATTCAAGGTAACAGATTCAGATTAATAAGAGATTCAGGCAGCTGGGCAAAGACAGAGGTAAGTGCCTTCGCTGTTGGTGCGTCTTCTCCTGGCTTCGAGCAGTGAAGTGATGCACCCAGGGTCACGGAGACTGACGGGGGACAGCCAAGATATGAGCGGAGGCAGCCTGACCCCAAGATCATGTCTCACTCTCAGTCTGGCTGAAAGTGACCTTTGGGGGTTGGGGGTTGGCGGGGCTGGACCCCCAGCATCTCCATCTTCCCCCTGACATCTGATCTAAGTGCAAGCAGAGAGTTTGCTATGAAACACAGCTTATGACAAGCCCCGCATGCACGCCCACACCGAGTGGCCACCCCAGCCTGCTCCCTTCCCACAGCTTTGATGCAGAGACAGCAGCTGAGCCAACTCGCAGCTGCCCCCAACAGGGAGGGCGCGAGGGTGGAGCTGAGCCCATCCCTCAGGACCTGCTTGCCCATCCCTCAGGACCTGCTTGCCCATCTCTCAGGACCTGCTTGCCCAGGCCCGGTATATAGGTCACCCTTCCAATCCCTGGTGTGATGACTCACCCACCGCTCCCTCTGTCACAGCCTGATAAAGAACTTGAGCCATTAAGAAATGGAACAAATTACTAAATGGGAGGCACAAGAGAAACGCGGGATTAAATTAGTCCATTATTCGTATATCATAAATGACTCTTCCTCTGCCTGATTCTTGTCTCTGTCTCTGTCTGCTGGACTTGAAACAGGGATAGCCTCCTAGGGTCAGGAGGGCAGAGACTCAGAATGGGGACCCCAGGGGTGGCAGCCAGCTGGGCCACAAGAGCTGGACTGGCCCAGGCATCTACTGGCTGAGGGCTGCTCTCTGGGCGGCGAAATCTTGGAACCAAGTAGCAGGGCTTATAGGACAGGCACTGCTGTGCCCACTGTGCCATGGGCGTGGCTGTGCTACCTGAAGTGGTGGGTAAGGCTGAGAGCTACAATGGGTGTGTCACCCATGCAGAGCGTGTCACCTCTGAAGGCCATGTCACCTTTGTGGGCCATATTATCCCTAAGGCGTGTGTTACCACTCTAGGGTGACAGGCATGTCAGTGCTTCAGAGAACATTACATCTTCAGAGTATGTGTCATTCTTGCTATGTGACACACCTTCTGGGGGATGTCTCATCTCTGATGAGCGTGTCTTATGACTGAAAGTCTCTTGATGCCTTTCTGTCACAGCTGGAGACAGGACCAGTCTAGGTCCCTCCTGGGGTCTCTCCTGCTTGGAATAGAGCCAGGAAGGAGAGAGACCAGCCAACCCAGGGCCAAAGACGCCAGGATGTCTGTTCCCCACGCCTGGGAGATCCCTGCCCTGCTCTTGGCCATGGCCCCTCCCTGCAGCTCTGCAAGCCTCCACCAACCAAAGGAGGAAGGAGCCAGGGCTGTGTCTCAGGGGGCCTGGGAGGAGAAGACTGGGAGGAGGCCTAATTCGGCTGGGAAGGAATGAACCCTGGAGGATTGTGGAAATGGACGGTGAGAGAGAGAGAGAGAGAGAGAGAGAGAGAGAGAGAGAGAGAGAGAGAGAGACTGGTGCCTCCCCCTGCTGGCCACAGCTGGGAACAGTAAAGCTGGAGGGGGCGGGGGCTGGGACATGATCAAACACTTAATGCTCCTGAGATGTTTAGTCTGATAACGTGAGACTCCTAGGCCACGGGTCAGGGATTCCCACACAAACAGCAGTATTCTGGACTATTTGCAAGAGGATGTTTTCCTAACCAGAACTTACTGGGATTGTACAAAGGGCTGGGACTACTCCCTAAGCCGCCCGACATCTTTTTTGCACTCTAAAGGCCTGGCTATGTTTGAAAGGTGAGAGGAGGCTGGAGTGGAGGAGTAGGGAGGTGAAAGGGGGATCGAACAGCGCGGGGCGCACTAGTCCCTGCCAGTAAGGGGTGAGCGCAGGTTCTTACATAACAGTGGTTAAGCACTGTCATGCTGCGGGCCTGCCAAGGGCCAGCTGCTCTCGGAACCCAGCAACGACCCTGCGCTAGGTCACAGATGAGGAAACTGAGGCCCAGTAAGTGACTTGTTCAAGCAAGCGGCTGAGCCAGGATTTCAATGCAGGTCTAAAGAAGTTCAAAGCTCAGGCTTTATTCACATCGCCATGCGACCTCTGAATTGGAGCCCATTCGGCGGACGGATGTGCTGTCACCTTCCTGCAGCCAGGGCTGGCGTCCGTCTGTGGTGCCCTCCCGGTCTTGCCACACGGTCCTGGCAACACTGATATTCTAATTGGGAGGAAGGTCAGATTTTTCCACATTCTCAGTATCCCAATTCATCTTGTCCACTTTGATTCTCAGATTTGATCGCTTCCCACCCCTGCCTCTTGCTTAACTGTTCCCTGGGCGGAATTCCAGTCTCAGCCAAAAGGGCACCGTTCCTACTGAAGCCAGAAGTCAGAACCTCCTCCTGCAGTCTCGCCCAGCTCCCCTGCAGCCGGCTCACAGGATCCGCCTGCGGCCGACACACGGAGACAGTGCCCTAGCCCATCACTGAGGCTCGCTGGACCTCGCAAGCCATCTGACTTGACACTGATCTCTACAGCTTTGCAAATCGTTGCCTTAGTTCCCTTCCTTTGAATGCATTACAAAGTTAAAGGGAGAAAAAGAAGTCTTTTAAGAATCCCCCAGCTATCTTAATTAACATGCAGAACGTTTTTCTGGCAGAGCACAGGCTGCGATAAAACGGGAAGCTTCTTAACACAACATATATTTAATCTGTGGCATTCATTTCCACATGAAATTCAATCAGATATTTTAAGGGCGTTAACAAGGGCTCTCAGATCGAAGTGTGAAAAAAAACGCAGGTGTGACAAATACAGTCAGGCTACTGAGTGAGGTGTTTTAGCAAATGATAAAGATGTAGGGTGGGGTGGGGTTGAAGGACAAACCTTAATTCTAATTCTGTACATTGTCAAACAGAGCAAGGGAATTTATTGGACAATGCCCCAGCAATCTAATGACCCATTGCCTCTGAAAAATCAATAAGACTTGCTCATTTGTTCTGTTTCTCTGGGAACACTAATTCGAGCCTGCTATGTGTCAGGCACAGGGGGGAAGCGGTGACTGAGGAATAATGCAGTTCAGGTCTCTGACCCCCCTGCAAGTCACATTCTAATAGGGAGGGACAGACCATAAGCAGGCAAACGAAAGTAGCAGTTTCCAACTGGGCCGAGAAACAGGTAAGGCATCTGGGAAGAGATATTTGAGGCGGGACCTCAATCATGAGGAAGGGTCTGCCCTGCAAAGAGGGAACAGCCTATGCCCTGTTCCTGAGGCTAGAGGTCCCGGATATGGGGGGACAGAAAGGCGGCCGGGGGAGCCGGATGTGCTGAGCGCTGAGGACCAGCCTTTGGTTGAACAGGTAAGCCTTCCAACTTGTCCTTTCTGTTTTCCAATTAAGGGTTTCGTCCGCTACAGATCCGTGGGAAAAGGATGGTTAGGTCGGGCTGCTGGTGTGAGGGAAATAGCTCGCTATGGAGAGAAATATCAAGCTGCATCCCACACTACACGCAAATGAGGACGCCTGACCGATCCCAGTCCTCACTGGGTGTGAAGGCCAGCGGAAATAAGGAATTAACAAGTGGAATACCTTTGTGTCGTTGAGATGAGGAAGGGTGTGTGAACATATTCCAAAACACATAACCTTCAGATGATAATTGGATGAACGTTAACAACATCAAAATTAAGAATTTTGTTCCCCCCAAAATTTTAGACAAAGCTAACAGCTAGCGAGGACCTGTAGAAGATTTTGCATTGTCTAAAACAAAGGGATTAATATTTAGAATAAGGGCTGGCAAAGTACAGCCCACAGGGCCAAATTCAGCTGGTTGCCTGTTTTTGTAAACAAAGTTTTATTGACAGCCACACCCATTTGTTTATGCATTGTCCATGGCTGTCTTTGTGAGCATCATCTGAGTTGAGTAGTTGTGACACACTGTAGAATCCTCAAAGCCTGCCCCATTTAATATCACTCCCTTTACAGAAAAAGTTTGTTGACCCATAATCTAGAGTATATAGGGAATGGGCAGGAAATACACCAAAAAATGCAAAGTCTTTAAATAGATAATTCACTGGAGAGAAAATGGACTGGCTACACACAATGAAATGAGGATCCTCATAAGAATTCAAAAAAAGTACAAATTAAAACAATAATGAGATTAGAAAGGTAGGTAATACCACGTGCTGATGAGATGGGCAAAAACGAGAATCTTCAGGCTTTTGGGTTAGAGGTAAAGTCATATAACCATTCTGCAGAGCTTCCTGGCTGTATTTGATTAAGCAACTTGAAGTAGCAGGTACTGAACCTGAGAAGGAGCCCCACCCCCACCCCAGCCACCGGACAGCGATGCTGTGTGTGAACACTGATGACTGTCCACCTTGCATGAAGCTGCCCCCTCCCTCATTTCTAAGAGAACCCTGATGAGTTGTTCATATGCTCCCCTTCCATCAACAGCCCGGGTATTGGGGAGGGAGGCAGACCCCATTCCCAGCTCCAGGGCTGGGCCAGATTGCTTCAGCAATGGAAACGTGGCCAAATTCAGGCCACTGAGATTCAAAGCAAGGTTTGTCAACAGATTTGGGGGAAGTTTTTCCTTACTCTGCTGAAAGAGCTTCCGGAATTGGTTCTGTCTCTCTCTTTCCTTGGATGTGCTGTAGCATTCTGGGCTTTACATCTGCTTGGACAGAAGAGGATGCAGAAGTGGGTAAAGGCGAAAAGAACCCCAGGAATCAGAGCTGGAACTTAGACTGGGCCGACACGAAAGTCCGCCCATCCTCTGGGCCTCTAGTGCAGCCATCCAGAAATTATTTAAGCTGGTTTGTGTCTGGTTTTCTTACTTGCAGCTCAAGGCCTCTTAACCCATAGAAACTATTTGAGAGCTGCAGGGATTAGAGAGGTGAGGGGATCTTACTTCCAAGTGGGGGTTGGAAGGAGGCAAGCCTCAGAGAAGGCCCTCCTACAGACACGCACACGTGCCAGCCTGGTAAGGGAGACTCGGGAGAGATGGCGTGGCTGTGGGCCGCCCTGGGAAAGGAGGCCTAACCCAGGTGAGGCGTCTCCCATTGGCCAAGGGCAATTCTTGAGGGGCGGGGCGCAGCCATGGACTTCTAGCTTCCAAAGCTCAAGCACCTGGGGGTTGAGACAGGGTCCTGGTGGGGCACCAGTGGCATCCAGTGTGGTCGGTATAGTCAAATATCCCCAGTTCTCTCTGAGAAGGTACGAAGGAAGCGACGAGAGAAACCCATGCCAAAGCCTTGTGGCCAAGACAAGGAGAACACAGCAGCAGATCAGAGAAAGGCTGTAGGCCATGGAAGGACAAGGAAGTCATGGCGGATGCAGAATATCAATATGCACGGTCACATCAGGTGTCATCCTAGGGATACCAGTGTGGACAGATGACAGTCAGGAACCAGGCGGCCCCTGCACCACCACCAAGGCCTGGATGCCACATGCCATCACCCCTGGCACTATCCCCAGGCACAAGGGGGAAGAGGAAAATCCCTGAATTGACAAAAATTAAGTGTTTGACCACCAGGCCGAATGGGACTCCAGGACAGATATGGGAAGCAGTTAAAGAAGAAGTTACATTGGTTTGCCTCCTCAATTTGCAACCACCGCATGTGCTCCCACTAAAACATAAAAGAACGTCATTAACAGGAAAACACCATTAGCAAGTTCATTAATCATGGTCATTTTCACACTTCCATGATCAGCTACAATGCTGGTGGTTTAACTAAGGCCTCCCTATTTAATTACAGTGTTTCTCAATTAACAGTTCACCCCCTACCCTGGGCCTGCCCTGGCTTTCAGTTAAAGATAAAGTGCTTGAATTTCACAAATGTTCTTTGTAGGGGTTCCCCCCCTACTTGGGCAAAGGGCCATGTCTGGTGTTACTAGGACAATCACTTGCAGTTGAGTGAACAGGTCCATTACCAACGATGGTGCTAACGACTTAACTATGAACGACAGCATCAGTGATTTCCAGGTGCCTCACAGGGCAGCTGGGTGACCCTAGAAAACCCCTTCCCTTAACCTCAATCTTCTCATCTATACAGTGGGGATAATATAGTGGGGATAAGGATCCTCCTCAAAAATCTTAAATGACACAATGCATGTAAAGTGGCCAGGAAAGGGCTTGGCACATAGCACTCAATTAATATCAGGACCTAATATATGTTAAATATTTTTAAGACATCTGTTGATGCATCCAGACAAAAAAGTACACATACTCTAATTGTATAGCTTGATGAATTTCCCCAAACATGACAGACCCATGTAACTAGCACCCAGATCACAAAAGAGAACATCACCAGGGCCCCAGAGGCCCCTTCTCCTGTCCCTTCTGTCAGTACTGTCCCCATAATGGCAACTCCTCTCCTGGCTTCTGATAGCATAGACTACTTTTGCCTGGTTTTGTATTTATATGAATGGACTCATACTGTGTGTCTGGCTTCCTTCACTCGACATGTCCATGCCATTCATTCATGTTGCATATAGTTGTACTTCATTATGTTCATTGTTTCATATGGTTTCATTTTGTAAATATATCTGGATTTATTTAACCACTCTTTGGTTTTATGGACTTTGAGGTTGTTTTAAGTTCAAGGTGATTATAAATAAAGTTGCTATGAATATTCATGCCAAAGCCTCTTTATTTATTTAAACTTTTTATTTTGGGATAATTGACAACATGCAGTTGTAAGAAATAATAGAGACCTGGTGTACCTTTTACAACATTTTGCAAAACCATAGTGCAATGTCAGCTCCAGATAGTGACATTGATACTATCCACACGTATTGTTTAAATCTCTCCAGTTTTACTTGTACTCAGTTGTGTGCGTGTTGCATTCTCTACACTGTTATCACATGTATAAGTTCATGTATCCACACCCACCACAGTTGAGACACTGAACAGTTCCATCACCAACAGCCAGTGAGGAACATGAGCAAACTGAAGGTGAATGACAGGTCAACTGCAATGTAGTGAGACACCCTGAGCCAGAACCACACGACTAAGCCACCCTGGACTCCCGACTCTCAGAAACTGTGTTGATAATGTTTTGTTGATTTAAGCCGCTAAGTATCGAAGCAATTTGTTATGTAGAAATAGACTAATACTGATGCCTATATCAGACCCTCATTCAAAATATAGATCTCTGAGCCTCACCCCAGACCTAGAATCTGCCTTTCATAAACTCCCACAGGCAAGTCGGACTCGTGTTCTTTGTCTGAATCACCGCTTTGCCACTCACTTCAGGCGATTTTCTCTTTTACCCTTGGTTCCACACTAAACAGTGGGCATGATCATGCGAGTTTTTGCTTTTGTTTACTTTGTTTCTTGTTTCATCTTTGGGTGAGGGTGACACACATGCAGCGCAGCAGCAGGTCCTCCCAGTGCCCCGGCCCTGTCCCCTCGCCATTTCAATGCATGCCTGCAAGCGGAGGGGGACCGCAAGCCCCTGCAGTGCTTCGCCTGAGACCTTTCTCTTGCTGCTAGAGACCATTTTGCTGCCTGCCCTCCACAGCCAATGACAGACAGGAACTAACATATAAACATCCCCGCTCCCTTGCCTCTTGGGTAGGGTGACTCAGGGTGGCAAGTTCTACGCGACTCTCAGAAGTCTCCAGCAGAATTGAATTCCACTCACCTAGTTGGTACCCTGCTGGAGAGGACACCATTTACTGGCTGCCTCCCCTCCCCGGGGCCACAGCCTTCACTGGGTACTGCCTTTACTGCCCAAATACATGACTTACACCAATATCCTGTCTGCGAGACTGCTGGAGCAATCAAACTAAGATAAGTACCTCACACAGTGTTGGCACGTCGTAAGTGCTCAGCTCATGTGTTCGACTCTATTTTCTAAATTGCACGTCTGCTTGGCGAAGGACACGAGAAAATTACTAGGCTAATGACAAACTGAGAAGGTATGTGCAGTGTCTAAAATCCAAAGATGCCTCTCCAGACTCTCAGATATACTAAGTCAACTATGAAGCAGCAACAAGAGTAACAATTTCAAGAGCAAACAACCAGAAAGTGGCAATCCGGCAATGCACAGGACAGGAAACCAAATGGCCAACAAGTATGTGAAAAGAAGTTACAGATCAGCGGTAATCAGAAGAATCCAAATTCAAAGAAAATGTCTGTTTACCACCACGAAGACAGTAAAAGTTAGAAATGTAGGGAGGAGGGAACTTTACACTGCTGGGGGGTATTAAGCTGGTACCACCTGTCTGGACAGCTTTTAGGCACATTTAGCAAAGTTCAGAATCGATTGGCTCCATCACCCATAAATCCTATGGAAATTCTCACAAAGTACCAGGTGGTTCATCATGGTGTTTTTATGCTGAGGAGTTAGATAAAGGCTAGGGAAATGAGTGGGTAAGTTAACTGTGACAGCACATACTTCAGAATTATACACAGCACTCAGAAGCGAAGCAGACATCTACAGATCGGCATGCAGAGTGAGAAAAATGGGAACCAGGAAGAGCTTTCAGCAAAATTCCATTATGTAAATTAAAAACTGACACAAGACAGTCCTGCATATTTTACAAGGAGATATATATATATATATATATATATATATATATATATATATATATATATGTATATGTGTATATATATGTATGTGTGTGTGTGTGTGTGTGTGTGTGTATATACACACACATACACAAGGACATACACCAAACACATCTGAAAGGGTGGCTGAGGGTGGCGTGGGATAGAGAGTAAGCATCAAGAAGTTTAAAAATGACTTAAATGAGAAGAGCAAAATTTTAAAACATAAGATAATAACACAGGAAAGTATCTTTACGACCACAGACAAGGGAAAGATTTCTTAACTAAGACACACAAAGCACAAACCTTAAAGGAAAAGGCTGTTAATCTGGCAACATTTGAATTTAAAACCTTTTGTACGATAAATGCCATGTAAAAAATTAAAAGATAAGCCAGAGCCTGGGAGAAGATATTTGAAATGTATGTAATTGAAAATGGAATGGTATTCATATGATTTCACTTACATGTGGAATTTAAAGAATCAAATAAATGAACAAACAAAACAGAAACAACTCACAGAAACAGAGAACTGATGGTTGCCAGATGGGAGGGGGTTTGGGGGGGCTAGGTGAAAAAGTGAAGGGATTAAGTACAAATCGGTAGTTACAAAATAATCATGGATGTAAAGTATAGCATAGAGAATATAGTCAATAATACTGTAATAACTCTGTATGGTGCCAGGTGGGTACTAGATTTATCGGAGGGATCATTTTGTAAATTATACAGATGTCTAACCATGATGCTGTCCACCTGAAACTAATATAAAATAATATTGAATGTTTACTGTAATTGAAAAATAAATTTTTTTAAATTTTTAAAATGAATTGGTATTCTTTCTTGGTATCATTTCTTGGTATTATTTGGAGAACCCCCAAATAATAGCTAATATTTATTAAATATTTACAAAGGACCAGGTACTGTTCTAGGCACTTTGGGTGAATTAGATAAATTACAAAGCGATAGGAAGATATAAATTGGCAAAAGACATGCATAGACAACTCATGGGTTACTCTATGTCACACTGCATCCTGATATCACAACACGCTGAAAGTCTATTTATTCCTTGCTTGGCATTTTGTAATTCTTCCTTAGAAGGAATGTTTGCCTTAGGAAGCCAATATCTCAACCCAAGATCCAGACCCACTCTGACCCTCTGTCTCTTCTTCGGTAGGATGGTAATACCTCCAAGTGTGCTTTAAAATGTTTAGCACAGTATTTAACACACCGTAAATATATAGTAAATGGTAGCTATTTTGATGATACAAAATAATAGTAGCTCACATGTAGTAAGAACCTGGCCTTAAAATAGATAGAAACATTCTCATTTAATCCCCACAGGCCATTTCCTTGGGTAGGTGCTGTTAGTATTCCCATTCCATTTATTACACACCCAGATGAGTTTGTCTTGTTATGTACACTAATCACGATGCTTTGCATTTGTACTTGGGGACAAAAGAGGGGTTCTGAAGCTTTAACATATAAGGCATGTCATAAAACACTCCACAGAGGCCAGAATTCAACACACCAAACTGGTTAAATTCCTGTGGAGGTTGTATCATTTTTACAAGATTGCTCAGGATGACATAGGCGGTGCCTATTCTGGGCCTTGATCAGGTGGCAGCTGATTTATAGGAAAGATGATGTGGCTTGAGAGAGTCACGCCGTTCTTCATCAGCTGCTGGAGCCCCTACTGCGAGCCAGATCCTCAGTCATGACGGAGAAGGCCAGGATGAATGTGCCCTGTGGGCAGGAGCTTTCTGTGCTTGTGGAAATGCTTCTGGTGGCAGTGGAGAAAGCCTGGGAGGTCCCGCCGTCCTGGTGTTTGCCGTGGGACTGAGGGGAAACCAAGACTATATATAAACCCTCTCAACCCTCCCACAGGGTGGGGAGGGGACGCTCATGGGGTTTGAGGGGCAGCCCAGGGCCAGCGCTCTCATCTCCTCCCCCCACCCCATCCCCCGGCCCTCCTGCAAGGCTGGCTCACCCTGCAGCCCCTGGGGCTGGGCCGTGTGCCAGCCGAGCCACCCCATCGCCACCAACCGCAAAGCCTGTCTCTTGGCCCAAAATTCTGAGACTAAGAGCCAGTCTCGGCCGGCGACCTGCCCGCTGCCTTCCACCCCTCCGCACACAACGCTTCTAGAAACACTTACGTGCTCGCCGTCTGCCCATGGGAGACGCCCAAAGTCACGGCCAAGTGACTACAGCCATGTGATTTTGTTCACTATTTTTCTGAGTCCACGATCTCCAGTAATATCTATTGCCCTGTCGGCTCTAAAACACTCAAGCCCGGTGTCACCTCCTCACCTGGTGCAATCGAAAAACCACAGAAGGAAACTGAACCTTCGTTGACACCAATGACCCTGAAGAAGACGGGTTTGAACTGCGCGGGTCCACTTATACGCACTCGCCTTCGCCTATACCGGGTTTCACATCAGCAGATTCAAGCAGCAGGGTGGGAAACAGTATTTTCGCATTTCCAACCGCAGATACCCAACCACAGACTCCTGGGAGCTCAAGGGACAACTATAAAGTCAAAAGCCATATGCGGATTTTTGACCGCCCTATTGGCGCCCCAGCATTGTTCAAGGGTCAACTGTACACCCAAAATACAATAATGAAATACAAACCGGGCAAGTTCAAAACACTTCCCATTTGGAAAAGAGTGAGACAGATAAACCTCCAGGACAGCTCCTTAAATTGGCCCTGAGTTCACAGCAAATTTCATCATTTCAAACACTGTCACACAGCAGCATGGTCCTCCTAGCCCTGTTGCCACTGAAAGAGAGGATTCTTGTGATAGAAATGTGGTAGGACCAGGGAATACCATGGTTGTCACTTGTTGATTAGCCCCCATGGCACAAGGGGGCATTCTCTGGTCAGCAAACCTGGCTCCTAGGTGGGCAGGGACCATATCCTAGTTACCTTTAAATTCCTCACAGTGCTCACTAGCACGTGGTCCCTGCCCACACGAGCTTTGGTACATTGTGAAAATGTCGGGCAAGAAGTTGAGAAAGCGCGGAATCTCAGTGCTTGGTGTTGAGGAAGAAGAGACGAGGAATGGAGAGTGGCTGAGGTGTGATGGGCGGTGGACAGATGCCTGAGCCGATCAGTTGCCAAGGGAGGAGGCTGGTGTGGGTTGGACAGCTGGTGTCTGCCTTGAGCTTTTCTGCATGCTCAGGGGCCAAGCGAGGCAGGAACAAAGAGGCTTTGTTCTCTTCTCTGGACCCATCTCCTTCAGGATAGGCAACCTTCTACTTCAGCCAGCAAATGGTTTCGTCTCCCCTCCAGCTCAGATAGGTTAAGAAAGGCTGCCAGGATTTCAGCTGTGGCAAGGATGCAGAGGCCACGTGCTGGGTTAGGGGTGGAAACCACGACTGACTAACCACGTCCTTCATGGGCGCAGGAGAAGGGAAGGAGCCCGCATCTGCCATCCCCATTCTAGGTCCACCCTAATAGGCAACAGACCCAGAATTGGAGTTTGTGCCACTGTTCAGCATAGTCATAATATTATTTAGTGAATGTGAACGATGCCTAAGCAATAGTCCAGGTGACTTACATTTACGTGTCATCTCATTTAATCGTATACTACTCCTGTGAAGAAGGTACATTATCTCCATTTTCCAGATGGGTCTCACAGACCTAAAGGGATTACTTGAGGTCACTTGTAGTAGACATGTCAGTGCCCATCAACTTCGTGAACACCAGCTCCCCTGTGTGTTAACTCTAACAACCAGCCTCTGTGTCGCTTTGTGGGACCACTGCCCTCAGACTGCCAGAGTCCACTTTGCCTACTCACAGAAGCACCTGGGAAGCCTGAGAATTTAGGTCTCACAGGGAAACTCTTAACCTGAGACTGTTGGATACAAAGGTATACATGTTCTAGTTCTATCACCCTTAATATGGACGCTCTGAAGCATCACCACACTGACCCCAGAGCTCCCTATGAAACTGAGCCAAGTGAGAGCCCTTCCTCTGTGGGACATGGTTTGATGCACCCCATTGTACCCTACCTGGCTCTTTTTCTGTCTGATCTCACATTCCCGGTCTCTACCAGCTTTTCCTGGGAGCATTTCCCCAGAAAACATTGCATACAAAGGCTTAGCTGAGGGTTTGCTTCTAAAGAACCAGACCGACTTGGCTTTAAGTGCCAGGGCCTGAATTCGAATTCAGATTCAACAATTCAATAGTGTAAACTGGCTCGAAAAGAAAACCACCCAGCGGAAACAATGACAACAACATAACAGCAACCCCACAAATGGAAAGACAGAAGACCCACTCAAGAACTCTATGCCGGGTTATGAAATCCACCACCCATGGGTCAGCTCAAGCTTAAACACCCTTGCCCTGGGAGGCCTGCAGACTCTAGTGTGTCCTCTGACAACATGCCTGGTGTAATGATGGTGGACAAAGTCATCAGAAATTTGGAAGCTAGAAAGGCTTTTCTTAGCCTGGTAATTTTTTTTTTTTTCTTTCAAACCTCTCTGCAAAGGCTGGAAAGTTAATTGATCAGTCTGAAGCTCTGTGCATTCCGTTGTTCTCTTTTCGGCAGCCAAACGAAAGTGTGCATCTCTAATGTGCGAATTAACATCTTCCGCAGCTTCTCCCACTCACTGAGGGAAGGGAAAGAACCCGCCACGGCACTTGCAGTTCACACGTTCTTACGCCAAAGTGGCACCGAAACGAAATGTCTCGAGTCGGGGGCGTGGAGGCCAGGATGGGGAGGAGAGCTTTCTCCCTGTCTCACCATTTGGGGAAATTATCCTAGAATAGGGAAACAAAATAGCATCCTTGTTAACATAACCTCATGCAGGAAGAAAGGAACAAGACTCGTGACTATCTGTCATGTGATGTACCTGAAACCTCACCCACCCGGTCTCCCCTGGAAATGCTGAAGTCCATGAATCTCAGGAATAGCCCTCGCTTAACCCTTTCCCTGCTCCCCCCCCCCCATTCTCTCTCAGCCCACACCTCACCCCTCCCCACCGCACCACCCACACACTCAGCCAAAGAACTTTTACAGAAAGGATCTGAAGCCTGCTCCTGAGTAAAATGATCTAGGGATTATGTGAAGGAAGAGGACATCGGTGACTGGCTAAAGAAGGAGAAGAGTTTGGAACGTTCTTTATTTTACTTGGGAGAAATTCTACCTTGCATTGCGAAAGCCAGGTTCTAGGTTCGTCTTCGCTCATGCCAAGTCAGAAGCGAACAGCTTTTCAGAAGCGGACCGGCTTCCTTCAAGAGCAGTTACCACTACAGATCTGCTTCGCTGGTGGAGGTTTTCACCAAGAACAACACAAGGAAACGTCGACCAGCCAGGCCCCTGGTCTTGCCTTGCTCACATGCCTTGAGTGTTTTGTTTTCTGATTCCCAAATATATCTGGTTCACCTCCCACCACAAACGCGATGGGACTGCATTCCTGGGGCCCTGTGGTTCTTTGAGGTTGTGATCAATCCTAGCAATAAGTTGTCAAGGTGACATTTAATTGCCAATGCAAAGTCCTCCAGAGACCTCTTTTCCTTCTGGTGTGATGACTAGCAAGTCAAGATAGCAGTGCTTTTATCAGTTTTTGATCCCTGAATGACTACTCTGAGCAGACCCTTTCCGTATCCACAACGACCCGCAATGTACATGTGAACAAGTAAGAAATTAATTTTTGTTGTTTTAAGCTACCAAGATTGGGGTTGTTTGTTACTGCAGCACAACCAAGCCTATCCTGACTGCTACACCCTGTTATCCTAGTTTGGATAACTCCTTTAGAAGTATGGCCTGGGTATTGTACACATCACTTCCATCTTTATTTCATTAATCAGAATGTATTTATCTAGCTGAAAAAGAAGCTGGGAAATGTCGCCTTTCACCCGGATAGGTATGTGTCCATGTAAAAATCGTACTACTCTGTAAAAGGGGGGAAATGGGTATTGGGGTATAGTTAGTAATCCCTGTCAAGAGCTATAATAAACCACTTAGGCTCTGGTTAACTAGTTCCTCCTGCGGGCAGGCCATATTAAGAAGAACAGGGAGTTCTGGTGTACAAGTCTTCGCTTAACATCATCCACAGGTTCTGCAACTTTAAGTGAAATGCTGTATAACGAAACCAATTTTACCATAGGCTAACTGATATAAACAAGAGTTCTTGTGGTACCCTGTTGTCTTTTGAACAAAATGACGTTACCGGAGGTCCTGCTATGTTGCAGAATGGTTCTTTTCTCCCTCCCCCTACCAGAAGCCTGAGTAGATTTCCCGCCCTCCCCACCACCCCAATATTTACTGTGGGAACTTGATGGGGCTCCTGGAGGTAAATCGCACAATATTATGGGGTTCCCCTTTGACTGGGTCCCTCTGGAGTTTTTAACTCTGGGCTGTCCACACTGAGCTCCAGTCCTTTGTCACTTACGGTTGAGATCTTTCAACCCCGTCGCTGGTTCCCCAAGGAGGTTTCCACTCAGGAGTCTCTGCTCAGGTAAGCCAGCACTCCCTTAGTCACCTGTCTGTCCCTCCAGTCTCGGGGGCCGTGATTTGCCTCTTCTCTTTTATGCATCCAAGAGGAGTTACTGAGTTTTCAGTCTATTCAGCATTCTACTTGCTGTTAGGAAGGAATGGAAACTTCCAAACTCCTTACACGTGGAGCAGAAACCTGAAATCTCTGCATTTTTAGAGATAGAATTTCTGATAAACCAAGTATTCAAGGATTGACACACACACACACAAAAAACAACTTGGGCTGGTATCCACGTCTCTATCGTTAGTTACATGGTTCTTGTGGCTTTCGGAGGCTCCATTCATGGCTGCCTGAGTCCCCTACCCCCTTCCATTCTCCCCACAAGCTGCTGTGTGGATGGAGTGCCCTCTTTTTTCCCAGAAGGCGGAGGCAGGAGCCAGGAGGAAGGCATGATAGGTGGGGACGAATGGCTCCCTCTGCCCTTTGAATAGGTGTCAGTTTCCCTCTTGGACAGTGAATCGGGCGATAATGCAGTGTCCCCTGCCCGGCACTGAATTCATGATGTGGCCTGAATGCAGTTGGAGGCTGGAGGGTCAGGAAGATGAGATGTACAACCAGCCAAAGGCTGAAGGTGACCCTGAGGCTGATTCAGCCAGAAGGATGCTAGTTCCCCAAGAATCCATGGTCATCAGGCCCAAGAGCGTCTCCCTTATCAAGCAAGACACATGCACCTTCCCATACCTCAACTTCGAAAGAGAGAAAACCAAAACTGAAACAAGCATTAAAGATGGGGAGACCCCTGCCTCATTTTTCTGTGACAAAAACAATAGCAGTGAGGCGAGAATATTTTTCTGTGCTAAAAGTAAAAGCAGCACAAAGAAAAAATGCAAAGCTGAGCTCCCTCAGCCCTAGTCACAGTCTCCTTCTCTCTGTCGAAGACTTGTCCTGGTTCTGCAGAGGGCTCTGCAGCAAGGATCCACACGTGGCCCGAATGGCCTGGCTTTTACACTCTGGCTGGCTCAGGTGCCAGTGTGAGCCGCACTGGGGTGTGACCTTGGGCGAGACAGGTGCAGAAGAGCTCCCAGCCGGAAGCTGCTGACCGCATGCACACAGCTGCCTGGCAAGTCCTTCCTCGAAGGGGGACACCTCCGTGTCCACCACACCAACCTGATGTCATGTGTGGGACTGAAGTTCTCGGCAGGGCTTTGTTTGCCTCTCCAAACTGACAAGCATTTGAATATGCACTTAACCACTTCCAGCTGTGGGGCCTATTTCTGACTCTAAACCTCTGATTTTTGCTGTTGTAAAATGAGGTGTGAAGACTCCATGAGTTCATAACATCGGAGGCCCAGGGTGGACATGTACACCTTTCTCCTCCCTCTTCCCTCCTCTCATACCCATCTTGAAGGAGGTGGCCAAGACCCTTCCCTCCTTAATTCTCTACAAACACACATTCTCCACCCTCATCCCTCTTACTTTTTCAGGGTCCAGGTACCTACCTGGGCTGTAGGCTGAGGGCCTTCTTTCAGAGCATCTGTCCAGATCCACAAATCCCAGGGGCAAGATATTTAAGAGAACAATTAACCAAGTTCCCCTACGTCTGCCACCCCCCACTCCCCAACTTAACTCACTGGTGTCCTGAAACTTCCGGGCTGTATTAGCTTCCTGTGGCTGCTGTACAAATGCCCACAAAGTCAGCTTAAAAATAACACAAATTATCTTCTAGTTCTGAAGATCAGAGGTCCAAACTAGATCTCTCTCGACTAAGATCAAGGTATCCACAAGGTGATGCTCCTTGCTGACAGCTCAAGGGGAGACTCCGTTTGTTTTGTTTTGTTTTGTTTTGTTTTGTTTTGCCTTTTCCAGCCTTAGAGGCTGCCTGCTTTCCTCGGCTCACAGCCCCTTCCATCTTCAAAGCCTGCAATAGCTGGTCGAATGTTTCGTCCCATCACTGTGACTTTGACTCTTCTGAACCTGCCCCTTCAAAGTTGTGATGACACCGAACCCACCTGCATAACCCAGGATCCTCTCCCTGTTTTTAAGGTCAGCTGAGTATCAAGCGAATTCCATTGGCCACCTTAATCCCTCCTTGCCATGTAACACAGCAGATTCCCAGGTTTCAGGGATGAGACATGGACATCTCCGGGGGACCTAGGATTCTGTCTCTCACACAGACCGTGGTCAGGACACCCTCTGCGGGGTCTTCTCCACACTATCCAGCCAGAGTGAACTTTCAGAAGACAAGCCAGTCAGTCATCCCCTGGTTCTACCCCTCCACTGATATTAAGAAAAGGATCTTTACCCAAATCCCCTAGGCCTGGGCTCTCTGGCCCCTGCCTCTGCATTTGCCCTCATCGTGAGCCATTCTCCCCACTTCCCCCATTTCCTGACCTACAAGCACCAGATAGTTCTTCATCCTTACCTGGCTCCCCGCTGCCACCTGGCCTTCGCAGAGGCCGTTCCCTCTGCATGAAATGCCTTCTCTTCCGTCTCCACCTGTTAAGTCTTTCTCAGCCTCAAGGTCTTGGCCCAAGAGTCATTTCCTACAGGAAAGCCCTGACCTCCCAGATGAGGCTGCCCACCCCTCTTCCCTTGCATTCGCCATGATTTCACTACTAATCACGTGTGAAAACTGCCATGAGGACAACGTGGGAGGTAGAATGACAACCCTCTCCCCAAACATATCCACATCTAAACCCCTCGAACCTGTGAATTTATTAGCTTCATGGCAAAGGGGCTTGGCAGGTGTGATCAAGTTAAGGCTCTTGAGATGGAGAGATTAGCCTGGATCGTCCAGGTAGGTCCGATGGCATCACAAGAATCCTTAGAAGAGGGAGGCAGGAGAGTCGGAGATCAGAAAAAGGAGATGTGAGGATGGAACCAGAGGTTGGAGTGATGCATTCTGAAGACGGAGGAAGGGGCCGGAGCCAAAGAATGCAGGCAGCCTCTAGGAGCTGGAGAAGGCCCGAAACAGACTCTCCCCTGAGGCCTTCAGTAGGAACCAGCCCTGCAGTCACCTTGATCTTAGACTTCTGATCTCCAGAACTGTTCGACAGTACGTTTGTGTTGTTTTAAGCCACAAATCTGCGGTAGTTCATTACAGCAGGAATAGGCAGCTAATCCAGACAGGAGCTGACTCTGTGTCTGCTCAGCACGGGTCACCCATGCCCAGGACAGTGCTCCTTCTTTAAAAGAGGCTCAGCAAATCTCCGGTGCATGAACGAGCGAACCAGGCAGGCACTCGCGAATGACACACCCAACATTCAGGCCCCAGCTCCTCACCGCCCATCACGTGTGTGCTTTTGTGACACTTTCGGTGCCTAGAGGAAGAGCTGTGGGAAACCACTTCTCAGAGTCAGCGTGTAAAAGACAAACAGAAGGAAGTTAGGAACACAGGCTACAGTGTTGGTAGGGATGGGGAAAGGGTGAATGCCACATATCCTATTCTTCTTAAGACGGACGGGACCATCACTGGCAGCCCAGATGCCTCTGGTACCGAGGAAGAGGCTGTCCTGTGGGTGAAGACTTTTCCAGGTCACACAGTCATGGAGGCTGAGCAGAGACAACTTCTGGAGTGTGGGTGCCCTTTGAGGTACATGGTGACAGGGAGACGCCTGGCTGGGCTGAGGCTGCATGGACAGGCTCGTGGAGGTGAGTAGGGGTCACCCCCGCACCCCATCCCCTAGCTGTACTGGAAGCACAAATGAATGGAGCTCATAGCTAGAGTGTTGACATCTCCTCTTATGTTAGGAAAGCAGAGAACCAACAAAGGAGGCACAAGCATGGTGAGAGGAAGTGGGTGGGGAGAATGAAGTGGAGAGGGCATGAGGAAGGAATTCAAACGTGTCTACAATGTTTATGTCCTTAAAAACATGATGCTAATGTGTCTTGAATCTGGGAGTGAGTTATATTATCCTCTCACTTTTTCTGTGTTTAAAACATTTTTAAAAGGATAGAAAATGGAGAGAGTACTGCTCTCTGATATGTATTCATAAAGGAATCACACTAATTCTCCATCACAGACACAATGGTTTCGACAGAGGCTCACTGCCCGTTCCTTTCTCCTTTTCCTCCCATCATTAAATAACTTTCTCTGTTTATAGAATTTATATAATTACAGTTAGTAGTCTTAGTGCTTTTTCAAAATTCAATGAGTTTTCTTATCAATTTAATTATTTCAACGCATTGTTCAAGTTAATTAACTTTCCTTAAGTTGATTAACTTTTGTAGTCAGAAAAAGGATTTTAAGGGCAATGAAAAAGATTTTTAGAAGTCAACAACACAAAAATGCATGTTTATTATTGAAAATCTAGTTTAAAAAATATTTGTCTGTATTTTTCCAATCACCCTACTAGCCACTACCCAGATACAAATTCTTAATATTTTGTATTGCTTTTAAGTACAGGTGAAAATATGTGATTTATATAAATTTGTATTCTTTTTCTTTTCTCCTTAACATTGAACCATAGCATATTATTATATCATTAAGAACTCTTCCAAAACATAACATTAATGGATCTATAAATTGTCTACACACCCCAGTATTTTGCAGATTGTGTGTTTCACTATTACTATAGTGCTGAAGCAAACATCTTTGTGTGTGAAATCTTTGACCCCAACTGTGTTTATTTTTCCAGGGCAGTTTCCTAGAATTGGAGTTACCAGGCCAAAGGGTGTTCAAGGACTTAAGGTTCTTCATACCAGCTGCTAAACTGCCATCCAGAAAGAACGTAACAGTGTAACGTGGCCTCCAGAGCACGTCTGTGCTCCAAGCAGCTTGACGAGAACTTCAGAACCCTGCCTCATTGGTCGAATTTGCTTTTCCTTGATCCTTAGTGGACTTGAACTTTTTTTCCCAAAAATGTCTTGAGCATTTTTATGTCTCCTTTTGCCTGTTCATAGTCTTTGCCCACGTGATCTCTGGCATCTGCGTGTTGTCCCCAGCGACAGGTGTAAGCCCTTTACCCACTGAGGATAGCATCCCTTTGTCTGTTTTATCTTTGAAAACCATTTTGCCCCCGTTTGCCATTTTCTTCTGCTTTAGGTAAACAGATCTCCACTGCGATTCATTAAATTTTCCTGTCTCTCTGGATTTGGGGGTAGCAGATTGCCCTGGGAGCTCAGTTCTGTAAAGGGTCCAAGAGAAGTCATTGATTTTCAGGTGGTGTTTTGTTTTTTTTTTTCCTGCTTTTTCTTGGTTAAGGATGGGGGTAATGACTTGCAAGTTCTTTACATGTCAGAGCCGAAACCAGGAATGATTTATTTTTTCCAGAAGCTTTTTAAATTCTGAATTCAATTTCTCTAATGTTATAGGACTAGTCAACCATTAAAGAAGTTGAATGTGTAATTAAAAGACTCCCAAAAAGAAATCACCAGGCACAGATGGTTTCATTGGAGAAGTCTACCAAACCGAACGTTTCTAAAACATTTTTTTTTTAATGCTCTGCATGAATGATATTTTTTTGATCTAATCCTCTCTTTCCATTACCACAAATTTTCATTTTACCCTAAAACGTATTTCTAGTTTATATGTCTAGTTACATATTTCTTTATGGCCTCAATATTCTAGCCTTGTACACTCCTTAGAGAATCATCATACTTACTTCGTACTTCAGCATATTTTCTATTTTTCTATTTGGAGCTTTAATTTCCCTTCTCTTTCCCTATGTACTTTATGACTTTGCTTTTAGAATTTTAAACGTGTGCAGATAGAAATGAATGGGTGGCATAACATGGCCCCTTTGGATTTTCACCACCATCAATTTAAAAAAAAAAGAGAGAGAGAGAGTCAGCAGGACAACTCTTAACCACGTCCCATTCAAGGGCTGGTTTCCTCAGCTTTCTATATCTGTGGCTGTGGAGGGGCATGTAACAGGTACCATGACGTTTAAACATGGCGCTGGGGGTTATTGGAATCAGGATTCATGCCCTCATTCTGAACGCCTCGTCACCCTCTTCTGGACTGTAGCGCTGTCAGGCAAAAAGGCCAGTAGCAGCAGGGCAGTGTGGGTACAGTTTGGGTCAGTCACTTCAGCTCTGTTCTAGTTCAGCAGAAATCTCAGGAGGTCCCTTAGGCCAGGATTCCTAAACCAGGTCGTAAGTCAAAAGCATGAGGAAAACTTGTCAAATACAGATTCCTGGCCTCCACACCGAGAGGGTCCGATTCAATCGGCTGGGCCTCAGAAGTTTTTACAAGACCCCCAATGTCATTCTGCCACATTACCAGTCTGGGAGACCTTCAATCCAGTGCATACCTCTGCCTCCAGGAAGCAGCCCATCTCTATAGGTCTCAGAGCCTGTGAGAGGACTTCTTTCTTTGGAGATCTTTTTTAGAAAACTCTTTGGGGTCACCCCTTTGCTGGTGTTCAATTGTTAAACTTTTCTGAGCAACTCCTTCACCTCCTGAGTACACAGCTCCTGAGCGGGACAACAACAGGACCTTGAGTCAACACAAGAGATGGGAAGTTGGCTGGAGTTTCATTTCTGGGTGAGCAGTATGAAAGCTATCGTTGCATAACAGGTCCCCAGCTCCACAGCCAAGATTGGGATTTTAAAAGCAGCAGATGGAGATGCTGCCGTTTGCACCCAAACCAGTCCTGTGTGTCTCCTTTGGTAGGCGATGTTCACGACCCTGACAAGCAGGCCAGACTCTCACAAAGCAGTGGCCTCTTACGTCCCTCACCAGGACCTCCCTTGCTCTCGCTGGGAGCATCTCCCATTCAGACTCCAAGTCCATTTCTCCAGCCTTGCCTAGTTAGCCCCCAACTCCTGAGCACAGCACCCCTGTCCCAGCATTTGCTGGGCAAACTCTCCTGTCCAGAGCAGAACTCCTCATACTGGTCTTTGCCAACAGCTTGGGGCTTAGCAGACAAGTGGGTTTTCCATCTTCCTGATCCAGTCGTGGTCAAATTTGCTCAAAGCAGCACCAGCTTCAAACTCTCTGCTGCACTTTGTCCCACTCTTGATCTGCTGGAGCAGCTAGTGCCGAGAGCAGCCAAAGGTGAACTTGGTTTTACTGCACAGCTGTGTGCCAGCTGCCCTGGGAACCCAGGAATGGAGTTCCACGGAAGTGAGACCCATGACCTTCCTAGTCTATTCTTAGATGCGTGGTTCTGCTCTGCAAGCATTTTCCTTCTGTAATGCTGACCCAACCACACCCCGCTTCCATGGAGGAGAGAGCTGGACAAGCCCCATGAAGCAGGGCAGCCAAATTCCATGAGACCGGGTCACCATGTGGGTCTGTCTGCCTTCCTCACTGTCTGAGAAATAAGATCCTACACTGTCCTGACAACCACTGAGAACCCAATTTTCTTGGGATCTCATTACCCTTGGGCAGGTAAGTGGCCCTCCACTTTCCTCTCCCAGGCCCTTTTAATACTCACTCACCTCCACCTAACCAAGGAGCAGTGCTGTCCAGGGCCCCAGCACTTAGCTATTCCCAAGGGAGATTGCAAGGCTTGTTTTCTTTTTATCTCACCCTCAGGACTGTCAGGTGCGGTTGTGTGGTCTATGCACAGCACAGCTCCATGGGATGCCATTGACACAGACTGAGGTGAAGGAGGCAGTGGCCTGCTAACCCTAATCCTTCGTGCTTCTTGTGTCACCCTGATCCCTCCTGATCCACCTTTGTCATGTGACTAAATCAGGGTTGGGCAAACTGCAGCCCACAGACCTGCTACCTGGGCATACAGTCTCTGGCTACTTTTGCACTAGAAAGGTAGAGTCAAGTAGTTCCAGCAGAGACTGTATGGTCAACAAAGTAAATAGAAAAGATTACTATTTGGCCCTTTACAGAAAAGGTGTGCCAGCCGCCGCTACCAATGGCAGGTGCTTGGTATATTCTTTCACCCCATTGTCCAAAGCCCCCAGCTGTCACACCTGGCTGAGGGCCTCCCCTCGCCGGGCCTTCCCAATGCTCCGAAATCAGGTCAGACGCACTGAGATTTGCCTATAAGCTCTGATCTCATCTCATTTTGCAAGTCATTTAACCTCTCAGGGCTCTGTCTCTTTATGGGGATGGTGACAATACCTACCTCATGGATGCCAGACCAGTGAAATGACCTATGAGACCTGTAGCCAGTTATTAAAGCACATTTTACATGTGATGAAACTGAGGTCTGGGAGGTGATTTCTCAAGGTTGAGAGGGGCAGGTGAGCTGGATCATGAAAACATGGGGCACACAGCTGTCTCCCGCTAGATGCTAGTTTTCCGTTTCCTTTCTTTGTCTTCTTACTCTCTCCCTTTCCACCCTTCCCTGCAGACTTACCATCAAACTTTCCCGAGGATGTGGCCAGGGACTCCACATCTCCAGGCCAATCCTACACTATTATTTATAATATTTGGCACACAACTATGCAGAAGGAAGACCAAACGAAAAGAACTCTGAAAGGAATAAGAAAAACTATTTTGGTTCTAATGTCTCAGCCATCACTTGTTAGCTATGTGATCTTGAATGAGTCACTTAACCTCCGCCCTCCCTGTATACACTTCCACATTCGCATGGATGAAATCCAAAATCTTATGAGGTACATGGAACGGGTAGAAAGGATGAAATGAGGTATTTGTGGCACCTTCCATAAAAATGCTGTGCTTTCTCTGTCTTTATCTACAGGATATTCTCTGCCAGCCTCATCATGAGGTCATTGCAGTTGTGTGTCCTTTTAAGTTGTCATTATCAGGGAAGGGACCTAATGCTTTTTCACAACGGTAGATCTCTTGAGAGCTCTGTCCAAGGCCATCATGATTAGATTGCCATGAAAACTTAAAAAGCTCACTTTTAAATGAACCAGCTTATTATTTGCTGCTTCTTGTTGCCTGGTCTCACTCCCAGACAACAGTTTAGAAAACGAGGAAATCTTTGCTGTGCAATTCTAAGCCACCCAGCACGTTAAAAAGAACAGTTTGGAAGTGCAGTGAAAATGGCAGCTGCCCAAATGCCGAGGGAGGGTCTCCGTGTTTTCCTGCACCCAGGGCTTTATGCACAAGGCTCAGTGGTGTCTATTTGGAGTGCTCAGGTCTTATTCCTCTTCCTTGGTTCCCAGCTGTCTCTTCAATAGTGGAGGTTGCTCAATAGGTGTGTGTGTGTGTGTGTGTGTGTGTGTGTGTGTGTGCATGTATGCGTGTGTGCGTGTGTGTGTGTGTGTGTGTGTGTGTGTGTGATACCCAACTTAATGGCTTCCTCCTATCCTCACAGGCCAAAGATTAATGAATGATGAGGATGATGTCAGCACCAATTCACAGGTCACAAGACTGTGATTCTCAGAATTCCAGATCTTACTTCCTCTAGTCTCAGTGTAGTAAATAAATTCATTAGTATCAGCTGATTATTTTTAATTCCTTGTCAGCACTGGAGAGTAGAGATATGGAGGAAATATTTCAGGAGCATCACCTTCTAGGGTTTTAATGGGTTAATTTTAGGGAATCATGAAGTTTCCATCACAAATTTAAAATCACTCATCCCTCAAATTTTTTTGCTGATTTACAGACTAATAAGACTTCATTAATCTTATCCTATAGTTGGTGCCATGGGGTTCTGAGTAATGCAGGATATTGGGGTACTTCACCATCTGAAGTTGTTGGAACTTTCCTGATTTATGAGAATTTGGCATTTCTGAAGAATTTAACCATTTTGCTTTTGTTGGCTTGGTTAGTGCTATTAGAGTACAATGAACCAGCATGACTCCAACCGTAAGTATGAGAAATACAATTCCAGAGAGGGCAGAGGCCTCAGGAAACAATGGACCAACAAAATGTTGCAAGCTTCTGGAACCACGGGTGGACAGGGTAAGCAAGGCCTGTGAGGCCAGCAAAAGCTCCAGATAGAAGGGCTTAAAAGGAAGCAGCTTTTGAGAGATGAGACAGAAATGGCTTCCAGACAGGATATTGACTGTAAACTATACTTGGTTTTTATCTCAGCTAAGTTTGGGGGCCTCACTCTCTAAAAAGAGTGGAAATACTATAGTGATTTCCCTGCATTGTCTAATCCCTGTTTACACTTCTACAGTAAAGTGAAATATCCACAGACTGCGCCCTGTGGCCATGGCAGGCTGATGGTTAAGTGAAGTACAGAAATCAGACGTGAGTGTGTCTTTCAGCAAGACAAGCCTCTACCTAGCCCGGTCTCAAGCCTACACAAAAAGAACCCTGGAAAACACTGATCTTGAAGTGTGAATCAGGAGTTTTGCCTCCAGTGCAGCTGAGGAAGATCCTACTGGGGACCAACTCACCCACTGACAACAGTCATAAACTGGACAATATCGAGAAATGCCCACCGAAGGCACTAGAGAATGGACAAAAAGCAAGGAGACTTGGGAAGGGACTTGACATTTGGAATGGAAGGAGAACAGCATTTTCACAGCTCTTAGCCTGAGTGAAGGCCATACCTTGGTTACGAGGAGAGGAGACCAGAACCTTGGTAGAAAACCAGCAGGTCTTTCTGGCTTCAAGAGCCAGAGGACAGAATTTAGGGCGAGCACAGTCATGGCAAACGATGAGGGGGGGAGTCCTGGAAAGGCGAGTGCCAGGGAGAGGAGCCTTAACATCTGAATATAATCTCTGCCCAAATTTCTGGCTATCTCGTATGGGGCACACTATAGCTAAGGATAAAATAACTGAACTGAGATTTCAGCTGCCACCAAGAAACAGCACTGGTAGCTTGAGTCCCACCAAATTAACTGCCTGATACACCACACGAAAAATCGACCCTCCTATGTCAGCTGTGTTGGCTCGTGGACATGGGGCAGGGGGTGGGGGGGTGGGGCTGCTGAAAATGTAGATTCCCAGGCCCCACCCACAGATCTGCAGAATCAAAACCTCTCGGTGTTGGCGCATCTCTGCATTCGTGACAAGTGGCCTTGACGACTCAGGCACACTAGAGTTCGAGGCTGCTGCTCTGAGAGCTGGCATAGTCCACATCTCATGCTCACATTTTGCTGAAATAGGCTGAGCCTGAGGGCGTGGTGTCTGTCTTTGGCTGCCAAGGAAGATGTGTCAGCTGCCTGCATCTCTGGTGCTGGCCCCACGGAGCTGAGAGGTCATTCAGAGGCACAGATGGAGATGCTTCACTCCTTCAGACGATTACTGAAAGCTGGCATTGAAGGCGGCCACGTGGAGACGGGTCGGATGTCTGCCAGCAGTCCCCTGCAGGTCAGCATGCGGCCTCCCTCCTCTGCCACCTTGCGCTCTCCACATACCCTAACCCTAGTGCCCCTCCCACCCCATGGAAAACATTTTCAAGTCTCGAATAGATATATGTTCAATATATGTTGGGCTTTTCACAAATCAGCAGGAATACAGCAAGCTGGTTGGCAGGGAAAGGTGAAATACCAGTCATTCATGTCTGGCATCTTTGTTTCAACACTTATTTGTTTCTATTGCTGTAACTTTCAATTATAAAAACATTCGTAAGCAAATACTAGGAAACAGCTCTTAATAAACATGACAAACATAGCAAGAATGTTTCTAATGCACTTATGTCTCCACCTTGGTCATTGTGACTAATATGTCTCTTCCCATTACCAAGGAGGAAATGGGCCCAGTCATTGAGCTTTTTCATGCCTGTCTCCATGACAAGTGTTGTCATACAATGTGGCAAACCTGATTTAGAACTTTCAGCCAAGTGATCCCTCTGTCAAAATGAATGCAATGTTTAATATGGAAAAAGCTTGGTTATTCTAAATTTTCAAAGAATTAATGGGCATTTCATGGAAACCTTTTAAATCTTGAGTATATACAATTTTTTAAAGGATTAAAGCATACAGTAGAGTAAAATTTCTTACCCATTCATTTAGAAAACTACTTGCTAAAAGTATTTTTCAATTTTAAATCTGGTTGTTAATCTAATTAAGCGATCCTTAAGCAGGACGACAGCTGGTAAACACAAATTTAACCAGTTCTAATTTAATGTAACATTAAATTTTTTTTTCTAAGAGTTTTTAGATGTAATAACAGGACAGATATAGTAATGCATATGAGATGGGGAGAGATAGAAACAGAGGTAGAGAGAGCTTAATAGATACAGAGAAACATTCTCATTCAACGAGTTTAAGCAACAGAAGACAAATGAGAAGGGCAGCCTCATTTTGGGACTGTGTTTGCTAGAGGGAACAGAGATAGACCAATTATGACTTTATAGCATAATTTTCAATAAGTAAATTACTGAGGCTTACGGCCTTCATATCCTGAACACCTCTCTTCCCCAGTCTGGATCTGCACATCCACACAGCTACCACCATACCTGGTAATCCCCTTTAGTTAGCTTCTTACCTATTCACAAATGAGCAGGAATATTAACCAAGACTTTTCTTGTATTTTATATGGTTTCCATTAAAATGTAATTAATGCACATGGATCCAAAATTTACAAAAGCATATATAACAGAATCGTCCTTCAAAACTAACCACTATTATTAAATTCATGCACGTTTATTCTCTCCAAAATGTCTATTTATGGGAGCAGATGTCTCTTTATATGACTTCAGAGACACACTATTATGTATGTTTCTATGTATTTATATATCTGTGTGTGTGTGTGTGTGTATGTATATATATGAAATATTCTGAATTATCTTTTTCTAACTGAAGATGTTTTGGAACTTTTCCACATTGTCACTTACAAATCTACCTCATTTTCCCCCCAGTTCTATTGAGATATTATTGACATATAACAAAAGTTTAAGGTATAAAATGTGATGATCTGATACACATATATACTGGAATTTCTATGGTAAAGCAAAATATCCATAGATTGCTACACCTCATTTTTAAGGCTGCATAATATTCCAGTGTATGGATGCGCTGGAATTTAATCAGATATATTGGGATCCAGACTTCTAATATTACATCGTTGCAAAGGTGCAGATGTATTTGTAGGACTGAACACTGGAAACGAAATTGCTGTCAGGTGGTATGAAGCACTTATCATTTTACAGTATATTATCAATATGTTTTACTGGTATTTCCAACTGAAATATATAATTGCAGGGTTTTTACTTGATTTTATTCTTGACCTTTTCTCTTGTGCTATAAATCTGGGCTCTGAATTCCACTGACATATTTGCTTTATCATCTATAAATACAGTTTCAAAATGACAACACCAATATCCTTGCTAAAAATAAAAACATTGAGTGCAGTTTGATTTCTTCCATCAGGAAAGTTCAGACAAAATGTTGGGCTTTAAAGTCACTTGGAGTAACTCTTCTAAGTGTGGTTGTTTGTTTTAAAGAGTTGATTTTTTTTTTTTTTTTAAATAGAAAATACTGACAGGGTCCCAAAGTAAAAAGTATAAAACAAGATACAGACCTAGTTGTCATCGCCATCCAGCTCCCTACCACCACTCCTGAGGGAATTGATTTATTAGTTATTGGTATGACTAATTCTTCTATTGCATTTTTTAAAAATAGAAGAAAATGCTTGTTTTTTCATTTGTCAAATCCTTTCTTAGCACACCATACATCCTATTCCTTACCCTCTCTACTCTGGAGATAACTCCAGAATAGTCTATAGAAAGAGCCCTCATTTCTTTTCACAGTTGTACATTATTCCATTGTATGGATGTATGAAATTTTCTTCCATCACCCCATTCTCAATGGAGATTTGGGTGGCTTCCAATCTTTAGCTGTTATAAATAGTGCTGTAATGATACACTATTTCATATTTTTGCCAATGCATCTCCGGTAGATTCTTAGAAGTGAGACTGACTGGCTGAAGGATAAACTCTTATTTACTTTTGCTAGTTATTAACAAATTCCATCCATAGGAATTTGTACTTTTTAGAGTGTCTGTTTCCTCACTGGCTTACCAATAACTGAGTGTACTGCATAAGCTGGATTTTCCCCAATCTGATGGGTAAGAAATGGTATCTGTTTAAATTTGCATTTCTCTTATGTATATTCTCATATGTTTAAGGGCCATTTGCATTTTGTTTTCTATAAACTGTTCATATCTTTTGCCCATTCTTTCAAGTTCTTCTCAAAGTTTAGAAATTCTTCACGTATTAGGCTTATATTTGCCTTTTGCGATAATGTTGAAAATACTTTTGCCATTTCATTATTTACTTTTTAACTGCTTTTTGTTGGCCATTCAAAACTTATTTTTTAAAGATATAAACTTTCCTTGTATTACTTCTGGATTTCCAGTCACAGGAAAGTTTTCATATTATAAAGGAATTCATCTATGTTTTCTTCTAGTTATTTAGAAGGTTTCATTTTCACAACTGGGCCTCTAATCCATTCAGAGTTTATCCCTGTGTACCATGTGAAAAATGGATTCAATTTTATTGTCTTCCATATAGTTAACCATATTTGTCTCAACACCATTTTTAAAGTCTTTTCCTCCATTAATAAAGATGCTTCTTTTATCATATATTAAATTCCTGGGCTTTATATTATTTATAGTATAATATTTAGTAGGGTTATCCCTCCTACTCCACTGTTCTTTTCTAGGGTACTTCTGGCTATTACTGTTTATTCTTTCGAATACCTTTATACAGGAAAAAAAATCTCATTTTACTGGCTCTAGTATACCCTTCAAATATAAAAATAAAGATATAAATACATAAAATATAGATATAAATATATATAAAATATATATTTAGAGGGAGCCAGTTTCAAAGTGTTTTCCAGATTATATTCTGAAACCAATTCTAGGCAAAATTCTTTTGGAAAATTAGAAGGAAACGAATCGTACTAAGGGATGTGTGGGCGGGTGAACCCACGCACGGAGGTGACAGTGCCACAGAGCAGCCTTCCGTCAGAATGGCTACGAGTGTTGCTGACCACTCACTGGGTCCACGCTCCTATGATAATTTGTATAAACAGACTGGGCCATGCTGAAAACTCAAGAAAATATACAGCAGCTGTCATGTTGTGACTATCACGGGAAAATTTATTCTGTAAAATAAAGTTAAAGTGCACTGTGCATAATTTAAGAAAGATGAAATACTGTAACAGATTAAAAAAAAACATTTAGCACCCACCGGATCATCAGGAGTTTGAGGATTATGACTTTCTCTGATAGATCAAGCTTCACGAGATTATATATATGATGGCCTGAGGTAAAATCTAACTTTTAAAAAGAATTATGAAAATATTTTTCAACTAAAGCAAAATCGGTCGGTAGGAAACTAAGTTCCGCTTGACATTTGTCTACATTTTTTTTTTCCTGAATCACTTGACATATCTGTGGCCAGAAACCCCATTTACTAAGTGAACCTAGTAACTTCCCTTCAAGGCTGGGACCAAGCTTCCTGCACAAAAACTCTCCTGTATGAGAGAAAGCTGTCATAAGCCCAGCAAAGAATAATTAAGAGAGACTGGGGAGTCTGTCAAAAACCAAAAAACAAAAACAAAACGCAAAAATATTACCCCTATTATTTGTATCACATATAGGTGTGAATGTGGCCATCCAAGATACTAAAAGTAAAAGCTCGTTTGTTCTTAAGGTAGAGAAGTCTGACACTGGGTCTTGGCTCTCTTGTGACCCTCTGCACTAACCTGCTTAACCTGCCCAGTGAGACACATTTCTTGGGAAGCTATCTATCATGCTTCAGTATCATTTGTATAATCTGCTATTTGTAGAGGAGATGATGACAATAGGACGTTTGGTCTTTTTGGCAGTTAATCAACAGGGATACAACCATATATCTCCCAACAACTAGAAATTTCCTAATTAACTATTTTTAAAGTGCAACAGTCAAAACCATCAAACCATTATTTGCTCTAGGTTCACTGTTTTTATTTACACCTTTCTCCTAGACAAGCAACATTAACAAAACATAAGGCAAAAACACCTTGTTGATGACAATCCTATTTAATTTTCTTTTTCAGAAGATCTTCTCAGTAGCCAGTTACCTAAACATAGAGCTTTTTCAGTTTCAACATTTTCCTCAGTTTAAAACAGCAAGAAGATACTACACTTGATGGTAGTTATTGTCAAATAGGTCAATCAACTTTATAGAATTTCTGTAATATAACTTCAAGCATGTAAATTATTTAATCAATGCAAAACTCTTAAAAAAAAAATAAAACACAGTGCAAGCCTATTTCTGGTGCCATGAGACGTAATAGCAGCACCTATTTTTATGTGGTAAAAATATAATCCAGTTTTAGCACCCATCTACGAAAGTTAGCTGTTAACGAAAATAAGTGATTTGGCATACTGGAAGGTAACAATCTTAATATACCCTCGGTGAGAAAATCTGTTCCCTTTGTTGCATCCCGGCTCGCGGAAAAGAATAGTATTAATGGGAGGGGGGCGGGGGAGGACAGACTCTTAGTTAAGGCTTTTCAGTACTTGAATCACTTGAGTACTGATGCCATGTTTCTCTGGAAGAAGAGAATTATATCACACGAAGGATTCCAAGAGTTGTTGCAGAGATGCCGGGATGGATCACATGGCTTTGCAGCCTTAAGTAGAGAACAGAGGAAAATCAGAAAAATTAACGCTAGTGATCGATTCCTATCTTTTTCACCAAAATGCTGTCTCATCATTCCATTTCAAAAATGAAGTGAAGCATGCTAAACAAGTGACAAATTTTTACATAAAAACACACTGAATTTTGATGCACTGTATCAGTTATTAGACATAGTAAATACAAGTAGACAAAGAAAATAAAGTGCACTTTACAGTATATAAAATACTTAGAAATCATTTTTAAAATAGGCGATATAGATTGAAATATAAAAAGTACCTGATGTAGCATAGTTAGAAATGAAAAAAATTTCAGCTGAAAAATTATCATTTTTCAATACAGCAGAGGGACAAACCACCTTTTATTAAAGCTGTTAGATTCAGAGACTTGTATATTTCAACTTTGTGTAGGAGAAAGGAAAGGTATTCTTCTAGAAGGCACTAATTGGTTTAAACGTGCAAGCAGCTTCATAAAAGAATCATGTGCAAAGTACAGTCAGGAAGACTGCCTGGTTCTCTCGTATTCCTTACTCTTCTTCGCAGACTGAATTGCTGCTGAGGGAGCCATCAGGCGGCTGGTTTTCCCACATCGCCTTCACGGTGCTCAGTCCACAGAGTCACAGATGTCCTTTACTTTTTGGTTGAAGTCTTCTGGTTGATCTGCATACACATAATGCCCTGCCCCAAGAATGGCCTGGGAAAGGAAAAGCAGTCAGATGGTCAGTGAGTAAAAAGCATTTAATAAAACACAATGACATACGCCAAGACACTTGGCAATGAAAGTGAGAACGGCTATATATAACTGAGATATAAAAGAAGAAGCAACACTGTTCTGTAGCAATTAGCTATTATATATTTCTATCAAACGAAAAAAATATGAGATTATAAAAACAATATATTGACTCTTACTAAATTTTAATATGCAAAAAAAAAAAAAAAAAGAAATTCTAAATTGACCACTGATGATAGGGCCAGCAGATGAACTGAACTGAGAAAGTGCTGCTTTGTGAGGCAAAAGTTGGTCAAGGTGCTATTGGGTCTGCTTCTCTTTCAGTCTCTCTCACCTCAAAGACACTATGGCTTTAGGGACAGGAGAAGCCCTTAAGAAAGGTAATTTGCTGTCTGGACATGAAAATTTGTGTGGGTCTAACCCTACCCACTTAACAAGTCATATCAGGTTTCTGACTGAGGCTGCAGTTATAGCTCAGATGTGAAAGCCCAGGATGACCTGAAATGCCACTGAAGACAAAAATATATATATAACAGACTTAACCTACAACTGAAAACTCAAAGTAAGCCACACACTTACTATTGTCTTCACGTATGAATGTGGTCGTAATGACTGGATGCTGGTGCCAGAATTGCCATCTATGCAGGATCGGGCGCCATAGATCACCGAAACTGGAATGTCAGGGTGCATTTTACCAATTCGCTGGAGCATTGGCCTTTTTGCCCATCCATAAGGAATTGTCATATTTTTGAATGCTGTCTCACCGCTTTAAGGAAAGGGAGAAAATCACATACATGACTTCTAGGGATGAGCATGTATCACACTCCTGCCTCTATCAAAAGAGACTCATATTTAGCTTCCCTACTTAAGAAAAACCTCATCTTAAATAGAAAATAATTTACCAGAAAGTGTAAGGAACAGACCCCACAGAAGATATATAAATACTTTTGTATATACCCTACAGAAGATATATGCTCTCATTAGGTAAACAAGGATGCTTAAAACTTTAATTCATCAAAAAAAGTGATATTCTAAATCAAAACATGTTTTTTCACTCTAACTTATTTCATATGTAGAAGGTAGCTTTTCCACAGGTTCATGGAACCAGTTTTTTGCATGCCATGGCAAAGCCAATACCAAAATAAGAAGAAATTCAGATTAAGTATTATTTGTGTAGTGTTTATATTTTTTATTTTCTACATATTATGAAGTTTGACATCTTAAAAATATCCTTATGGCTAGAAAGAATCTGTGAGTCCTGGAGCTAGCCAGTTCTCAGAAATGGCAAAGGACTCAACCAGGAACATGCCTTTGATATGCAAACTAACTAACCCAGAGCCTGCCTCTTCTGATGCCCACACACCTCAGGAGGTAATATTTATCTGCCCTTGGGGTAGTCATCCCAGGGCAAGGAACAGGCCACTAGAGACCACCCTGTCTCTTCCAGCCCACTGAAATTATTCAACTAGCCAATACCCAGCTGTTCATCTGCCTTTCCTTTCCAAAGAACCCAATAAAGGCTCTCACCTGGACTCTCCCTTTGATCCTGTCTTCTGCCACCTGACTAAAACTTGGTGCTTCCCTTGTGACCCCTTGGCATTCAGTGACCCTCCTTGCACCCTGGCCCCATTCTCTAGGACCTGTGACTATAATAAACTTTGTTTTCTTGAGCATCTCCTGTGTCTTCTCCTATGGCCACACCTGGCTGACCATCACATAAACGAACACAGAACATATTGCGAACTCCCAGGATGGATCCCTTTTTACTGTCATTTCTTCATCTCTTGCAGTGCTAGGCATAATTCTGAATTGCCTTTTATGAAGAATTCAGGGTCACAAGAAAGGATACATGGGTGAGTGTAACTGTTCTGAATGTGAGTGAGTAAAGAATAAAACACTAAGACCATGGAAGAAAATACATGATGTACCTGTGACAGACCACTGAAAAGCATTGGAACAAGTCAATAGAGTAGACCTGATCCACCAGACCCAACTGCCCAGGGGTCACAAAACATCAATCTTCTGAGGACCCCAAATGTCTCCAGCCTCCCTCACTCCTGACAATCTCTAACCTGCTTTATTAAAAAGACTGAGGCTACAGCTACACCTCAGTAGCTCCACGTATTCTCTGCCAGAAGTGAGGGGGAAGAAATGATGGGGAAGAAGAAAGTGAGGGCGGCTGTCTCTTTATCTAACCTCTCAGCCTTTCACCCACATCCCAGTCTTAGGAAGGGTGAGGCACCACTTCTACGTGTTAAAGCATAAACCACGGCACACCTATACTAGACTCATCTGAAGCACATGGCAAAGATGTGGCCTAGAACTGCTAAATCAGAGTCTTAGAAACAGGCCTCGGGAACCACTTTTCTGCTGAGCTCCCCCAGTAATTCGGGTACGGAAGGAAGCATGAGAACTGGAGCTCTCACCTTCATACTCCCTTCTTGACCCTCTCCCTAGCAACTCTAGGGTCTGGTCTTTCAGGCTCCTCCTAGGTCCCCACGATCTCCAGGCTCTGCTTTCTTCACTGGCTCCTTACATCTAACATCCATGAGTCATACATATTTTTAAAAATACCTTTGTTTGGCCCGCTATACTATACTCTCTCCTTCTAATCACAGTCAAAACACATACTGAATTCCCTTCCCCCTCCACCCACCCCATTTACTCAGCAGCATTTCTCATGCTGATCTGTACACTTTAGAGCTGCTCAGTAAAGAGAGCTGCAATGATCAAATGAACTTTAAAACTGCTGCAAAGCATCTCCCATGCACTTGAGAGATTTAATACTTTTTGGCAAAGGCTCTAAGGGGATCTAATGGTACAGAAAACCAATTACTTCTGTTTAACCCAGCACTCCTTTTTGGTAGAACACACATACTCAGTTTGGGAATGCTATTTTATTTGAAATCTTTCTCTCTCAACTCTACCTACCTCCTAGAGATGCCCAAGACCAAGACTTCCTCAACTTACCCATAAGCACTTTAGGGCAAGAAAATATGTCTTGCTTTTTAATCTCCCATCAGAATGTCTTACATAGTAGGTACTCCATGATTAGATGAGTAAATTAAGCAGCATTAGTCATTTAACTACTTGTCCTTTTAAATTTAGTCATTTAACTACTGATAATCTCCCAGACTATTCACATATTTTCGAAAAAGAAAAGTCTAAAACACAAACACAGTACACTGAGAACGATAACCTTTACCTTGGAGTCTGCACATTACAGTGGTAGATGTATTCTGTCACAGTATCATCTTCAAACATCGAAGAATACTTCCGTTTGAAATCAGGCCTTAAACGTTGTACTAGACTTAAACCTATTGAACAGAAAATGAATGTTTTAAGTCACATGTATGTTTTAAATTACGATTAATGCATAGACTAACATAGAAAGTTTCAGTGTTTGCTTATATGAGTGCTATGTGATTAGACACACGTATTCAAATATATATTTTAGGTATAAAAAAGCACATTCCTTGAAGCTATTCTTCTCAAGTTCCCTAAGGAAAGCTTAAAACAAGAATTAAAGAGTGTTTCATATTGACTTACAGATGTGCTTTGGTTCAAAAACATATGTTAGTTTTCTAAGACTTATTTTTGTAGGAAAATAAATTCTATTAGACATGGCAGGTGAATAAAGCAGCTCGTACATAAAATTAACTTATTAACTTGTATTTCTCCAATAATTACAACGTATTAGCATCTAAATGAAGTAAATTGGGATGGATATATTATTTACATTTATACATATATATATGTGCGTGTGTATATATATATATATACACACACACATACATATATATATATATATTTACACACACACACACACACACACATACACACACAATTTCTGTGAAAAATAAATTCATTTTCTTCCTGGGACATTAGCAATACTCCCTGCTAAGGAAACCCATCGTGGCTCCCATGCTCCCACTGAGTGAGAGGCAGTGCGAGGCCCCCAAAGGAAAGAGGATGAAGAAAAGGAGCCTTTGGTCACTGTTTCCCTTTCTGGGGCCCTGGAGACTGGCCAGTTTCCCTGTCTGCTATCCCTGCCTATTGCTCTAGAAAGGTCTTATTTCTTTAGTGGCCTTCCTTTCTGTTTCTGAAGGAGTTATACAGCTCTATCAAGATTTTTATGATGCAGCTGATATTCTACATTACTGCCCACCACCACCGCCATGTGCAAGCTATAGTGAGAGGCACCCTCCCTCCACCCTCGTGGTCTCCCAATTTCTTTCCATACTTTATTTTTCCCATAATTGCTACTTGTGTATCTGTGATCAAGTAAAATCACTTTATATTTCAGGGCTCTACAGACTAAATGAAGCTAAAGGAGGACCAGGCACTGAAGAGGGAGTGGCTCTACTGTGGGTGGGAGAAAAGGCTACGACAGCACTGAGGGAGTGCAGTGCGGTCACCAATTTAATCCCTGTGCCCTCTTTGATTCCTGCAGTCCCACTGGTCTCTCCATCCCACAGGGATGGCGCCAGGGCAAGGAGGGGCCAGGTCCGGGCAGACGGGAGCAGAATCACGGTCACTTATGTGGCCGTTATTCCCACACCCTCACTCACTCCCACGCAAGCCTCTCTTCTTTCTAACAGAACCTGATTCTTGCGTATCAATTAGGTGGCAACGTGCCAGGAAAGCAGGCCCCTAACTCCAGTCACTGCGAACAGATCATGATTATCAGTCACAGAAATTTAATTTTTTTTTTGCTGGTGGAAGAACTAGGGGTGGGCAGAGACATGAAGGGAGGTGTCTCTCGGGACCTTCAAAGACTTTCTTCCCTGACAAGGAGACCATTTTCTGAGCTCCCCGCTCTTGCTCGGAGTGCTGCTTTGTGAGATGATGCGTCCTGCTATGGCAGCCATCAAACTGTAAGAAAAAAGGTCCAGAGAACGACAGCTCCAGGCCCAAACCCTAACATCAGTGAGCTAGCTACGAAGACAAATGCTACAACCACCTGTTAAGGAAATAATAAAAGGCCTTATGGTGGAAGCCACTTAGGCATTCAGCTCCTTGTAGCAAACAGCACTCCTAACGGATACGAGTTATAAGAGCGTAAGGCAGAGGTCCAGGCCATCACCATCTGTGACGATGAGGGAAGGAGATTCCCTTGGCTTTGGGACTGAAACAGAGAAGTTCAGAGTCAAGTGAACTTAAATCAGAGACCAAACACCAGTACCTCAAAATATAACCAGAAACACAAAACAGGAGTCCCTGAAATCGCTGTGGAAAAGGATGACTTTACCTTCTTATTAATGACATTACAGGGCAAGAAAGGAATCTGTGAGCATGATGATGCCTCTTATCCCCACTGTCCATCCTGTCAGGCTTTGTCATTTGCAGCTGGATATCATCAACAGGACAGACACTCTCTAATCTCACTGACAGGGCAACGTGGCACTTGTCCTCAGGCCCTGGGCTGACTGACCTCACCCTCAGCATTCCCCGCCTTCTGAGCTTGTTAATTATTGTTAATTACAGGTAATGTTTACAATACAGACTCCTCCTGAGGAGAAGAGCCTGGTTTCATTCCTCTTTACCTGCAGACTGGCACTCTTTAGATGGGGAGGAGAAAAAATAAGGTTGTTTTTTAGGTTGCTTGTTTTTAAGATTTTCACTAATAATGGTGACCAGTCGATACACCCCTACTGCTAATCTGTAAACATTCTGCTTTCCTAGGATGCAGATACGAGAACTCACCAAAGGGTCCTGCAATCCTGAGGCCAGCTAAAGGGTTGAAGGGAGTCAGTGCTGCCCCCAGGGCTCGGATCCAAACTGGAATTGGTCTTTCTTGATCAGCAAGGTCAGGTCGCTCAGGAAAACCCCAAGGTTCCACTAAAATGAGATGACTAACCCTGTGGGAGAAAGACAGGTTTAAGTTCATTTGGCAAATTCGCCCTAGGACTCTCCAGAATTAACACGATTTATGACGTAAAGATAGAATGAACTACCCTCCAAAACCTTCACGTTAAAGAGAAGACTAATGGCTGCATGGGTCACACCATGCTCTTATCACATGTAGACTTCTGAGATCTGGTAGGATTTCAGAGGTGTATGGTAGAAAAAAGGCTTCGTTTTTCATATATCTAAGATATATGATAACTGTGTGACCGCTCTTGAGAAATGGCATTTGTTGTTGTTGCTGTTCAAACTACACTCTGGCAGATGATGCAGATCACTGGCCACACAGGAAAACCCAATAGTTCCATCTATCTCAAGGCTGACACTGCAGAAATGACTGAAGATTAATATTACACTCATAAAATAGCCTCAGACACCAACAAGAGCTACCTTCTATGAACCAACCATTCTAAAAATTTAAGAGGCATTAGGACTTCAGATGGGTTCAGAAGGACTTTAAATGGGCTTTTCACAAACATAAGGATAATGTAATGCTATGGGCTGAAAATATATCTCCTAGTGTTAGAGCCTACCTTGATGAACGGAACACATCTACCATACCCATGATATCAGGTTAAAACTGGCCTTAGATTCTGTTCTTAATCTCCTCTTAATTTTCTTTCTTACTGACCAAAGAGCTAAAAATCTTCAGCCTAACCTCTAAACATAAATATAAAACTGTTTCACATCGCTAATAGTTTAAGTTTTTCCATCTAATGAAACTGCTTCCCGATGAGGGAAAGCCAGAACCATCAGCAGTGCTTCCATGAGGCTGCATCATAGTGTTACATATGATACATCATGAAGATCCTACACGAAGCATGAAGGTTCTCCTGACACGAAATGGTATTCAACAAGATGAACTCCAAACAGCCAACAAATGCCAGCAAAAATCTCCAAGGATGAACTGACAATGATTCTAAAGTCCCTTTCCTAAGTCATAATTGAAATAGAAAGGTAAAGAAACCAGAACATGGGCACTGATGGCTATTATTCCCGACATAAAACGTTTTATTATATTTGCAAGCTACAAGAAGGTTGAGTTAGTAAGGAGCCCTTTGCTTTGACTGCACTTTCTCAAACAGAAAGCTTCAGAGCATAGACCCAGAGCACAGAGCTCTAAAGGCCTTTGGAGAATACTCAGTCCAATCTTTCATCTCACAGAAGAAAAGGAAGCTGAGATGCACTATGCAACCTGCTCCAGGACATAAAGCTAGTTAAAGAAAAATGACAACTAAAACCCGTGTCTCCTGACTCCAGTACACAAACAGATGCCAAGCCATCCAGCAGAAGGCTCTCTCTCCGAAGAAGAGGCCAAGCAACATAAAATAAACATATTAATAAAAGTAAAGCTTAACTTTGATCAACATCATGCTCTAGCTTTCATAGCATCAAGACTTGTAGAATGTAACTATGAATGTGCCTGGGGATGAGTGATACATGAGGTTCCCACAGACTGAGTGCCTTCACTGCTTACAAGTTTTATGAGGCTATTTTCTAACAGTGTATGGAAGTGGAACAGAAATGAGTTTGTTTTGTTTGGATGGCTTATGTGCATCTTATTGGTTTTCTTTCAGAATGTTTTGTTTTTGATGGCAGAGACTGTCTCTGATATTTTGAGTTCCTCCCAAATTCCTCTCATTTAAGCCCACATTGAGAAATGAGGAAGGGGATGGGGGTGGCTCGTCAGAAGTATGAGTAGAATTTATGAAACAGCCACCTAGTTGAAAGCAGTAGTCATGTTAGGAAACAGCTAGCATTATTCACTTACCTCCTAAAAAGAAAAATAAACTCCTTCTTAAAACATACTCTATCCTAAAAGATGATTAAAATTTCATTATAAATTTGTTATAGGATTTTGCCCAGTCTGCTCTAGGCACTTAGTGATCTGCGAACCCAAGGGGAAGGACAAAGGAAAACTTGAGAGGGCAGGAAAGTCCCATCTAGCTCTAGCTGAGTGATTGTTTTGTCTTTACCTTAGTTTTAGCTTGCCTTGTTTAACATGGATCTTTGAAATATCATCCCTAGGTAAAAATGCCAATTTAACAAATTATGCAAAGTATATACACTACAGCGGATGACTTTTTTTGAAAGGGAGTAAACTGCCCTAACAATTGTTCATTTCTGTATCTTCAGCCTAGCACGGCGCTTAACACATGGTAGGTGCTCAGCAAACATTTGGAATATTACATTTTTCCATGTTTCCTCTTGGCCCTTGTCTATGAGGATATACAAACTCTACAAAGTATAATCATAGGGTAAGCATGGGAGTTAGTCTGGTCTGGATTTTCAAGTCCCCGAGATGACATTAGAACAACACAGTTATTTCTTACAGTAATCTCACAGGTCGTTACTCAGTAGTAGTAGTACAATCCATTTTGACAGCCAGAGTCTAAAACTGTATAATTTGGAATAGAAAAGCATAAAACAAGGATAAGTATCATTCCATAAAACTGCCTTTCTTTCTTTCTCTCTCTCTCTCTCTCTCTCTCTCTCACACACACACTCACACACACACACACACACACACAAATCCTTACTGAGGGCATGGTCAAAACATTTTGAGAACAATTTTTAAAAGCTCTGCAACAATGTCTAAACTGGAGTTATATATTATCTGCTTCCACTATAGGTAAAAGACACCAGAAAATAACTGGGCTTATTTTCAGTTGTAAGGATTTTAAATGAGATAGACCATGCAAAGCACCTTGGGCGGTGGCTACTAAATAATAAATATCAAGTAAATGTTAGCTAGTTGTAGTAGTAAAAATAGGATGACTACTAGAGGAGAATTTATCCCAGGGAGCATGGGAGACAGTGGCTGGGACTACATGAGCAGCAAGTAATTTAACTTTTATCACTCAGGAAAGCCCGATCACAGGTTTTAGCTCACAGGTTATTATAACCTTGTACTAGACCAAGTTACCTATCTTTTCACCTCCTTTTCTGTGAAAATATCATCTCATTTGATAGAAGTTATTTGGTTTTAATGAATATCTAAACTACTAGAGTAATCCAGACCCTACTCTCTAATATTCCATAGAGGATAGCCTGATGGGATTGTAAATTCACATCTAGGATTAAGAGATGGGTCTAGCCAGACAGCATATGTGAGTCACCTATCAGACATCTTTGTCAAAAATTAGAGGCTCATTCAAACTACAGGAAAAACAAAGAACCAGTACAGCAGGAACAAGAAAGAGCCCATCAGTTTCAAAACACACAGAGGCGCTCTTCTCCAGGTTAGCCCGGAGCGCAGGTCTCGAGGTGGGAGAGGTAAGCCCATGACAGCATAAAGGGCAGAGCGGTGGACTGCGCAATGGTTCTGACTCACTGGGACAGCTGAGTCTAAACGCTAACGAGGGCACATAAACCTGACTTTCACATGTTTTAAGTCCAGCCACCAGCCAGAAATACAAGAAGGAGGACAGACCCAGAACCAAAATGCTCAAGGGAGCTTACAGGACCGATTTATGGAGCAAGAAAAGGGAGGAAACAGGACCAGAAAGAACTCTAGTCAGTGCACGAGTGAGGGGTTCTGAAGGTGGAGCTGGCCCAAGGCCACTGTGGGGAGGCGGCAGGTCCAACTTCAGATCAAGCAGAACAGCCTTTCTTCTCAACAGGAGCCAACAAGAGATGCTCAGCCCAGCTCTGCAGAGTCAGGGGGCAGAGCTAGGAGAAGTCAAAAGGTCAGATGATCTGGAAACCTTTTAGGAGAGAAGACCAGCTGTAACCTACTCTACTGTAACTCGGAATGAGTCTCTTGGCTAAACACTTTCTAAGGTAATAAAAGTTTCCTAGGGCCCTTTTCCTTAGTCTAGAACAAACACCTATAAAACACAGGCAGTCTTTGTACAGGGACTGAGCAGCTGGATCCTAAAGGAATGTAAGATTCAAAGAAAAAAATAGCACATGGATAAAAGAAAGGGAAAGGCGTCTCCGGCTGCTACTGCTGGCTTACCCTGCTCTCCCTCCACGCCCGCCGTAAGGTGGTCAGACACTGCTTGATGAAGAAAGCTGTATGGGATGGCAGCCCAACACCCCCCCGCACAGCGAGTGGCCCTGTCTGTGACACAGCACACTAATCTACAAGTGAGATTACGGATGGCACCTCTAGTCATCACAGGTTGTAGTAAGAGGACTGAATGAACTAAGGTCATTTGGGGGAAGGGACGTTGATAGGGGCTGGGCCCCAATCTGGAGTACTCTATTAGCCGGTTCATGACTTCTCTGCCCACCAGTCACATGGCTTTCCAGAATGGCCCAGGTGCCCACCTAGCAGGGGGCCTTTGCAATTTCTGTCCCCACTCCCTAGAATGCTCTCCTGCCACTCCCTTTTGAGTGGCATCAACCTCAGCTCAAATTGCACTTCTTTAGGGAACCATACTGGACCCCCAGACTGGGTCAGGTGCTCATTGAGAATTCTCACAGAACTCCCACCTCCCCTTCACAGCCCACATCACAGCTGTCATGCTACTCACATGGTTATTTAATTTGTGTCTCTTTCCCCAAGACACTGTAAGCCTTACAAGTACATAAAGTCACTCAACATTATTCAAACACAACCAATCTGCTGGAATATAATGTTAAGAGTATTTTATTCATGACCAATATTTCAAAGAAGGAATCATCCAGGTACTTTTACAAAAAGCATCACAACTGCTAAATACTGTTTTTTATCAGTCTCAAGAATCTGGAGGGAGAGATGGGGTCACTGCCACAAGTTAGGCTATGAAACAACTTTTACAGACAGAGCCACTCATCTGCTCATAGAGATGAAGCACCCAGGCTGACCTAATGGACCAAAACTAGAAAAAAAAACTGGTCAGTTTTTATTTGTTCTCTGTCAGAAGAATCCTTCCTAAACAAGTCGATTAACCTAGGCACTTTTACTCTTCTCCTCAAACTGTCCTAAAAAATAAACAAAAAATAGAAGAATGGGGGAGGCCCATAAAGGATAAAGGCAGAAACAGGTATAAATTGGGAGACTAAGTCCCAACAAGTAAAATGTTATCTTTGTGTTTTTTTTCTCCTCCATGCATAGAAACAACAAATTAAGGAGTTATGTTTTACTTAAGAAAACATTATATTTGTTATACTTGAGGAGACAAAGAAAAAGGTAACATTATCAAAGTCCATTAAGACAAAAAGAGAGAGAGAAAGAATAAGAAAAGATGCACGGTGAGTGAAGGAAATTAACTGAGTCTCATTGGGTCTCCATTTTACCCTTTTTCCCCATCCTCTCACCGGGCTCCCCTAGTCCCACAAAATCTTTCTGAAATGCAAAGATTTATGTTATCTCATGACAGAATAAAAATAGTACTTGTGGGGGAGGTTACGCATGGGAGGGGCAGGGATCTGTACCTTCTTCTCAATTTTATTGTAAACCCAAAACTACCCCCCTCCCCAAATAAAAACCTTAAAATAAAAAAAAAAAAAAGAGGTACTTGGATCAAGTGAAAGTTGGATAAATAGCATTTAGAGTAGGTCATTCAATACTTGTTTAGTTGACACTGATAAAAGATAAACTGAAACATATTAAAAATTTTAAGAGTCTGAGCAAAAATCGATTTGAATTGCGCAGCGCCAAAATAGAAGTGGTTGGGAGTATCCCACCGACAGAAGCCAGGGAAAGGTCTAGTGGCTTGTGATTTGTCGTCCTTAGGCTTCGATTTCGTAATCTTGAGGCGTTTACAGGCTTAGACTGGTTTTGTTTACGTAGGCCTTGTCATCAGAGCCATGTAAGTCTAGCAGCCTCCTTCTTTCATTCATTCAACACTGGACGCCCACTGGGTGCCATGCAGTGTCCTGAATGAACTTCCTTCAGGATTTCAGATATCTGAAAATATGGAGAACCTCTGTTTCAAAGTTAACTTGTGTTTAATAACTTAAGTTATGCAGCTAAAAATATAGGCTGGAATATTCAAAATGTTCTATAGAGTTTGGTAGTAGTTAGCCAGTTAAAACGTACAAATTGCTTCGAGCACTCTCCTACTCAGCCATTACTAACAGTTAGTGGTTCTTGGTCCTACTTTATTTCTATCCTTAGAAAGAAACATTCAAAAATCATTTTCTATTCTATAAATAATGTGAGTCCAAGGCCGGGATCGCTGGCTTTGTTTTAGATACTAGTTCTCTCCCCTATGTCATTCAAAATATGTTGCTATTCTCTCTTACGGATGATTTTTAAAGTGGTCGTTACCTTCTGTATCAACAACTCCCTTATTTCTTTTCATAACTGGAAATGAAAATCTCACCAACTGATCCTGAAGGGTCAGGATCCTAGGATTTAGGGGTTTCATGACCAGAGTCTGGCCCACAGAGTACCGTGTCATATCTCCTAGGGACAAATTCCACAGGACAGATGTAATAAACACCTGGTAAGAATCAAAGAAGGCTCAGCCCATAAGGGCTTTCTTTGTTTCTTACCAGGTGTTTATTACAACTGTCCTGTGGTATCCAGAAAAGTATCCACTTTCTTCTCTTACTTTTGCCACAAATACTGGTAGGTGTCTGTCACTGAGAGTAGGATACAATTGAAGATAGTAACCTTAAAAGGCCAACCAGGAGAAGAGAATTTTGTTTTTTTTTTCAAAGAACAGGTCTGCCAGCTGACAAGATTATCATCCTCTAGCACACACAGGACTGCAAACTCTCCAGAAAAATCAAGTGTAAATGCTTAAGTTTAGACAAAGAATTTGTGGAGAAAACGCTGGCTGTTCCAGAGAAGAAAAGCTCAGGTACACAGGGCTGCTACTCCATATATCAAATTCCGTATGGACAGCACACCTGGAGTTAGGCAGTGGGCCACCGCACAGGCGCATACATGCACTCTGAAAATGCCATCATTTCCTGTCTCGGCAGCAGGACTCAATGTCACAGCTGGTTGCAATTTTGGATTTAAAACTTAGTCCAACAGAAGAATACACTGGCAACACAAATGTGTTCATCTTTTTGTTTCTTTCCAAAAGATGAAAACAACAAGAATGAGCTTTTCTTCTATTTTCTTAGCACTTTAATGTGACCTCCCCTCAGAAAAGCAACATAAATAGGAAACAGCAGAAGAAAAAGTACAGAAAGAAGGAGATGCTACAGAGATTCTGAAGCAGACAACAATTCAAGGACTCTGGGAAATAATTCTAGAAGAATAAAAGTTAGATACCCTATGCAGGTATATTTTCTATAGTTTAGATAAGAGGAAACAAAAGCTTAAGTGATCTGCTAAGCCAAAAGACAGCACTAGCCCTAAGTCTTCTAATTTCTAACCTTCCAGTCTCCTATTACAGCTTACTATAACCTGGAAAAGGCTGGCAAAAAACTTTCTGGATCCATAGGTCTAATGACAATAATAATAAGCATTACCAAAACAACAATTTTTACTTGTGGCTTAAATTGTATGCATTTTGACAAAATAGAAAAATCCTTTCTCAAGCTTGCTATCAATATGTAATAGGAAAATCTGACATCATTATTTCAGCTACTAAATTGGCCATGGGTTGTGACTATTTGTTCTATAGGGTCCTTTAGGAGAACATCTTATAAAGCTGATACCAATGACCACCAAAGATGGGAACTAGAGAACAGCACTTGGGTGCCTCTCTTCTGCCACCATCACTTACCTTGAAGGGTACTTTAGTGAGTAAGCAGCAGCCAAGAACCCACCGAGGTTGTGTCCAAGCAAGATCACTTTGTTCAATCCCAGGGCACATCTCCACTCTTCGATCGATTCCACAAACTGATTCTCTACTTCTTCCGCATCATTGTCAAACCTGGGTCTACTACTTCGTCCAAAGCCCAACAGGTCAAAAGCATAGACGGGTCTATTGGTGCAAAGATCTCCAAAATTTAGTGCCCAGAGTCCAAGACCTCCTCCGAAACCGTGGAGGAGGACAAGCGGAGTCTTATTTGAAATACCGTGAGAACACTTCAGTGTCCATATTTTATTTCCATTAGATATACGAACAGATTCTTTTTTGTATGTGCAAGGGACACCTAATAAAAACATAAAAGAGAAATTTTGCTTAGCTTCACTACTTCTGAGAAGGAGAGTTTCTTAGAGCAATCAGAAACTAATAATCTAGAAATCATCTGGTGCTCATTCAGATGAGCACTTAATTCTTAACCGTATTTTACATTTAAGTGGGAAGATCCATTTCAGACAAGTCTGAAGTACCTGTGGCCAAGGTCTTTGGCAAGTCATGTTAGCTCTTTGGACATCTATGAAATGAAGGTAATACACTGTGGAACTGGAGAGGAACTCAGTGTTCATTGGATCCACTAGTTTTGACAACAGTAACAAAAGAATGCCACCTTGAATCTGTCTAACATGTGAAGATTAAGCATTGAAGATTGAAGTTCAGACTCAAAGAAACATTTTTCCCTAAAAAGTAAACCATTAGAGAGTCTAGCCAGGGGTTTGTCAATTTTATTAATCTTCTTGAAGAATGAGCTTTTTGTTGCATTTTTTTCTATTCTTTTCTCAATTTCATTTAATTCTGCTCTAGTTCTAATTATGTCCTTCATTTGTTCTTCTTTTTCTAGTTTTTTAAGATGTAGTGTTAAGTTGTTTATTTGGGCTCTTTCTTGTTTTTTGAAACAGGCTTATAATAATATGAACTTTCCTCTTATTTCTGCTTTTGCTGTGTCCCCCAGATTTTGATATGTTTCTATGTATATCTTGATCTCTTTTTATTAAAGATGTGGTATACATATATAAAATGGAATATTACTTAGCTATAAGAAAAGATGAAATATTGGCATTTGCGACAACATGGGTGGATCTTGAGATAATCACGCTAAGTGAAATAAGATAGAAAAAGTTGAATACCACATGGTATCACTCGTATGTGGGCTATAAATCTAAAAGCAACAAACAAACATGACAAACAAACAGAGACTCATGGACATGGACAGTGGATTGGTGGTTTCCAGAGGGTAGCGGGGGATGGGTAGATAGGGGTAAAAAGGGGTCAAATGTTTGGTGGCAGAAGGATCTCTAATTATGGGTGGTGAACACATAATGCAATATATATATATGACATACTGTTGAACTATACATTTGAAACTTTTTTGGATTGGGATGATCGATGTCACCCCAATAAATTTTAGTTAAAAAAAGTAAATCATGAATTTAGGAAAGATTAACAGTATCTGTATTAAACATGTAACTGAAATTTTAAGTCACTTCAGAGTAAAGTAGCAAAAAGGTGACAGGGTATGGTAGGAACTCAGCAGGAGGCACCAAGTAGTGAGTTCAAGTCTAACAATCTCTAGAAAATGCAAATAATCACAATTTTGTAAAAACTTTTAATTGGCCTTCAATGCTGTGGGACTAAATACTTTAAATCTCCCCCAAAATAGCGTAAGATGAAACTAATTTGAAATTCATTTACATTAAATTATCAACTGAATAGCTATACTTTAGCGGTACCCCTTACTTGTGTATATTCATCTACAGTGGACAAACACTGAAGAACCAGGAGTTTCTGCCCTTTAATGAAAGACATAATCTCAGTTTTTGCACACACAGAGTGGTAGCAGAGAAAACCCAGCATTCATTAGGGTATTAACTGAGCCTGTGCCCCCGAGTCGGGGGAAATGCCACCAGTTTTGAAGAGACGATCCTGCATTGATGCCAAACTGAAGCACATCAGCATTTGGAACACTGATGTCTGCACGCTCCCACAGGGCCCATCTGTGGCCTCCATTTAAGAGCTCACTCCATTTGCTTTCACATCTGATACTGGACCAGGGGACAATTCTCACTCCTATTTGCATCCTTAGAACCTAGCAGTAGGGACTCAGTATGTTTGTTAAATGCATGAATTGAGGATCTAGCACCCTTTTTCATCTCCTGTCAAGAATTTTGTGTGCTTGTTTCCGAACCCTTGATGAGAAAAAAATGTAATACCAAACTCAAGAACACCGTTTAGTGTGTCACTGGGTCAAGGGTTGGGGATACATGTGACAGAACTAGCAAACAGGACATACATAAACAAAGGTACACACAGTCACAGAATGGAAAAACTGCTGCATGGCATAATTAAGTCCCGCTTTCCTCATCAGTCAGCACCCTGCTGGGGATCCCCCCGCTGCTGGGTGTCAGCCACCCAGACTCTGGGCAAGGAAGAAGGAGGGGTGACCTCCAACACATCCACCTGCAGCAGCACGTGGAGCATCTTCCTCAGAAGGTTCTGTCACGCTCATGTCCCTGAGTCGGCCCTTTTGGCACCTCGACCAGAAGCGAGGTATCGGCCACCTTGCAGCGCCACCCACTCCACCATGGGGATAATACGTGTCATGAACATGAAGTTAGCATTGAACTCCACAGGGTGATGCAGATCTAGGCGGCCTAGAGGCACAGGGGCAAGCCACAGACAATGTCCCACACATTCAAGTTCGGCTGCTTGTAAGAATTTTATTTTAGTAAACCGCGGTGACAACTTTCTTAGCTTTATAGAGAAAAGATTACTCAAATATACAGAGTGAGTAGAAATTTATTTTCATGCTAAAAAAAATCCATGTAAATTGACTAATTATCCCTTCCTATTGATATATCCAGGTAAGGTCACTTATCCCTGAATCATTCAAATGCACAAACAAGAAAATTCATTTGTGGTAGAGAGTGAAAAACAGTCATGGACAAACATCTGCACACACATATGTGATAATCACGTATGTGAACCACACTGCTTAATCCACTCCTCTAATTTACAACAGCAGAACAAAACTGCACAATAAACCCTATTAAAAGTATACCCACAGAATCCTGGGAACACCCTAACAACATGAGTTTGAGTAGATTTCAGGGCCCATAACAAACAAAAAAAGGTTTCTGTATCACTATAAATGGAGAATTAAAGAATCCCAGAATACTAGAATCAGAAAGAATTCTAAGGATCATTCGTTTTATAAATAAATATAGGAAGCTGAGAAAAGTGTCTTGCCCAAGATCCTGAAACCACCTGATTGGAGATCTGGGCCTAGACCAGGTTACTTTGTTCTGGTTCAGAACTTGTTTCACTCTACAAGGCTACCAGCTCTGGAACACCTCCGGCCTGCTCTTGGAGTACAGTCTGGGGACCTCTGGGGAATCCCTGAAACCTTTAAGAGATCTACAAGGTCAAAACTGTTTTCATAATAATACTAAGATTTTATTTGCCTTCTCACTCTCATTCTTTGATGGGTATACAGTGGAGTTTTCCAGAGATCACAAAATATGTGATTACCAACAACTAAATACAGAAGGAAATATGAGAATGTAGCTGCCTTATGTTAAACCGGACATTAAAGAGATTTGCAAACATGTAAACAGTGCTACTCTTCTCACTACATTTGTTTGGAAACTAGTTAGTTTTAGAAAATATGTTCTTTATTTTAATCTGTAATAGGTTTATTACTATTATTTAACGTATTTAATTTATATTTAACATATAAATTAACATATTTTAAATTATTCGGTTTAAATTTCTAATCTGGTAAATTTTGATAACTATAACCTATAAACAAAGCTCCTAAGGGTTCTACTAAGAGTATAACAGGGACCCAAGACCAGATGTTTGAGAACCTCTCCACATTTATACACTTGATGATGTGGAAAAGAAAAAGAAGTTCTTTTATCAACAAGTAACACCCCACAGAATCTTATCTTCAGTTTCAGGACAATGCAAATATTGGACCTATTTTAGCAAATAGCTCAGTTAACTTATAAGACAAAAACCTTACATTTTAAAATTTTCTCTTCAGCTTCTTTAAGGTGTGATGTAGACGAAGGGCACCATGTGGGAAGCCAACCAGTTAGCCATCCTGACCTAGAGCATCAAAACAAAATACAAATAGGTGAGATAATGTTCTTCTCAACTCCCAACTGTTACATGAAGAGAAGGAAAGCAGAATAGGAAACATACTGCCTGTGTTATGGTGAAGCTATATGTGACAGAATTCACCTGACAGGCACAAAGCATTGTGGTAAAGTACTGGGATTAAGATATTCAACTTCAGCCTGTGAACTTGCAAGTGGATATCAAAGTCCATCTTAGTGGAAAGGCAGATTCCAAATAATCAAGCAGAGATTAAAAATGGGCAGAACAAGAAAAGGCAACAAAGGCGGTCCCCCACCCCCAACTGAGAGACAGCCCCTTATCAAGGTAGAAGTGCAAAAAAGTTAAAGACCATGAGTATTCATTACAATGGGAGGTTCATAGCAGATATAAAATCTACCTGCTATGAGGGTTGAGAGAAATCTTATTAAAATGTGAGATTATTTTTATAAAAAGGCTTCAAATCTCATTGTTATGGTTAGAACACACCCCTAATACAAATGCAGGGGACCGGCCCATGTACAATCTGCCTAGGGTGAACTGGTTAACTGTTAATGGAAAATCTCTGAGTTCCCGCAAACAGTAGATGAAAAGAATGACCCAGGCATTTGGCAGAAGACAGCTGAACAAAGAGAAAAAGGAAATAAGCCTGAGACTGCAGGTGAGGAAAGGTGTAGGGAGGCTGGAACTGACACGCTTTGCTAATGGCTATTATATTAGTTTTGCTAATAGCTAACCAGAAAGAGCACGAGCCTTGAACTCCTGCCTGGCATCAGTGGACCACAGGCTTATTGAAACAGTCTGAGATAAGGGAAAGCTTCAGCAGCGATATGACAGCAAGGGTTCAGTACCTGACCAGTATGATTTAAAGTGAGAACTTTCTGATGAATGAATTAGAGGAGGAAGAGAGACCAACTACTGCAGATTCCAGGAGAGAGGTATGGGCCTGAACCAAGGCTTTGGCAATAGAAATGAAGATAAGAAGATGAGGCCAAAGGAATATTTAAAATAAAACAGGCTAAAGTGCACAAACTTAAAACTAGACAATGAATAAGTTCTGGAGAGCTAATGCACAGCACAGTAATTACAGTTAATAATTCTGTATTTTATACTTCAAATTGCCATGAGACTAGATCTTAAATGTTCTCTTTCATAAAAAAAGAAACTATAATTATGTGACATGACAGAGGTGTTAGCTAAAGCTATGGGTGGTAATCACATCGCAATATATAAATGTAGCAAATCAATATGCTGCACACCTTAAACTTATACAATGTTGCAGTCAATTATATCTCAATTAAAAAATAAAAGAAAAAATCAAATAGAGGAAACAGGTGACTCAACAACTACAATATATGACAGAATTACTCCACTCCACAAGTATTTACTGAGCACTTACTATCCATGAAGAACTATTCTAATCACTTAGGACATATAAGCCACCAAACAGAAGTATGAGTGATTACTTCTTGTTGAGGGGATCAGGGAGTTGCTTTTGAGCTTGATCTTCATAGACAAATTGGATTATTTCAAAGGGGAAGTGGTGGTTCAAGCACTTCCAGTGAAATGAAGGGCATGAGCCCATGTCATAGGAAGTGCATAATGTGTGTACTGAGATAACAAGCTTATTGTTTCAATAGCTGCTATAACAAATTACCACAAACCTGGTGGTGTAAAGCAAAGGAGATTTATTCTATTACAGTTCTGGAGACCAGAAGTCTGAAATCAGTATCACTAAACTGAAATTAAGGTGTCAGCCAGGGTCATGCTCCTAACAGAGGCTCTAGGGGAAAATCCATTCCTTGTCTCCTTTGGGCTCTGGTGGCTGCTGGCACTCCTTACCCTGTGCCAGGGTCACTCCAGTTGTCCGTGTCCATTACCACATTGCCTCTCTCTTCTGTGTGCCTTCCCCTCTTCAGCCTGTCTGTCATCTTCCTCTGTCTTTCACTTGTAAGAACGCTAGTGTTGCATTCAGGACCCACCCAGGTAATCCAGGATCATCTCACAATTTTTAACTCAGTCAGTTAAGTTAAAAGTCTGCAAATTCTTTGCCATATAAAGTTAACATTCACAGGTTCCAGGGATAAGAACATGGACATATCTTTGGAGACCATTATCTCTGGGACCACTACCACAAATATAAAGCACAGATTGTGTTCCAAGATAAAATATGTAGAAATCTTCAGTAAATGGTAGTTGACATTATACTGATGATAATAATTTACTAAAATGATGTAGCATTAATTAGGAAGTAATTCCTAAAGTGAGAGTTTTAACTAAGGTTCAGAAGGAGTTCAAAAATAGGAAATGACAATAGTCATTTTACATCACTCCTTGTCTCAAAGATAAGGCTGCTTCCAGTTGACCTACAACAGGAAACTCAGCCTTTCTCCAGCCTTTTACTTGATATCTAGTATCATTTTTGTCACTTCTTAATTGTCTCTCTGTTCTCTAACCATAAATATTTCCTATTCTCTTGCTTCTTGGCTCTGAATATCCTTTAAGTACGTATCTCCCCTTTCTTTCATGATTCATTACACCTCTTACTAATCTCAGATTAGATTTCATTTCCCCTTTCATTTCCCCAAAAAGGATTAGATCACAGTGGCAAAATGGTATCTTATACTCAAGCTTTATGTTCTTCTCAAGTTGTGTTATATTATGAAGTACTTATTTATTCATCAGTATCCTTACTCAACTGTAAGATCCTGAGGAAAAGGACTTTGTGCCCACCAATGCATCTCAGTTTCTATGCCAATACCTAACATGTTAATATACGTTGATGATAGGAGTGAAAAAAGTTATTGCTTCATCTGAAATGCACCTGTCACAGTGAATTACAAGTGGCTCACCTGAGTAATAAGAGAATTTTCTGGGGTATCTTGAAATTCTCTATCTTAAGAGGTGAATGGATGACACAGATGTATGCATATGCTAAATTTCAACACATGAACGCTTAAAATTTAAGAATTTCATAATAAAATTTTACACCAAAGAAAAGTAAAACAGGCTGGATTTGATAACTGGTTAAGATGGTATAATAGAGGATTCCTAGGCTTCTCTGTTAGGTGCCACTAAAAAAGACAGAGAATACATGACAAAATAGTTGTTAGTAGAAAAACGTGCTAAGTTTTGGATGAGTTGATCCAGCATTGAGTTTTTTCTAAGCTTTGTAGGCTCATCCTACTACATTTCCCTCCCCTGTAGAATTTCTCTAGGCATTATGTATAACAGGCACTCAGAAATGTTTGCTGAATGATTAAGTCACTCACAATCCAGCGTATCCTCAGTCCAAGTTATCCCTAATTCATAGACATGAAAACTGAGGTCCAGAAATGTTAAGCACCAGGTCCATGAGTATATGGCTAGTAAGTGACACAAGTAGAGGTTTCAGTTGAAAGCCCTTTTTTCCTCAGGTGACTACCTTCCTTAAAATATATGAGGAGCTGTCATTGCCTACAGGATAAAGTCACATTCCTTAGACTTGCACAGAACAGAAGATACATAACAGCCTGCATTAAAATGAGGTTCTCTGCTAGTGTTCTCTGCTGCCAGTTTCAAATCTTATCATTAACAGGATAAGATCACTAGGCATCCCCTACAAATATTACACATAAATTACCAAAGTTTTATAAACATAATATAAAACATTATTAATATTAGCCTACTTGTAAATATATAAAACCATTTAGAAATTATGAAGGAAAATCAATTAAAGGCTTCACCAATGAATTTTTCAATTCATTCAATAATTTTTCAATTGTTGGGAAAAAGTTGTTAACAAGCAATGAAAAGAATCTCATGATCTTTAGAGCTTAAAAATTTTAAAGTAAACCATTATTGAGATGAAGCTCTTTGGTCCCTGACCAGGAATAGTCATCATTCTATGTCTGGTCACAAAAATATGAGCTGGTACCAAGAAGTTAGTTACAACTCAACCTCATCAATTTTCTTAAATATGTCTCAAATCATACCACAGTTCTCTGCCAGAGAGGATCAGAGGTCAATACAAAAAAAAAAGAAAAAGAAAATCAAAGTGAAATGAACTATACACCACTACTGCTCCAACTGACATCATAGAAATGTCGGGGGGGAAAAACTCACAATTTTTGCTGTCTTTTTCTTTAAAAACAATTACATTCTCTGAATACCTACAATACACAAGGTACCAGAGTTTAAAATGTTATATGCCAGCCTATAATACAAGAATTATGTCTACCTCACATCACAAAACCAACTTTCAAAGGATAAGATGTCTTTTTGGTGCATTTTGCCTCCTAGTGATGGGCTTAACTCTTAGAGAAGAAGCAAAACAATTTCTTTTTTTTTTTAATGTTTGCAAGTCTAGTGCATTATATTAAAAATTAGGGCTCTTCAACCACAAGAGTCACTAACACCCCTCAGGTTTTCAGGACAATCTTCTCATCAAAGCATTAATTTTTTTAAAGTAAAATTTTTCTAAAGTATATTTAAACAGAAAAATCTATATGTAACAAAACATAGTAAAATATTGCATTTTCACTCTTAGGAACAGTAAAGATACCTCTCTATTCCTAAGTCCTGATGTTTCTGTCCACTTTTGCCTTTACCAGATGATAACATGTTTTCTAGAAACTGTCTTGTACTTCTTTTGTAGAGATAACCTACAGGATTGAGCACTATGCATATAATAGGTTCAAAGAAACATTTCTAAAGAGGAAAAAGCAGGTATCTATCTTTTCCATCCTTTAGCTGATCACCCTTTGCTCACAAGTTCCCATATCTTAGCTTGCCATCTCTTTGCTTCAACCCTCTAAAACACCCATCCAACCTCACCTCCTGTCTTTGGGATAAATTGACCTCATCTTCAGAGACCCCTCTGCCCTTTCCACATGATCTATGTCATTCAGTGCTGTTCTGCATATCTAGGCTCAGGGTGTGTAAGACTAGAACTAAGGACATGAGATAGGAACTAAGGGCACAAGACAGGAACTAAGGACACAGACAGCAGCTTGTCAGATATCCAGCCATTCTTCTGAGGTTGCAAAATCCAAACTAAATATTAAATCCATGTGCTTGTCTATAAAACAGTAAACAAGATACAGAGATGCTTTCTCATAGCTTTGGAAAATAAATAAATAAATCAAAACTTAACTTCCCTATTTTATTTAAGCAGATAATCAATAAACATCGTTGTCCACTACTGAGGCCCTAATTTCAGAAGTGACGCCAGTGTCAATCACAATATAAAAAAAAATCATTTAGTGGGAGAAGATATTTGCAAATCATATACCTGATAAGGGGTTAATATCTAAAATATATAAATAACTCATACAACTTAATAACAAACAATCTAATTACAAGATGGGCAGAGGATCTGAACAGACATTTTTCCAAAGGAAATAAACAGATGGTCAACAGGTAGCAAAAAAAAAGATGTTTATTGCAGCATTATTTACAATAGCCAAGATATGAAAACAATCTAAGTGTCCATTGATAGATAAATAGATAAAGAAGATGTGAAAGATATATACAATGGAACACTATTCAGCCAATACTACGCAGCCAAAAAAAGAATGAAATCTTGCCATTCATGAGAACATGAATGAACCTTGAGGTTATTACATTAAGTAAAATAAGTGAGGCAGGGAGACAAATATTGTATGATTTCATTTATATGTGGAATATAAAAAACAAAACAAAACCAAACCACCAATCTCAGATACAGAGAACAGACTGACTGGTGGTTGCCAAAGGGGCGGGGAGTTGTGGAAAACACATAAAGGGGATCACGAGGTAAAAACTTCCAGTTATAAAATGAATAAGTCATGAGAATGTAATGTATGACATGGCGACTACAGTCAATAATACTGCATCACAAAAATTTTTTTACAACATGCAAAAATTATTGTAATGAAAAACATCTCAAATGTCCATCTAGACATAACTGTTAGAATTTTGGTAATTTCTTAACAATTTTCTATCTAGGAATATATTTTACCATCATAGCTAAAATATGTTGTTTATACAAAATTCTTCACAGTAATTTATTTTTACTATGTCGCTGCATTACAAAATTATTCATAAAACACAACTTTTAATGACTGCACAGTTTTCCATCACTTGTATATATCTTAGGGTGGTTTCAAATAGTCCCTTGTTGAAAATTAGACTGCTCTCATTGTTTCACTGTCATAAATTATGCTCTGATAATCATCTCTTCATATAAGTTATGTCATTGTGTCTTAGTAATCAAATGGTATGAACATATTTAAATTTAACATATAAAAATTATTTTCTATAATGTATTGCAAATTTTAAAGTTGCGAAAAAAGTAAATCTTACAAGTCTTTATCACAAGGAAAAAAACTTTTTGTGACTAGGTATAGTGACAGATGGTTAATACTTAGCATGATCATTTTGCAATGTATACAAATATCCAATCAATATGATGTATACCTGAAACTAATATGCTGTATGTCCATTATATTCAATAGGAAAAAAAAAAAAAGAAAAAGCCATTCCCCATAGGGGCTATACCTATTTTTGACAACAGAAAGGCTTACTAACGTGCACCGAAAGCTTTTCTACACAGCCCCTTTAGATGAGCACCGATCTTACCAGCACAGCTGAAGACCCAAGTCCTAAAGCATCTGATCAAAACCAAATAAAAGGAATCTTGCTTTATAATCGCTGTAATAAGTACAGAGGAAGGATGTCTAGTAAGCCAGCTTCTGAGCAAGAAAAGTTTTAAAGACTACACTAGATGTGGCAATTCTAAGGAAAACCAAAAAAGATGTGCTTGACATATTAATAGAGTTTATTAACGTAAGAATCTGATTTTAAGTATTCTGAGTTTGAGAGGTGAAACACTGAATTTTTTCCCCTAAACTTTCTACCTTTTTTTTTTTTTTAAATGTTGTTAACATTGTACTTATGTCCTGTGCCATCAACATTTAAGTATTCTGGTAATCTGTTTTGTTTTCTAAGACACTTGACTATCTATAGTATTACTAAACCTGAATTGCACAATCTATAAATATTGTGAAATAGTGAAAGAGGTTTCAAAGTATTCTGAAGAAAATATAAGAAATCTGGCCAATTTCCACACACTCTTGGCCACTTAACATTTCTAATTAGGTTATAAGTAAAGAGGATTTCATTATATTACAATTTTGTTTAGAATAGCCTCCATATCTATACTGGTACTGTCAAGAGAGAGAAACTGTATTTATTACTGCTCTCTATAAGCTACCCTAAGCACAGTATTCTATCTCATTTAGAGAACTATGAGGTTTTAATTTTTATTATAAATATTCAAACTACTTAGAGGTACATTACTCTGAAATAATTCCTCAATGAATGATTGAAAACTTCCTAACTAGACATTATAACACTTGGGCAAATAAAAGCCTTCTTTCCTGGAAACTGACTTCCTAAACCCTATTCTTGGAAAAGAGGAAAAAAAAGAGTATGTCTCATATGACCCTAATTTAAAGTGATTAACGTGCCATTTTATTTTAAATGATACTTAGGTGATTCAAATTATCACTATTATTAGAACAATGACAACACAAGCCCACTAATATACTCTAACACATTACTTAACATTCTTGTAACTTTTTTTTTAAATTTCTAACCTGTAACTTTTAAAGACCCAGATTTGGAGAATCAATGCTTTAGACTAGCCATGTGCTAGAAATATTTTTTCCCCAATTGTTTCCTACCGTCTCTCACACAGTAAACAAAGCATTCTGGAGTCAGACACAGCATCAAACATACTTAAAGAAAGCTTCATGTGTAATTTTAGATTTGTCATAATTTAAATTGCTAACAAATCCAAGTGACATTTTGTGTTAGTTCTAAAATGTTTCATCCATTAGATTAAAAAAAAAAAAAAAAAAAACTAAACTAAAAATCCCAGGTCTCAAACTGAATAACATGTTTTAATAAAATCATCTTTCCACGCAATTTTTTATGGTTTATAGTAAGTAGTGGGGAATTATGGAACCATAAGGTTAGACTAAAAACCTGACAATATAATGTTTCTGAACTGCTATCATAAATAAGTCAAATCTTTAAGGCCTCATTCAGAGGTATCTATAATTCTGTTGTTTTTATTAAATGGACCATCCATGGGACTTTATAATCTTTTGTTAAGTTCTTTGTCACAGTACTGAAATCTATTTGTTAAATCTGTGATTGTCATTTTGGAGAACAGGCAAAACAGTGAAGCATGGGTTGACCCATCCAAGGTCAAGAAAGAGAATCATATTTCCAAGCTCCCCAATATAATTTAAGTTCATGATCCTAATTGTTGGCCTAGTCAAATTCAAACTTTGAATTCTTATGAATATATCTTTTGATGTCTCTTGAATATCTTAGGATGAAAAACTTTAAGTCACACAGCTGCAAAATATATAGTTGACTACTAGATTTTTTATCTTAATGTTTGTGCCAGCATAAATTTACATAATTGAAGTTATTTAATTCAATAAAAATTTATTGAAGCTTACTATTTATAAATCCCCTTTAGGCTCTACCAGACATTTGTGCAAAACAAAGTCTTTTTCCTTAATGAGCTGACAAAAGAAATATACAAATAACTATACTACAAAAATGGTACAAATGCCATAAAGAACGTTTGGAAAAATACCAACGACCTTGAAGAAGGGAGATCACAATCTGCTTTTTGGGTCCAAGAAAACAATGTGAACCAAGCCATGGGGAAATGGAGGTGAGCAAGGAACATGTTTAAGAAGGAATGAAAGACACAGCTTGGCAGTCCAGTGCACAGACAGGAAATATGACTCCATAGCTAGATGGCAGCCACATTGCCTTCAAAAGGCTTTGAAGTCAGGTGAGGACATATAATAAAGACACTGTGGGTAGCTGTGCTACAAAAAAGATGGTGTCTCTTGGGAATATAACAACCACCAATGAAATAAGCTATGTCAAGAGCATAGTACCCAAATCAGTTACTAAAGTCTGCAATAATCCAGAAAAGGTAATAAGGTAAGTCTGAACCAGGTGGGTCCCAGATGACAGTGGGAATAGAAAGGTGACATTGTTCTTATAATCTATTGGACTTGGCAACAGATTTGGTATTTGGGGCAATGAAGAGGGGAGAGAGGAGTTGAGAGATCATGCCACAGTTCTGAATCTGGGTGACCAAAAGGACCCTGATAAAAATGTCCAAATAAAAATGAGGAAGACAAGGGGAAGAATTGAGCTTTCATAATGTTTAGTTCAGGGGAAGGAGGGTGCAAGTAAGATCCTGGCCTGGACATTTTACATTTGAGGAATCAAGTGCAAACATTTGGCACAAAGTTAGAAAAATCACTAGACTACTGAAGAGGGCTCCACAGTGAGGATGAGAATTGTTCTCCCCACAGACAAGACAGGTCAAGGAGTGTGAGTAAACAAGACAAGGATGAAGATAGAATGACTACATTCAGAGAATGGGGGAATAAGAAGAGAACCCAATAAGAGTGACTATTGGTCTCAGGTTAGACAAGCAGCAAAATGTTTTGAGCGCTAAGATGTCTGATAAGAGTTTCAAAAAGGAGTAGCTATCTTTAGAGTGTCAAACACTGAAAAGGACCCAAGAAAGATAAGTACAGAGAAAAATAAAATCCCATTGGGATTTGGCATTGAGGAGTTCTGAAATTCTTACGAAGTCAGGTAGCAAAGGTTTGGGAAGGGGAGATAGCAACAGATAGGATAGGAGTGACTGATTTTAGCAGTCTACTAAGAGAGGAATACCCTTTCCCATCTCCAAGAACTATATAGTCAAATTCTAATGTAAATCCAGTAGGGGCTGGTAAATGCACTGAAGAGGAAGGGAAGGAAAAAAAAATCCCTATTTATAGCATTTGATGATTTCCGTGGTGTAAATGCCACCACTGATTTCAAGCTGCCAATGGGTGGCAAAATTCCTGAAAATTTAACAGTGGTTGCCAGCACAAACTAACTCCAGCACACCACTGTAAACCACCTATTTTACGGTCTACTCTGCAACTGAGCAATTCTGTGACAGTGATCCTCTAAACTCAACTGATACTTAATCATTCTCTGGGACAACCCGGCAGCAATTCACAGAAGTCTACCCTACTCTTGTTACATTGAGCTTTCTCAACTGTATATTGCGACTGAAAAGGGTCAGATGTTGAAAGCCAATGGCTCCTACGCATGCCTGTCTTCACTAAGAGTCACAAAGGAAAAGACAAGAATCATATGCTCCAAAAAGTTTTCCTAAGACTTTTATAAATCCTTTCCTTTGCTAAACTTGAAATATCTTAGAGATAGGGAACTTGATTCTGTTTTCCCACAATCCACTTGGCTGTTGGGATAGTTCTATTGTTGATTAACCAACAATAATTTTTTTAAAGAGAGCTCTGTGTCAATGCAAGGATTAAATAAGAAAATGTCAGTAGAGTAAGCTAAAGAAACATCCCAAATGAGTTCCAATCCCAGTGAGAGCCAGCAGAAATATGGAGAAAGTGCCTTAGACTAAATTCAGACACCTGAGAAGCACCCTGCTACTTACTAGTGAGGTCCTAGTAGCCTTCCAGTTGTAGGCCCAACTGAAAAATGGGAACAACAATACCTAGCACACAGGGTCAACCTTAAGATTAATATGAGCAGTTTAGAAAACATCCACCAGGAGCAGGTCCCGCTTGGTACAGTTCAGAAGGCCATACTAGTCTGGACACTGGACATTGCTCAAGTGTATTGCCAAGACCAAGCACCACGGAGGCCCACCTCTGTCTTGGACTAGGCTGGTCGGCTGCTAAGAATTTTTTATATTTGTCCCCAGTGACCTTCAGCTATCACCCAAAGCCACAAATTCCTTTCACGGTTGTACCCTGGACTCCCAAGCCCCACAACAACAGGGAGACTAAAGAGTCCACCTAAAAGCAATCTCAGAAAGAGCCAAAAATGTTTTGACAAACTAGATGGGAACAAACTATGAGTTAGGTTCCTACTTGTGTCCACGTGACATTCAGCAACCCACCTCAACAAGGAAGTTCAAAAGAAACCAAAACAACGGACTTATTCATCATATAAACAAAACTCAAGGTATGAATCTAGTTTCTAATATTTCACAATTCCTCTGCCCCACATATTCCCCAATACTCCCGTCTTCATTGTACTCCATATTATCTTCTCTTTTAGATTATGTTTCACAGGTCATTTTCTCTAGACATTTGAAGAATTGTTATCGAAATATCAAACATACATAGGGGAGGAGAGAAGTTTATTTACTTTCCAATATAAATGACTACCCTTGAGAAATAAGGCAATAATATTCACAGCAATTTAACTTCTTCATTTATTAACTATTTGTTTATTGAGAAGTGCATGAAGTTACGAGAAGATAATTTAAACTTAGTATACCTGTGTATAAAAATGATTCATATTAGTCATTTGTCCACACACACATACACACAGTTCACCAGTAGCCAGGGCACTTGGAAGCAAAGGGAGATCTCCATTTGAAAGACTATTAATTCTGAACTTGCTAGCTATATCGAGTTAGCTTTCTTTCTTTCTTTCTTTCTCTAAAGTATCTGTAAATTAAACGTTTTCTGACACCCAAAGACATATACCCACTCCCCCAACTCCCTTTACTTCGCGATGGGCCGCTCTTTCCCTGGACGCCCCCTTATGCCCCGCGGCTTCAGGTGGTGAATTTGGGCTCTGCATCTATGAGTGCCGCAAGGAAGCGCCGCCCCTTCCTCCAGGCTTCGGAGAGGCTCGGCTCCGGCGGCACTTTCGGTCTGTCCCAGGCTGGACAGAGCACACCGCGTACCTGAATGCGGAAGCCACGCTCGGAAGTGGACAAAGTGACTCCGCCGTTTCTCATGACCCGAGTCAGGTGCAGGGCCGGCCGGTCACCGCCCGCCCGCCGCGCTGGGGCAGCGCTGGGGTCCCGGGCGGCCGCTGTCCCGGAGGAAAACCCTTCACGGACGACGAGCCCGGGTCTGGGCACCGGGCCCCCGTCGCTGCCGCCCCGCGGAGACGCTTACACAACAACACGGCGACCCCTCCGCGCGGCCGAGGTCGCACTCAGGCACCTCCCGAGCCCGGGCGCCCACAGGCGTCCCGCCGGGATAGAGCGGGCCGGGGCTGCTCCGCCGGGCGCCGCGCGGGCGGGCGAGGGAGCGGCGGGGAGTTTTGCAGTCCCCGGCGCTGTCCGCCCGGCCCCGGCCCGCGTGCAAGGAGCGCGCCCGAGCCCAACGCGGGCCGAGCCGCACTCACCTCTCGCCAGCGTCGTCCTCCTCCGCCGCCATGGCCACCGTGCTGCGTAACCGCCGGCCTCAGCTTCCTAGCCGGCTGACAGGCCGACTGGGCCGCAGTGGCCGCCGCCGCCCTTAAGGCCGCCGCCGCCCGCGCATGCGTCGCCCGCCCACTCGCACGACCCCGCGGCGCGGCCGCGCGCTTGCGCGTGCCCGGCCATCAACCCCGCCCTCGCAACCACCAGCCACGCATGCGCCGTCCCGCCGGACGCGCGCCTGTGGGCTCTGGGCGGCCCAGGCGGACTCACCTGGCAGTTTATGCAGCAACCGATTTCAGTAATGACTCTGTTAAAGCATCATCCGCTGGTATTGGACTGTCGGGTGCTGGGCACCAGGTAGGCACCTGCTAGTACTCTGGGACCGAGGCGCGACCTTGCCCTGCAAGAGCCCAGAAGTATCCGATTGATGCTGCGACGGCGAATGGAAGTGCCCTACCGGAGGCGACGAATGGCCTCCCGACCTCGCTTCCGCTTCCCCGCAGTTGGTAGCAAAGGGGAGAGGACGAATCTAAGGCAATGGGTATTTACTGCTCTAAATGCTGGGGTTACAGTAGTGGCCCAAACCAGCAACTCCCATTCAGCCGCACTCTTACGTACACGGGAGGGGTGTAAAGAGTCCGTGTTTAGGCGCTTGGAGTTTTTGAAGGGGAATCACTAATATAAATTTTTTACACCTATTTTCAAGTGTTTTAGCCATCAGATACTGCCTGCTTTTGTATTTATACCACTCTCCACCATTCATCCACCGTATTTACCGTGTGCCTACTATGTGCCCACTCTGTTCTAGTAACTGAGAAACAGGATTGAAATAGGTGTGCCTTTAGATTTTATGTATTATATATTACCCTTTATTTTAAATGCAGTTCATTTCTCACCTTCTCTAACTCTCCTCCCTCGGTACATCCTCTCTCCCTGAGCTCCGGAAATTCATAGTGTCTATGTCACTCATCTAACCCTCAGATTCTTAGCCTAGTATGATTGCCATGGCTTTTGTTGTTACTGCTGTTGTTATATATAGTTTTTTAATGGATATTATTGATTATTCTTCCAACTACACTGGAAGCTCCTTGAGGGATGATGTTTGTGATTTACATTAAAAAAAGGCCACTTGTTATCCCTTGACCATAACTAATATTTTTATGATATTTGAACCAATTTATGCCTATCTTAGGGAAGACTAGGACGTATAAAAACACTTCCAGGAATTGGTGGTGTTGCCAGAGACTTGTGTGTCTGTAGAAACTGACCCTCTACGATCTCCACCTCTCAGACCACATGTATATTGGGGGCATCTCTTGTGCCAGGCTGGTTGTGGGGGATTCTACTGTTTGGAGTACAGCCCAGTAGTACTATAATGAAGCTCTAGAGCAGCCTTGTCTACTAGAACTTTCTGCAGTGATGAAATATTCTGAGCACGTAGCTATGGAACATTTGAAATTTGGCTAGTGTGACAGAATTTTAAATTTTAATTAAATTAAAAAACCCACATGTGGCTGTCGGCTATCATGTTGAACAGCAAGGTCTAGATCTTAACACTCCTCATCAGTGAAAATGAGAGTTTGTGCCTAGACAATTCCCAATATTCTCTCTAGTGTTCTATGGTTGCAAGTTATTTTCAAGGTGTGAATGGGGTTTGGGATGGGGGATTGGGGGACAGATGTTAAATTCTGGAATAAAGCAAGAGGAATTGAAAACTCCAGTATGATGGAGTGGGGGAAGAAGAGCATGGTCCCCTTGGGGCTGGATTCTGGAACTCAGTGGTAGAGCTGCCATCCAGAGACAAGAGACTCTGGCTAGATAAAAGGCCTTCTTTAGCAAGATACAAATGCCAGGCCATAAAGGGAAAGATTAATTTAATCACGTCAAAATTTAAAACATCCATGTGAAAAAAGACACTAAAACACAATGCAAAAATATGAAACAGACCAAGATTTAATATCTTCAATACATAAAGAAAAATCGAGTAAAAAATAGAAAATAGATTTTAAAAATTCTCAGTGGAGAAAACTCTCAGTGAATAACCACTAAATGCTCACACTTATCTGTGATCAAGTGAGTGCAGATTCAAACCATGACAACATAAATGAGAAAGGTTCATGATAATAAACTTGGATTAATGGGGATGATTTTTAACCGTCAATGGGAAAGCCAATTGATAGAGCCATTTGGAAAACAGTTTGCGAGTTACCTATTTAAAAATGAATATTAATATACCCTCTGGCCCAGCAGTTTAACTTCTGAGAATCTAGCCTTTCCCATGATCACAAAGAGACGTATAAAAAGATGTCCCTTTCAGTTTTCTAACAGCAAAAAAAAAAAAGAAATCAGTAAGAGTGCCCATGAAGAAATAAATTCTGGCACGCCCACAATAGGAAATACTGTGGCAGCAATTAAGAAGAAATGAGGCAAATCTATATGTAGAAATATGGAAAGCTCTCCAGAGCGTACTGATATGTAGAAAAGCAAAATACATGAAATATGAGCCAAAAGTTGGTTCTTTAAGATTAATAAAATTGACAAACTTCTAGCTAACTGATTAAGAAAAAAAGAAAGCACAAATGAATAATATCAGGTTAGGAAAAGATAATATCACTACAGATCCTAACAACATGAGAATGATAATTTGGCAATGTTACAAACAGGTTTATACCGATAAATTTGACAACTTAGATAAAATAGACAAAATAGTTAGAAAACATAACTTGCCCAAACTAGCAAGATAAAAAGGAAAACCTGAATAGTTCAATATCTATTTTTTTTGAAAATTGATTATGTAATTAAAAAAAAAAACCTTCCCACAAAGAAAAATATTTTTTCAAATAGTTCATTAATCACCCCTATGGTGGAGTAGGGTGGCCACAAATTCTTTGCCACTTCTCACATTGGGAGTTGAGTCTATTTTCCCTCCCCTTGGATCTGAGCTGTGGTTTGTTTTTACCAATCGAATATGATAGAGTGATGCTCTGTGATTTTCAGGCTGGAACTTAAAAGCTCTGTAGCTTCCGTGTTTACTAATTCCTATACTTTCCCTTGAAAGTCAGCCGTCCTGGCAAAAATCTGACTACCCTGAGGCCACTATACTATGAGGAACCTCTGTTTGCCATGTGGAGAGAGGCCACATGGAAAGCCCTTTAGCACTGGACTTGAGTGAAGCCTCCTTCGAACTTCCAGCCCCACCTCCCCCTACCTGATTGCAGTTGAGTGAATTACACCAACCAGCACTATGTAGATTAAACTATCTGCCCAAATGAGCTTAAATGCCTGACCCACAGAATTATGAGAAAGTTGGCCATTGTTTGAAGCCACTATATTTTTTGTTATGTAGCAATAGGTAGTTTAATTACCTTTGTATCTTACAGTGATAATAACCCTTTACCCCACCAATGTGTAATGCCACTATTTCATGTAGTAAATTATGTATTGATTTATTAAGTTCAGGATTTTTTCACAAATAGTTTTTACTGTAGCTTTTTATTTTGATGTAATGCAGGTTCACATGCAGTTGTAAGAATAATATGGAAAGATTCCACATACCCTTTATCAGTTTTCTCTTGCAACATTGTACAAAACTACCGTACAATATCACAACTAGAATATTAACATTGATGTAATAAATAAATAGAACGTTTCCATTAGCACAAGAATCTCTTACGTTGACCTTCTTTAGCCATACTACTTCTTTCCCACACACACAGCCCCTCCATCCTAACCTCTGGCAACCCCTAATCAGCCTCTATACTTTTGTCATTTCAAGAAAGTTATATAAATAGGATCACACAATATGTAACCTTTTGAGATTGTCTTGTTTGTGTCTCTCCCTCTCTCTCTCTCCCTCCCTCCCTCCCTCCCTCTTTACTTCTCTCCTTCTCCCCCTTTCCCCCTTCCCTCCTGCCTTTACTCACTCCTTCCCTCCCCACCCCCCATTCTCTTGGCATAATTCCCTGGAGAGTCATGAAAGTTGTTTCATGTGTCAATAAATAGTTCATTCCTTTTTATAGCCAGCTGAGTAGTATTCCATGGTTGAATGTACCTGTTGAAGGACATCTGGATTGTTTCCAGTTTGGTAATATTACAAATAAAGCTGCCATAAACGTTCATGCTTAGGTTTTTCTGTGAACCTAAGGTTTAATGTTTCTGGGATAAATGCCCAGGAGTGCAATTGCTAAGTCACATAATAGTTGCATATTTAGTTTTCTTAGAAATTGCCAAACTATTTTCCAAAGTGGCCGTATCATTTTCTATTCCTACCAGCAAAATGTAATTGATCTAGTTTCTTCACCTCCTCATCAGTATTTGGGGTTGTCACTATTCTTTATTTTAGCCATTCTGATACGTATGCAGTGATGTCCCATTATGGTTTTAATTTGCATTTCTCAGATGACTGTTGATATTGAGCATTTTTTCACATGCTTATTTGCCATCTGTATATCCTTTTCGATGAAATGTCTGCTCATCTCCTTTGTCCATTTTCTAACTGTTGAGTTTTGAGAGCTTTTTATATTATCTAGGTACTAGTCGTTGTCAAACACGTGGTTTGCAAATATTTCCTCTCATATGCTGCTTCTCTTCTTGTCATCTTCACAGGCTTTTGCAGAACAAAGGTTTTTTTTTTCCCCAAAGTTTTTAATTTAATGAAATCCAATGTATTGATTTTTAATGGCATATGCTTTTGATGTTGTCCAAGAACTTTTTGCCTAATCTGAGGTCCCAAAGATTTTCTCCTTTGTCTTTTTCTGAGTTTTATGGTTTTACATGTTACATTTAAGTCCATGATCTATTTTGAGTTAAGATTTGTATAAAGGTTTGGATCAAGATGTTTATCTATTGCCTATGGATATCTAATTGCTCCAGCACCATTACTTGGAATCACAAATAGTTTTTAATGTATTACTAGGTAGTCTCTTGTGTTCTTGTAAGAATGTATGATGTGTGAATGATAGGTATTTTTCAGTGTAAGGAGGTTTGTGGTAGTGGGTATGGAAATGGGTGCTCAAATCTCTCTTCAAGGAAGGCCTAGCTCCTGTGAGAGCGTCAGTGGAACAGTTTCCAGTCTTCGGTCCCTTTAGGGAACACATCGGCTACAGAGAGCCACCACACCAAGGTCATGCCCTTCTGAGGAAGGCTCACATTTAATGATGGATGGAGGCAGGGATAGAAAGGACTAACTCTTTCCATCCAAAGTGAGATGATTCTGATGGTCCATTTTCTGCCCCAGAACTCTCTGTGGCCGAGGCCATTGAGCCTGCATCACAGCTCAACTTCTCCCTCTGCCCAGTTCCTCTTTCTCCTCTCCTTCCCACAGGTGTCAATTTCAAGGACACTCCACGAACTCTGTCTCAGAGACTGCTTCTTATAGATCCCACACTGCGACACTCAGTTACATTTTTATTTAATGATAAGCATGATATTGGGCTTAGGTGTTGAGACTGGTGAAAAGGTTGTAACTTGATGGTTTTTATACTGCTATTATAGGAGTCAGTCACAACATGGAAAGTTGTCTACTCTCAACACATCACTGCAAAAGAGGAAAGTTAGCTGGAAAGTCGGGAAAGGGTGGATGTGAGTGGTAGGGTTAGCATAGGCATGTGCATAAGACAGGGAGAAAGATCACAAGTGCGACAGAGTGAGAACTGCATGATGTTGTCATCTCCTCCTTTGTCCCCATAGTTTTTGGTGGTTCCAACACTATGAAGGTAGATAAGTGAGTGAATATCTAGGAGTATAGCAGGGCCAAATCTCCGCCATCAATGTGTGATCAAAGATCAAATAGTCATGATCCCGAAATCATCCCCAACCTCGTACCAGCTCCCATTCTGATGGCCTTCTAATACTTTTCATAACTCTTTAGGAAACCCAGACTTAGAGAAGAAAATCGTAGAAGTGATTGTCCAACATCAAGCTCAAATGCCAGTGGAGTTGGGCATAGAAGAGAGAGGTCAGAGGGGCTAGCATTCATTTTTTAGTCAGGTCCCTTGACCCCAGAAAATTTGAAGTCATGATGATTTGGGGAGAGAATTTTAATGGTGTCCCTTTTATCCACCTTCCATTTCATTTGATTAAAATAGAAGAGTCCCGGATTATTATTTTCTCTAGAAACAATATTTTATAAAGGATCTTTCCCACCATATTCCAGCAGCAATTTTAACTTTTAATTTTTCTCCTGGTTGTTTTTTTTTTTTTTTTTTTGATCCGTCTGTGCTGAAATAATAGGCATCCGCATAAATCAGGATGCCCTCCAAAATGTTGACATTGAAAATGTCAGTTGCCTTTCTGTGTTTGAACTTCCAAGAGCAAAATCCATCTATACAGTCACTATTTATGCCACTGAACTTTCATAGCAGGGGTGGGTTTATACAGTAGTAGAAAGGAAGTGTTCACACCCGTAATTCCTTCTGACATTAATGTTGCCTGTTTATTCACCCCCTCACCATTTTGAAAATGCATCCTTCAGTTTAATACAGTTTATTGAATATCCATTCTGTTTAGTCTGCACTTGTGGCAGAAAACAAACAACACTTGGTGTCTTGGCTCTATTACATTTTCTGACAAGTGGAAAATATCTGTTTGTGATGCAATAAATACGTGGTTCTAAGTAATTCAGCAAAGTGGCTTATTTGGTTTTAGCTCTGCAAGGATGTACAGAGGGAACACTTTTCACCCATCATTGATTCCACACTGAAATATGTTATGACTGTCTATGCCCACAGCTGGAGGAACTTCGTGGTGGTATAAGTGAATGAGCAGTTAGTGAAAATGCTATGCTAAGTCAGTGTAAATCTTGCAATGATCTTGTTTACCTATGTGGCTGGAGCCAGCTCTTGTCAGTTCATGAGAATCTGTTGTTAAGTATTAAAGAATTTTGCGAGCTGGATGTTAAACCTTGTAACTTTGAAATTGGAAATATTTGCACTGCATAAATTGACAATCACTTCAAATCCGGTCATTTTTTTTTTTTTTGAAAGCAGGTTTGCCAACACACTATTGCTTCCTCTTTCTCAATATAGGAGAATTACAAACGAGATGGCAGGCGAAGAAATTAAGATTTCTCAGGGAAAAGTGAATAAACACAAATAAACTAAAAATGCGCAAAGAAATGGATGACAAAGATATAACAACTCTCTGTAAGGTACCCAGGTATAGCTAAGCACATTTAAGCATTCGAAAAATAGAAACCTGGTTATCCCATCAAGCAAGTATGGTAATAATTCATGAAACTGAGTCTCAAATAAGGCTTGTTTCATTTTAAGTTGAAGTATGCAGCAGAAATCATAATGTTTATCACAAAGTAAACACACCCATATAAGCACAATCCAGATTATTAAACAAATTTTCTAAAAGAAACAGGGACACTCTGGTAGAAAGTAATGGAGAGGGCAATCCAGGCAGGCTTGCAACAGAAGAGGTGACATATCGAGCTCCAAGAACTTCAGCTGAACACTATAACTTGCTCTGAATTTTTATTTTATTTTAATAGATGCTGCAAATCAGTTTATGAAGACTTTTTTTTTAGTTGTGCTGATGAGTATACATTTAATAGCTAAATTTAGAGCTTTTCTCCTTTGACATTTGAAGATTGCTTAGCTACTCCTCTTAGTGTAGTCTCTGATTTAATGTAATTTCTTCAGCTGCAGGTTGGAGAAGTAGACTTATTAAGTATCTCTGAGGTTCAGTATCATATGCAGTTTGTTTATTGCTCTTTGCTACTTTTGTATTGTAACTCATTGGTCTCATTTATACCATCATTTATGTACACATGCACATTTTTTTTTCCTTGGGGGAACATTGTATGTAAACAAAAGTGATCATTTTAGTGGTAATTAACACATAACTATACTAGATTGAATCAATCATTTTTTTTTTTATCATAAAAGTTTAGTTTTTCAGTGCGATAAAACCTTCAAACAAAAAATATGTAGTAGCATGAGATTAAGCAAAAATAATTTACCAAAATAGTTAAACTCTCAGCAGTGCACTCATCCTGTAAGTGTAGTATTCCTTCCTGGAGTTCAGCAGATCTTCTGGTTCACCACATCTAAATCTGGTCGTGGACCACTGAGGAACATCAGCGTCCTTGTCAGTGGCTGCAATCGGTTATATATTTTCATTAGTGTACTTACTATCTTTCACTGGGTTGTTGGTCCTGTCTCACCCGAAGTATAATGATTCCTTAAGGATAGAGATGTGTCTTCTTCTTCCTTGATAAATCCCAGATGTATTTAGAACTATATTGTAATCTGTATACTGTAGGAACCAAATAAACCCTTTTTATTGACTGAGTTACAGCTCAGGTTTAAATAATACCTGCTACCGGATTAAGCCAGTTGATCTTTCCATCACTCTTAACAGCTAATATTATTTTCATTATACAAATCGGAAGTCAGGGAATAGAGGAGAGGTTCTCCAACAACTGTGCAGAGAGATGATAGCAAGAACCAAGAGGACTTTTTCTGTTTCTTTTGTCTTAAGCCCTAGCATAGGGGCAGCTGTCCCATGAGGTGGGAGCAGGTTGATAAAGGCTATCCCGACACACACCACCATTGCTAAGGCACTCTCCTGGAGTTGTGTTTCTAGCAGTGGTGACCGATTTACATCTATTGCAGGGCACTCGAAGGAAGTTAGCAATGTGACTGTGAACTTGACATGATTAGTTTTGTCAGCCTTCTTTAGTATAGAGCAATGACTGCTGAACAACCAGCCAAAGATATACTTTGGAGCCATAATGCAGCTCTCAGCAGCCAGACACTTTCTTCCCATTGCCTATCAGCCCCTCCAAGTAATGTTGTAACCAATAAACTAGAAAAGCTGTGACCTCAGCTATATTTACATTTGTAAATCAGTTATACACGTGGACCATTTAATTATAAGAATGCCGAATCTACTCTTTTGTCCAGTTTCAGGTCTGAGGATCAGAGCAGGAGATAATTTTTTTACCCTAATTGGAAATCAAGTTGGTCCAGTCATATAAACAGTATGTTACAATACTACCAAAATCTGTTTAAAAATTTAGGATCTTAACCATAAGTCTCCTAACCTATTAGGAAATTAAGAATAATCTCCAGATTTAGGCCATAGAACTTTATTTAAAAATGAACTAAAAATTTGCTTTGATTATGATAGATGATAAAGAGATATGTAGATATAGTTTCTCCTTTTTTCTCTTCTTGTCAGAATAACTAATGATCTTAATTTGGTTGAAAACAAATTTAAAAAAGCAATTATTACTCTAGATAAAATTTATAGAATACTGGTTGAATTCCAAAGCAAGAGAAAATTTAGGTCTCATATTAATTTTTAACCATTTTAACAAGTTATTGCCAGGTTTAGTTAATAATTCAATCCTCCAAATCCAGAATGTGCTGTTTCTTTCTTCATGTGACAGTTCAATTCTTAATCTTTTTTTTTTCCAGTTGTTTGAATTGTGACTGAACTTTAGCCTTTATTCCAGTTGAATACTTTTTTTTTCCTCTTGAGAGAAAGAGAACAATGAAACATTAAATCCTTCTTTTTGAATTATTCTTTAGCATTTGAAATATAGGTTTAATTCCAAAACCAATGTTTGCACTTTCAATATCATACAAATCTCAATTTGAATTAAAAACTCTGAAGCTATGATGGAATTATAGTATTGCTTCTAGTTAAAATGTTTTTAACACATAAATGACTTAAATTATATGAATATAATTTTTTGTCATCTATACATGTTCTGCTTCTTTGGAGTTATTAGAATAAAAATGTATTGAAAACAAATAACTAGTGTTATTTAGTGTAAACACTAAAAGCACATGCTATATATATTTTTATATACCATATTTATATAACATTATTATATATTTATATAAATATAAACACATATAGCATGTTTACATATATAGCATCTTTATATATAGTATGTGCTTTTAGTGTTAGATATTTATATTTATAATTAGATATAAATATATATTTATGTTTATAAATATATATAGAGAGAGCATGCGCTTTTAGTGTTAAATATTAAAGTACATGGTGACAGAAGGAAATTTAACTTTGGGTAGTGAACACAATGCAGTATATATATGATGTATTATTGAGGGAGGAAGCACATGCTAGAACCTCTTCATAATTGTATAATTAAAGATCCCCAAGTTAGAAAATATAAAAGTAAACATCTCATATAGTAATCAGTTCCCCATTACTGTACACCATTGGAGACTTTATAAATGCTGTACATTTATAAATTTATTAAAATTAAAATTAAATTTTACATTACATTTATTAAATTTAATAGGCTACATTAAATTTATTAAAAATATTTTTCTTCAATAATTAACCTTAGCTTGCTGTAACATTTTTACTTTATAAACTTAAAAAATTTTTTTAACTCTCAAATCTTGTAATAACACTGTATTAACACATTTAAGCTGTGCAAAAATATTTCCCCTTTTTATATCCTTATCGTATAGGCTTTTTTCTATTAATCCTTTTAACTTTTAAAACTTTGTAAGACAGAAACACACCATTAGCCTAGGCCTACACAGGGTCAGGATCATCTGTGTCACTCTCCCGCCTGCACATGCTGCCCCACTGGAAGGCCTCCAGGGGCAGTAACACCCACGGAGCTGTCACCTCCTGTGGTAACAATGCCTTCTTCTGGAACACTTCCTGAAGGATCTGCCTGGAGCACTCTTGAGGAGGTATCACTCTTTTCAGAAATATATCCTTGGTGTTTTGCTTATTTGTTTCTTATTTTTCATCATAAATTTGCTTGTAAGCAGATAATGCACCATGAACATTCCTCTCTATTCATGAAAACCTTATGGTGTTGGTGGCCTTGTTTTCAAACTTTTTAAAGAACTTTTTGAGGTGTGCAAAAACTTCTGTTCAACTCTTCACTGTGAATTTTCTTAGGAGGTCTTTTTCTTTTGCAGTTTTCTTTTCTCTTGCCTCTTCTTCAGCTATACATTCCTGTTTCAGTTCTAACAACTCCTCACTAGTCTGTTCCTCAGGAACCACCTCCAGGAGCTCCTCAGTGTCACCCCTACCCACATCCAGGTTAGAGTTGTTTGCCATGTCAACCACAGCCTTGTTGAATTTTGCAAACTCCTCATCCTTGACAAATCCTTTGAAGTCACAGATGAACTTCCTAAGTGTGTTCTTCCAGATATCATTCATACTCTGCTTGGCAACATCACCTCAAGTCCAAGCAAGGTTCTTGATACAGTCATTGTGATGTAGGGAAGAGGCGTGAGAACTAAATATTAAACCAGGTTGTATTCAGAGCCTGCAATGTGCTGCCAGACCATGGGAAGCCTGCAGAACAAGGGAAGATTCCTGCTGGGATTACCAATCAACTATCCATACCATGAAAGGAGAACAGGAAAACAGAGCCTTTAAGTCATACTTTACACAATAAACCCAACCATTCATTCTCTATGGCTAGACCATGGGAAACCTACAGAACAAAGACTACGATTACTAACATGCCTTGAATACTGCATACTCATACCTTTCATGCTGCATGTCCTACCGTCAAGGAAAATAAGGATACAAGGTTCTTTAAACTGTAATTCATGGAAACTAAGAATCACATATAGACTGAATTCTTCGAACACCTGGGCCCTCTTTCATTCTCTGTCTTTGCGAGGGGACCATGTCTGTGTGGAGCATTATTCCTTCTCTAATAAACGTTCCTTTTGTCTCTAACTCTGGCATGCACTTCAGTTCTTTCCCGCATGCAGTCAAGGACCCTCTCTCTTGGTGTAAGACTTGAGTCACCACTTGGGGGAATTCTCTCCTTCTTGCATCAATGGATGTTGTAATCTTTATAGAATTGCCTCTGTGTCTTCTCAGTGTCTTCTTCAGTTGCAGCAATAAGTGTGGACAAAGGTCCTCTTCAGGTCGTGGGCCTTCAGAGCTGCTATTGTTCTTTAACCTATTGGGTGGATCGAAGAGGTGATGTTTGGAGGGAGAAACACCACTTTATATTGGGATGAAGATCACCAATAAAAAAAGGAGGATATCCAGGAGCATTGTCAACAATAAGCAAAATATAGAAAGGTATTTCTCTCCAAAATGTACTTCTCCATTTCACTGGCATGGCAATTCAGGAAGGAATCTTGGAAGAGGAACTAGGTCATCCATGACTTTACTGTTCCTGTGGTACACTGGCAGTGTATGCTTAGTGATGTGCTTGAAAGCCCTAGGGTTCCTGTGACAGATCACAAAGGATTCCAATAAGTAGCCTGAAACATCGCCCCCAAACAAGACTGTTATCCTGTCCTTAAAAGCCTTGAAACCTGGCATTGACTCAGCCAACCAATGGATGAAGGTCCTTTTAGGCATCTGTTTCCAGAATAAGGAGGTTTCTTCCATATTGAATATTTGGTCTGGCAAGTAAATTTCCTCCATAATCAGCTTGTCTAGAGTTTCCAAAAATTCTTCAGCTGCTTTCAGATCAGTACTCACAGACTCACCACTCACTTTCATATTATGTAATGAATGAATAACAGTTCTTGGAATTGGATAGAGCTAGCAGTAAATTCAAGGTCCAGCCTTTTCTTTCAACGTCACTAACAGCCTTTTTGCTTTGGCTGTGATTGACATGGTGCTGAGAGGGGTATGCCTCTGTGTCTCGTCTTCAAGCCAAGTCATTAGAAGTTTCTCCACGTGTGATACAGGTCTTTCTCAAATTTCCATTAGTCTCATTGCCCTCAATGAGGTGGATCCTTTAACAGCTTCCATCACTTTGTTCTTGTTCTTCGAGGTCGTAGCTGTGGTGGAATGGAACATGCCTGACTGGAGAGCAATAACCATCACTGATTTTCCATCTTTGTAGTCCTTAATCAGTTTTAATTTTGTTTCCAGGTTAATCATTTGACGTGGCCTCTTACCGGCAACATTAGAAGTAGGTTTTATATGATTAAGGATCATGCTGAACAAAACAACACTAGATTAAATCAAGCACAAGAGGAAATGATGCAATCAAGAGACATGGTAAATACAAGATGTATGAGGCTGCTGCCCACATAACATAAATAGAGTACACTCAAAAATGGATGGGAGGCTGGATACTGGGGTCTGAATAAAGGAAGACAGATCATCAGTAGCCATCTTGTAGCAAGATGGAATTAAACCGGTTTTCTGTCTCTTTATTCCTCAGCTCAAGATAACTTCCAAGAAGGGAACAGTGAAAATACATTCCCTTCAGCTGGGCAGAGAGGTTACACCTTCAGTGACAGCCCCTCAAGACCTTATGCAGGGATTGAGAGGTAATCCTAATAAAGGAAACTGAGAGGAGGGGCAGATAGGAAAGGGAAATGGAAGGAAGCGCCAGACCAGTGACATCTACTACATCCTCCTACAACACAGCTTCCGTTTGGGATCCAACACAGGCCAATGGAAATTGAAGCCCCTGCTTTATGGACAGAATTTGGAAAATGCATAATTTATGTTATTATCTCCTTCACCCTCTTTAGTCTTATGGACTTTTGGGATCATTGCTGTTCCCAGACTTTGTTTCTGGGCATCTTAGTCCTGATGATATAGACAGGCAGACAGACAGACAGACAGCCGGCCAGCCGACCAGCCAACCAACTGGAAGTTGAAAAAAGTCAGTGGAGCTCCTTGGAAAAGAGCAGAACTGGAGAAGGAACTTGGAGTAATTATTTTCACATTTCTGTCAGTTGCATCCAATCATTCTTAGAATGGAGAGATGCATTTATTTTTTGGATGAAGAGAGTATTCTCTTCTAAAGTTTTGTTTACAAAAACATTGACAAACTGAAGGAAGGCTTTGCCCTTTAGGCTTTAACTGTTGCAACATTTTAAAAACATCCTCTCTGATTTTACTGTGTATAAATGGAAAAAGAAAATGATTATTAGAAACCTTTCTAATTTAAATAGAGCATTACAGAGTGTGTGATCGCTGTGCCTATGATGGTAAAGCCCAGAAAACCCCTCTCAATCTAAAAATAATAATGAAAGTTATAGGTTTATAGCTTTGATGCAGAAGAAGAGGGGCTTCAGGGCTGGCTAAATCTGGTGACTGTGGCTCCATTTCCCTGTAATTCCCTTTTGTCTGTCCTTCTTTGACGTCAGCTTCATCTTTAGATCCATCGTAAATGGATGTGAAGGGTCTAGGCCTCATATTAAAGTATGACAGAAGCCAGAGAAAACAGGTGTTATTTCTAGAAACTGCTCCAAAGCCCCAGCAAACTGTTCTGTGTATCTCTTTGACCTATATCAAGTGTCAGGCTTATCCATGAACCACTTACCTGGTCAGCCATCTTCTGTCTGAGGGAATGGGGGATCAGCTTTTCTTGAGTTCTGGGACTTGGTGGGATTCTAGTAATGAAGCAGGAGAGAACAAATGTTGGCTAAGTAGCCAGCAATGTCCACTCTAATATCCCTCCAAACAATTTTAATGGCTGGATCTAATCTATTGTCAGTCGCTTAGGTTGTTTCTGATTTTCCATAAGCATGTATATAACCCTGTACATAATCTTTTGAATATCTCTTGCATTATTTCTTGCAGCATAATTCTAGAAAAGAAATTGCTCAGATGAAATATTTACATATTCCTAAATATGTAAATATTTGATTCATATTGCCAAATTGCCTTCAGCACAGTTATTCTGTGTTACACTCCTACTGGAAGTGTACGAGAATCCTATTTTCCTATGTATTCACCAGCCATAGGTATACTTCTTTTGAGTCTTCACCAATCTCATGGATGAGAAGAGATATTTCATTGTGCTTTAATTAGTAATTTTTTTTTACCATCAATGAATATGAATATTTTAAAATGTTTATTGGCCAGTTCTATTTCTTATAAATTGTTCATATTCTTTACCTATTTCTCTGTAAGAGTGTTGATAATTTTCATACTGATTTTTAACTAGTCTATATGTTAAGGATATTATTAACACTATAGTATATATTATAAAATTTTTTAATGTTATTTTTCATATTTAAATTATAAAAATTTATAATCAAGCATATAAGTCATTTTTGTTATATTTTTACCTTGGTAATATGCTTAGAAAGGCCTTTGACTATAGATCATATAATATCCAACTACATTTTTTTCTAATAACTTCTTTAAATCCTTTTTAAATAGTTTTATTGAGAGATAATTCACAAACTATAAAATACACCCATATAAAGTGTAGTATACAATGGTTTTTAGTGTATTAGTGCAGTTGTATAATCACCATCATTATCTACTTTTAGAATATTTTCATCATCCCCAAATGAATACATTTAAATCCATGATTAATTTTGAGTTAATTTTGATATATGGTGTTAGGTAGGGTTCCAACTTTGTTCTTTTGCTTATGATTATCCAGTTGTCTGAGCACCATTTATTGAAAAACATTATTCTTTTTCCATTATATTATCTTGGAATTCTCATCAATTGGCTCTAAATGTAATGGTTTATTTCTAGACTTTCAATTCTATTTCATTGATCTATATATCTATCTTTATGTCAGTACCCACTCTCTCGATAGCTGTATATTTATAGGAAGTTTGGAAATCAGAAAGTGTGAGTTCTCCAACTCTGTTCTTCTTTTGCAAGATAGTTGGTTATTATAAATCCCTTGTATTTCCATGTGAATTTTAGGATCAGCTTAACCAGTTTGTGCAAAAAAGGCAGCTGGAATTCTGACAGCAATTACATTGAATCTATAGATCAATTTGAGGAAATTGCCATCTTAATGGTATTAATTCTTCAGACCCAAGAACATGGGATGTGTTTCTATTAATTTAATCTTTAAAATGGAATCCTGTTTTATAAGAAATGCCACCTTCCTTGTCGCTCCTGGCCCACTTCCAACTTCCAGTGGAGGAGTAGAACTAGAAGAAATATGAAGCAATCTTGAGCAACCAGGTGTAGACTATGCTGTGGGAGGGACGAAGTGATTCAAATCAGATATGACATTAAGTTTTGAACTGGAGTGGACCAGGATTAATCACTAAAAGGGACTGGAACAAGATAGAATCTTCCCCTGATGTTTTTAAGGGTCAGGCAAGGAAGATTCGACATAGAATGGTTGAAGCATCATTGGAAAAGATAAATAAATGTTCTTCATGTTTATAATTTAGTGGGTTAAGACTTCAATAAATCTGTCTGCATAAAGCTGAATAAGAGAAAAACTCTGTTCTCAAGGAACTCATCATCTTGCCTGTATCGAATGACTTTGCCTCTAGCCCTGGTGGCTTCTAGGTGCTAGTTACGTCCCCTCTTTTCTTAAGACACTTTACTTCTATCTTCCAAAAAATTGTGAGAAATTCCAAAACTACCACATCTTTTACACAGACAGTGCCTCCTCTAGTGTGGTGCAGACATGTACTGCACAACTGAACACAGCAGCTGTTCTTAGGGAAGAACTTTGTAAAGTTTTACATCATGTCTTTATGGCATATGCCGATTCACCCTTTTATCTTTGTTCTTTTAATCATCTTGTAAGTTTTTCTTCTGTGTAAGATTTTAAGTTCTGTGAAAGTGAGGACAATGTAGGATACATAGTGTTTGTTTATTATTTGTAGACTTGGATTAGATAGAGCTGAATAGAAAGATGTTATAAATAGTGTTTTTATCTTAAACTTTGTCCAAATTTTACACCCATTATTTCATCTAATTTCATCTAATTTTACTGCCCTCCAAATTACATCTATTGGCAAATAGTTTTGTGTAAGTAATACAATATTAATCGAAAGAAGCACATACTTGCTGGTACATCAGAGGTACAAAAAATAAATGATGTGATGAGCACTTTATTCACTTTATCAAAAGGTGCTGCCTCAAGAAGGACACTATTGTACTCCTTGTGAAAAGAAATTAACACAGATGTTTGTTATTGTCAATACACTTCCATAAGTACATTTGAGGTTGTTGGCTTCTTTCAGAGATAGTAAATTGCTCATTTGTTACATTAATGTTAATACACACAACTTAATGCACACATTTTATCAGACAGGAAATGAAAGAAGCTGAAGTAACAGAACACAGCTGGCTTAAGGTAATTATTTCTTGCGTGTGTACTTTTCCCTAAACCCTGTCCTAATCCTTACCCAGAAATCCTTTGATGACAGTCTTGCTTTTTATTGAAGTTTTTTAACTTCCAAATAATTTCTGATTACATTTTTTCTGTAATTCTTTATGATTTTCAAAAAAGTTTGAGTTACTGCATATTGTTATTTTTTTAAAGTTTGATTTCCTGTTGGTCCTTTTTCTAACCACCCAAAAAAGACACCAGACTTACTATCCTTAATTATTTCTCCTTAAGTCCTGGTTTTTCTCCATTTTCAAAGCAGTTTCAACTACCTGTTATTTTTCTTATATCGCAGCCATTAATATCCTTTTACCTACTTAAGACATTCACAACACCTCCCTGCCTCTTACTCACGTTCTGTTGCGGTCTGTGAATGCTCTGTCCTTTCACCTCTCACTTCTACCACTCTTGTGGGTGTATGTGTGATAAGTACACGCTGATGTGTAACTATATGAGCCATTGTCAGGGTGTATGTGTGTACAATACGTAACAGGGTTTACAACTAATTCAAAGTGGAGTGGATGAGGGACTAGTGTTAACGGCAGACATCAGCATCAGATACTGCATTAAAAAAACAAATGTATTAACATATAACCTACATGCCATAATGTTCACCCTTTACAAGTGTCCAATTCATGATGTTCAGCATATTCGCAATGTTGTGTCTGTCACTACTACCAATTTCAGAACATTTCATCATCTCCAAAAGAATTAGCATCTCTCCCTCCCACCAGCCTTAGGTAATCACTAACCTATTTTTTTTTTTTTTTACTTTATAGGTGTTCCTATTCTGGATATTTCATATAAATGCAATCACGGAATAGTTGGTCTTTTGTGTATGGCTTCTCTTAGTATTTATCCATGTTGTAACGTGTCACTATGCAATTCCTTTTTATGGCCCAATAATATTTCATTGTATGGGTATATCATATTTCATTTATCCATTTATACAGACGGTAGACATTTGGGTTCTTTCTATTTTTTTGTTATTATGAATAATGCTACTGTGAACACTCATGTACACATTTTTATTTGGACATAAGCTTTCAATTCTCTTGGATATATACCTATTTGTGGAATTTCTGGGTCATATAGTAACTCTATGTTGAACATTTTGAAGAATAGCAAAATCATTTGCCAAAGCAGGCACAGCATTTTATATCTCCACCATTTACGAGAGTTCCAGTTTCTCCACATCCTCGGAAACACTTGTTATTATCCTTCTTTTTCATAATAGCCACCCTGCTAGATGTGAAAGAGAATCTCATCATGGCATTGATTAGCATTTTTCTAAGTACTAATGATGTTGAACATCTTTTCCTGTGCTTGTTAGCTGTTCGTATAACTTCGGTGAAGAAACATCTGTTCAAATTCTTTGTCTGTTTTTAAATTAAGTTATTTGTCTTTTTTATGTTTCTTTGCAGGAATTCTTTATAAATTCTGAACATTAGTCTCTTATCAGATAAATGACTTACGAATGCTTTATCCATTCTTGACAAGAGCTTTATTGATGATATCATCTGCAGCCAAATTTTAAAAAATTTTTATGAATACCAATTTATTTATTTTTTTCTTTTGTTGCTTGTGTTCTTGGTGTCATATCTGAGAGACCATTTGTCATCCAAGGTTATGAAAGTTTACTCTTATGTCTCCATTTAAGAGTTTCATAGTTTTAGTTCTTATATTATGTCTTTGATCCATTTTTAGCTAATTTTTACAGATGACATGAGGTAGGGATGCAGCTTCATTCTTTTGCATATGTTCAGTTCTCCCAAAACCATTCATTGAAAAAACTGTTCTTTCCTCATTGGCTCCCTTGCCAAAAATCAATTGACCATAAATGTAAGACTCTTGATCCTATTTCATTGATCTATCTGTGTGTCCTTATGCCAGTACTACACTATCTTGATTATTGTAGCTCATAGTAAGTTTTGAAATCCATAAATATGAATGCTCCAACTTTGTTCTTTTTCAAGGTAGTTTTGACTCTTAAGGGTTCATTGCATTTCCATATGAATGTTAGCATAACTTTTCAAATACTGTAAAAAAAAAGAACTAGGCAACTGCAATTTTTTTTTAACACCTATAGCACCCAGTATTCCTAGGTGGTCTCCCATCCAAGTACTAACCAGGCCCGACCCTGCTTAGCCTCTGAGATCAGACAAGATCGGACATATTCAGAGTGGCATGGCCATAGTACAACTGTAATTTTTATAGGAATTATTTGAATCTGTGATCAATTTAGGAAGTAAAATGACAAAATGAGATGTATTTCCATTTATTTAGATTTTTAAAAATTTCTTTAAGTGATATTTTATAGTGTTAAATGTCCAAGTATTGAACTTCTTTTGTTAAATTAATTCCTAAGTACTTTATTTTTTAAGTTGTATATGGAATTGTTTTTTATTTCTTTTTAGATTGTTCATTGCTAAAGTATAGATAAACAATTGATTTTTGTATCCTGCAAACTTGTAACCTCCTAACTAGATTAGTTTAGTATTAATTCTGCTAGTTTTATTGTGGCTTCTTGAAGATTTTCAATATATCAGATCATGGAATCTATGAATAAAGATAGGTTTACTTCCTCCATTTCAACCTGGATGTCTGGCCTCATTGTGCTCGTTAGAACTTCTAGTGCAATGTCAAGTAGAAGTGTCAAGAGTGGACTTCGTTGTTTTATTTATGATCTAAGGATGAAATCATCAAATGTTTCACCATTAAGTGGGATATTAGCTGTGAATGTTTCTTAGATGTCCTTTATCAGGTTAAGGAAATCTCTTTATATTTCTAGTTTGTGGAGTGTTTTTATTTGTAGAGTGTTGCCTTTTGCTAAATGATTTTTCTGCATCTATTGAGATTATTTTGTGGGGTTTTTTCTTTAATCTATTAATATCGTATATTACACTGCTTAACTTTTATGTGTTAAACCAACTTCTCATTCCTGGGATAAATCCCAGTGGCTCATGATGCATATTCCTTTTCATGTGCCACTGCATATGGCTTGGTACTAGTTTTCTTGTTGTCTTTTCTAGTTGTCTTTGTCTGGTTCTGGTATCATAATAATATTGGCCTCATATATTTTTTGGAGGAGTTTATAAAGGATTGGTGCTAAAACTTGTTTAAAGATTTTGTAGAATTCACCAGTGAAGCTATCTGAGCACGGGCTTTTCATTTTAGGGAGTTATTTTTAATTACTAATTCAACCTCTTGTTACTGGTTTTTAATGTCTTCTTGAGTTAGTTTTTGTCTTCCTGGTAATTTGTCCATTTCATTTAGGTTATCTAATTTGTTGTCATGCGGTTGTTCATAGTATTCTCATATTTACTCTTTTTATTTCTGAGAGGTCAGCAGTGAAGATGCTTATTTCATTCCTGATATTAGTGATTTGCGTCTTCTCTCTTTTTTTCCTAGTACAGTCTAGGTAATAGTTTGTCAATTTTGTCAATCTTTTCAAAGAACCAACTTTCGGTTTCTTTGAAAGTCTCTATTTTTTCCCCATTATCTATTTCATTAATTTCCACTCCAATATTTATTATTTCCTCCCTTCTGTTTGCATTTGGTTTATTTTGCACTTATTTTTAAATTTCTTAAGGTGGAAAGTTAGGTTATTGATATAAGATATTTTTTCTTTAAAAAGTTTTTTTAGTAGAACTGTAATTAGCATATAACATTATGTTAGTTTCAGGTATACAACAATAATTTGATACTTGTATACACTGCTAAGTGATCACTACAATAAGTCTAGTTACTATCTCTTCTTTTTAAATATAGTGAAAAGATAGTGACAGCTATACATTTCAGTCAAAGCATCACCTTTATTCCATAAATTTTGCTATCCCATACATGTTTTTGTTTTCATTTATGTCAAGTTATTTTCTAATTTCCCTTGTGATTATTTTCTTCTACCCATTGCTTATTTAGGAGTGTGTTGTTTAATTTCTACATATTTGAGAATTTACCAAATTTTCTTTTATTATTGATTTCTAATTTCATTATATTGTTGTTAGGGAACAGCCTTTGTATGTTTTAAATTCTTTTAAATGTATTGAGGTTTGTTTTATGGCCCGACATACAGTAAATCTGGGGAATGTTTCATGTGCACTTGAGAAGAAATTGTATTCTGCTATTATTGGGTGGCGTGTTCTATAGATGTGCGTTACATCTCATTGATTCGTAGTGCTGTTCAAGTCTTTTATTTTCTTGTTGATCTTCTGTCTAGTTATTATATCCATTATCGAAAGTGGCATATTAAAGTCTTCAAGTGTTACTGTTGAATTTTCTGTTTCTCTCTTTAATTCTGCGTTTTGTGGCTCTGTTGTTAGCTATGTATATGTTCATAATGCTTTATACATCACGGATTACTTACTGTGACAGTTAAATAAATTATCTCATGTAAGAGAGGGAAGCATAATGTAAACTAAAAAACAAATATTCTTTTCTAATCCACTTGACACAGAATAAGCACTTAATATATATTTGTAGAATGAAGAAATGGCTAGTACAAATGAGTCCTGATTAGCACAGTGATTAAGGTCATGAGCTCTGAGCCAAGGAAGCCTAAGTTCAAATCCTACTGTCGTCACATGCAAGCTTTGTGACTTCAGGGAATTAGCTACTCTTAGTAGTGCATATCTGCTTTCATTTTGCTCAAATCTTGGGTGTGCTTGGTCTGCTCTTTCACCTGCCTCCATACAGCTACCTAGAACTATTTTGTATTAGGGGTCTGGGGTAGGGTCAGGGAATTTGCCCCCTATATAAATGCCCAGTGAATTCACACCATCCATTCAGCGAGTGCATTAGGAGTTCCAGGCTTCAGCACAGTGTTTCCCTAACTTTCATGGGATCTCATGGAGAAAAACAAGAGCAGCTACAATAACCATTTATTATTTGACATTTTAAAGGTACAGTTTTGTATTTATATAAATAAACTATAAAACTGTGTTTAGTAGAATCCTAAAGGAGGGCGAGATCCTGGGGACTTGGAGAAATTAGGGAAGGCCTCCTGGGGGAGGTGGGCTTCAGCCTGGCTCTGAAGAGGCAGGTTTCCCAGAAAAAGGAGAGGAAAGGACCTCACAGTAAGGGAGGCACAGCAACTGGAGGAGAGACACAGATGGAGGCCTTTAGTGGCAGAGAAGTAGTCATCAAGTGTGCAGCTATGCTAATTGCTGTTCATGTATTAAGCTTGCTTAATCCCTATATAAATCTGTGAACTCTCAGTTATTATTATCTCCAGTTACAACTGAAGAAACTGAGACCCAGAAAAGTTAAGTCTATACATATGTCACACTGCTGGTAAGTGGTTGCGTCAGAATTCAAAATTCCACATGCTGACTCCTTCCAGAGTCCGAGGGGATATTGTTGAAAAGTAATTTAGAATCAGGCAGCAGAGGGGTTTGAGTACTTTGAATGCTGAGTAGTCCAGTCTCCTGGACTGGACCCAGGAGTTGAAGGAATGATGCTCTCATGGCAGAATCCTAGATATTGAAAGTGAGAAGGCGAAAGAGAATTTTCTCCTTTGGGGAGGGAGAATGTTTTCCCTCTCTCTCACCTTCACAACAAGCCGGTCTCTACTTTCCAGACATTGTACCTTTGAGGACAGCTCTACAGTACTTGAGAGGAAGGGCTTTGTGTGATTGGTACCAATTTCTCCTCTCATAGCTGGGCTGAAAGTAAACACACCAGTCTGTTCATGAAAAGCTTCAACTCAGCATGACCATGGCTTGCCCAACAACATTCTTTCAGAGGCTAGTGTCCTCTCTATAAAATATGGAGGCCAGATTAGAGGACTTCAAAGGCCCCTTCAACCATAAATAACATTGTCATATTAATCCTTTAACTAAAAGACAGATTCAGAATCGGAGTAACACCTGCTGTAAGATGAGAGCATAAAAGGAGCAGGTCCCAGGTAAAAGGGCACTCTGCTCTCTCCCCCTCCCCATCACTCCCACTCAAAATGGGGGACAGGGAAGCGTCCCTCCTACAGACGTGGGAAGTAGAACTCCTGGAGCCTTTTGTTTTTACATTGCGTCATAGTGAGACAGGTAGCATTTCTTTCCAAGGTTAGTGTTCACTGAAACAAAGCTAAGTCATAACTTTGAACATGACTCCAGTAGAATAATAAACTGCCCATGGAAGTTTTCCTCTGGTCAACTAAGCAACTTAAAACAGGCAGAGGCACTGAAATAACTTTGCTAGAGGCTTTTCAAAGCTAAATATAGAAATATCAGAGTAAAGAAATGTGTCAAAGAAATAGCACTCAGGGCTTGGCTGTAAGTAATGGGAATAAAGTTTCTGTTTTTTAAGCAAACAGTAAAGTCTGTACATGCTTGTAGCTGACTTCAAAGCAATCCCCTCAAAGGGAATACCAGCTCAAGACATTTCAGCAATGCCAGAATTGTCTTCAGAGGCAGGGAACACGATCTTTGATGTCCTAAGAAGAGTTCAACCTTAAATCTTTGAGGGTGAGCTTGATCTGTGAAACCAATCGCAAATGAAACCAGAGCCTTGCGTAGTGAATAAGGAGGATAAGCAAGAGAAATAACACCACTCTGGGTTTCTAAATGGCGTGTGACCTCATTGGCCATTTTTTTGCTTTCCTCTGTAAACTCTCTAATTTGGGGATGATGGAGTAGAGCCACGTTGCCTACCTTTTTGCTGATAGATTGGTCTTCATTTGTGGTTCTGTTGGTATCAGCATCAGGCTGTGGCAGGTCACACAAGGCACACTTGAAGGCCAAAAAAGGCGCAAGGTAAAGGGTTTAGGAGGGCCTTTGGCAGGGGTGTGGATGGGACTGAGGAAGCAACTGGGCTGGACAAAGCCTGGCTCTGGAGATGCCTGTGGAGCACACTGTTCTGAGCAGCGTTCCTCTATTCCAAGTCTTGAGGGAACAGACATGTTCCACGGTAGAGTAAAAATGTCTATTGGTGCAGCTCATTTCTTCCAGTTGTTTGTTCCTTAGTCTCTGTGTGCTGCATTATATCAAGTCAATGTCTAAAAATGAATTAAGTTATTCCTGTCACAAGAAAAAAATGTACTTCTTAATAAATAGTTTTGAAACAAATAGGCACTCGAAAAAGATGAAAAGGAATCCAAACCTCACATTGAAATAAACTTCAAGTGGACCAGAGACCCAAATATAAAACACAAAGCCAAAGTAGTTTTACACAGATAAATTACTTAATAATCTGGAAGTGAGGAAGGCCTCTCAAAATCCAATAATAAAATTGGAAAAAGATTGATAAATTTTACTGCCTAAAAATAAACAGTCAAAATGAAACATCATACACAAGCCAAAAACACAAATGTCAAACTGGGAGAGAATGTTTGCAAGTTGTTTCACAGATGAGGGCAAATGTACAAAGAAAGCTCTTGACGTAGAGGAGCCGCCAAACTGGATAGAAATATGGATGAGTCACAAACAGAGAGATGTGAGAACAGAGAGAGAAAGAAACACAAGTCACCCCTTATACACATGAAACGATGCTTACTTTTCCTTATAAGAGCAATGCAAATTAAAACTCTTCTGAATCTAAAAGTTTGATAACATATTCTATTAAGAGTGGAAATGCAAAATAGGACAAACCCTGTGGAATGGGATTTAACAAAATTTAGCAAAATTACGTACGTATTAATCTTTGACCCAGGAATCCCACTTTTAGGAATTCACCCTGAAAGTACCTCTCCATAAATTTACACAAGCATGTGAAACACAACCTTGTTCATAGTAGTGGAAGATTAGGAACAACCTAAAAGTCCACTCACAGGAGAGGGCAAATACACTGTAGGATGTACATGAACTAGAAAACTGGCAGTCGTAAAAAGACAAAGTCAAATGTCTGTAAACTGAAATAACCTCCAGAATATATTTTTAGATTTAAAGAAGCCAGTCGATAGCAGTACATACAGTATGCAGTATTTCATGTTTAAGAAGAAAGACATAAGAATGTATTTAGGTATTTGCTTATATTTTCAAAAAGAAGCAATGAAAATGGTTACCTATAGGAGGCAGGGGAAGGAAGGGAAGGAAGACAGTTGGAAGTGAAACTTCTGTGAATTTGATTACCTTTCATACAGTTTTTACTTTGGGATCATGTAAATGTTTTTTTAAGTATTCAAAAAATTAAAATAAAAAAAATAAAAAAATTTCTAAAATGGAAAACAGATTGGGCCTAACTTTGTTTCAAACGTGGCAACATAGCTACACGGAGAACAGATTTTAGTACTCTGATTATATACTCTTTGTGGGATTTGATCTAAGGATAAATGAATAGAAAGAAAATTTGAACTTTTTGTTAATATAGTGTTATAATTTTGAACCAGGAGAAAACAAATACACAATTCTAAATTAGAAGAAAAATATTATACTATTATAAACCAAGATTTTCAGTGTAAGAGAAAAGAGATGCAAAAACAAATATTAAATCAAAGAAATTACAGTAAGACACTGTGAGGTTAAATTTGAATCGAGAATATCCATATGAACTCATCTTTTAAAAATATGTCTTTGTGGAGGAGGAGAAAAAAAATGGCGTAGATGATAGAGGCTCCGTTTATCCCTCTGGTGACCAAATCAAAATTATGACAAAAACAAGAAGCAGTAGCAAAGAAAAATTGCCTGAAATCTAGATGAATAAGCCATACAACTATGGAGAAATCCAAGAAAGCACCCTGTAATGGCAGAAGGTAGGATGGGGCGAGGATGCGGGGTGACCCAGTCCCAAGTCACTGAGTGAGACAGAAGCTAGGACAGCGGCCGGGGCAGACGCCTCTTAAAGGGGCTGTGACCGCGAGCGGATTTTTGCGGTGATGGACCTGCTCGCTCTGATCACCAGTGCCCATTTGGCTGCGCGCAGTGGGCACCAGAGACTTACAGAGAGACATTGTCCGAGTAAGGACCTAAGCGAGATTCACTCTATACAGAAGTGCCGGCGGGATCCATTACTCCCTGTTGAGCCCTCCCTGCTCCCAGTGTGCGGACACAGCGCTGCCATAGCTGTGATGTCATCAAAATGGATAACAGAGCTCTGACCAGAGGATTCCCTGCAACACCGCCTCCCCCAACCCAGGCCCCCACCCAAGCCACATCCAGGTATATCCTCAGCAACTCACTTGCATCTTGCTGAGCAGCGCCTAGACTCACACTGAAGGCAGCAGGCCTTGGTTTCTGGTGTGGCCTTTTGAGGGAACTATAAGCACAGCATCTGTGGATTGCTGAATCTTGACAGGTGGCCCTGGAGGAGTAGAGGTTTGGGCTAAATTTGGCCTGCAGCTGAACCCCTCTCAGGACTGTGCCACTGGACACCTACTACACAAATCCACACTCATAAGACTGGGAGACTTAGGAGCTTTGTTTAGTACCTAGAAACAGAAATGGAAAGGCAGTCAAAATGGAAGACAAAGCAGTAGAAACCATATGAGAGAACAGAACAGAGATCCAGATATGATGAAGTCAAGTAATCTAATAGATGCAGAGTTCAAAACACTGGTTATAAAGATGCTCAATGAACTTTTGGGAAATGTAGAGAACTCCAACAGAAATAAAAATGGAGATGGAGATTATAAGAGGGAACCAGTCTGAAATGGAGAAGACATTATCTGAGATGACAATTATATTAAATGGAATAAACAAAGGAATAAACAAAGTGAATAAAGAAGAGGATCACATGCCCTATCTAGAGGACAGGAAAACCAATCAGGACACTCAAACAGAATAGCAAGAAAAAAGAGACCAAGACTTTAAAGATGATTTAAGGAGGATATGGGACACTATTAAGGCTCCAAATATTCGTCTGATCAATGCAAGTGAAGAAAATCAAGACGTTGAACAGTTTTTTGAAGAAAGAATGATGGAAAACGTCCCTAACCTGGTGAAGGAAATGGACATAAAACCCTAGGAGGCTCAGAGGATTTCAAAAATCAGGGATCCAAAGAGGCCCACACCAAGACACATCATAATTAAAATGCCAAAGGTTAAATACAAAGAAAAAATTTTTAAAGCAGCAAGAGAAAAACAAATAATTACATATAAGGGAACGCCCATACGACTGGCAGCTGATTTCTCAAGAGAGACTATGCAAGACAGAAGGGCTTGGCAAAAAGGATTTGAAAGAATGAAGACCCAGGATATACAACCGAGAATAATTTATCCAGCAAGGCTATCATTTAGAGTTGAAGGACAGGTAGAGAGCTTCCCAGACAAAAATAAACTAAAAGAATTTATCACCACCAAGCCAGAATTACAGGAAATGTTGGAGGGACTTCTTTAAGAAGAAAAAACATGTATCAAAAACAGGAATAAAGAATGGTAACAACTACATTCCTATCAACAAGTACCTTAAATGGAAAAGAATCGAGTGCTTCAACCGAGGGGTGGAGTGGCTAAAAGGATAAGAAAACAAGACCCCTACATAAGAATAGGAAGGGAATGGAAAAAGCTATTGCTGTGATGAACCTAGAAGGTATTTAAGTCAGACAGAGAAAGATAAAGCCTATATGATTTCACTTATATGCGGAATCTAAGGAATAATCTAAGGATTTTTTTTTTTTAAATGAGATGTTTGAGGGAGAGTTATTATTTGAGGCAAGAACTAATCAAAAACAGACTCACAAATATAGTGGACAATTTGGTGACGGATAGAGGGCAGGGGGGTTTGGGAGGGCTGGAGAATGGGGTGAAGGGTTAAAGAAGTACAAATTAATAGCTGATGGATGGTCACGGGGATGGGAAGCACGACATAAGGAATGCGATTAGCATTAATACATTGGCTAAGTGGAGGGTCAGGGAAGGGAGGGAGCAATTGGGAGGATCATTTTACTAACTATATAGATGTCTAACTAATGTACTGTATACTTGAAACTAAAATTTAAAATAAATAAATTTAAAAAAACGTGCCTTTTCTAGATCTGCCCACTGAAAGGACCTAGCACCTATGCTGCCCTTGTTTGAGTGAGTGGACCTTGCCCCCAGATCTAATATTTAAATAGGAGAATGCTCCTATTTAAATATTGAAATGAAGCTGCCCTCCTTGCGCAGCAGGCAGCACGTCAGTCTCATAAATATTGAAATATTTAAGAGTGAAATGACATGAATCTACCATTTATTTTCAAATGCTTCAGTTGTGTGTATTATACATGCATGTGGGTGGGTAGGTGGGTAATAGAGATTTAATTATTACACCAAGTAATCCCATTTTCTGCACTTGGCACAACCTCTGAAGAATAGCTCCAGCTGCCCACACTTTCTTGTGGACATGGTCTACATTTGGAAGGTGAACCAAAGCCTGGAGGAACACCTCTGAAAAGATTTGAATTACTAAATTGTATGTCTCCAGTGCTTAGAGACCCTAAAGATGGACAATGCCATGTATGCTCTAATTTTCTGCTTACAACTACTTAAATCCTTTCAATTCGGATATTAAAAAAATAGAACACATGTTACTTCAACCTTGCTAGTCAAATGCGTTTATTGAAATACCATTTCCCGGTGCTATTTTCAGTTTCTCTGGCTGTGATAGGTGAGAGTTTTCATTAGCAGCTACTGGCTTTCATGCAGCTTTGATCTTACCCTTAGAATTGGGGGATACGATTCTCACTGGGGCTCTGTAACTAACCTATCTAGCTTTGAGAAGTTCGTATCACCTTTTTTCCCAAGTTTTTGTGATTTTGAGTTTTCTCAAAATAGGACTTTGCATCTAAGACTAACAAGAGCAGCAAGGGTCAGGGACAAGAGTAAGGCTTCATTGGAATATCAAGTGGCACCCAGAGTAGGATCATTTTTTCCAGATGATTTTTGCCATCCATCTTGAGTCAGATTCTTTAAGTCCATTGGAATGGATAAAGGTGATAAATGGTTCCTCAGTTATCAGAACAATATTTTGGTATATGACTTTATTGATAGTTGTCCTATCAACAATTATTTTCTTTTTTTTTTTCCTAGAAAGAAAAGGATGGGTTCTGAGTGGTTCCAGCTCTCCAACTCCAACAGCTCCCTATGGCTGTGACTCACATGGCAGCCTGCATGGCTATCCTGGAGTTGGCTAAGGATTTGTAACACCTCAGATTTAGGTTTACTCTGCTCCCAAATAACCATGGCAGGAACCATTGAAATACAGTAAGTCCTCTGTTTACTCACATAACTGGAGAATTAAACAATCAACTGGAACCATCTGTCAAAAGCGTTAGAATACAAAAGTTCTCCGAATGAACTGGGCTGTCATCCAAACAGGCTCAAGATACTGACAGGTCAGATTCTACTTCCTGGAAAAGCAGAATTGTCTATACTTCCATCACAAACTGATTCCTCAGTTTATTTTTTTTGTACAGTATTAAGATCTATGTCTTAAACATTAGTCCTAGGAATGTACCACAAATATTTAGAAAGGTATGTGGATGTGAATGCTCTGGGATGTGAGGGAAAACTGGCTGAGTCATTTGATCCCTGGGCCTACCACACTGATTTAAAATGTCAAGTTCTTTGACCCTCCCTTCAAAAGGTGAAGCCTCATTCCCCTCCCTGTGACTGTGGGCTGGACTTAGTGACTTGCTTCTAAGGAGCAGAACAAAGCAGAAGTGATGGTGTGTGACTTTGGGGATTAGGTGATTAAAAGGCCTTACAACTTCCAGCTTGCTTTCTCTTTCTGATTCTTCCCTCTGCTGGACACCAGCTGCCACATCAGGAGGACATGACCACAGTCCTATGAAGAGGTCCACGTGTGAGGAACTGAGGCCTCCTGCCAATAGCCGTGTGAGAGAGCCACCTTGGAGGCTCATCCTGCAGTCTGAGTCAGGCCTTCAGACGACCGCAGCCCTCGCTGACATCTTGACTGCAACCTCAGGAGAGACCCTGAGCCAGAACCACCCAGGTAAGTCATTTCCGCATTCCTGGCTCTTAGAAACTGTATGAGATGATAAATATCTTTTGTTTTAAGTTGCAGTGTCTGGGGGCAATTTGTTAAACAGGAATAGGTGCTATGTGCACCTGATGGTGTATACGCCCCTTGATGGTACTGTACACAGCTGCTCACGCTGTGAAGAGCTGTCTCACCCTGCAGAGGCTGTACAGCTGTGGCCCAGTGCACTCTGGGAATCAGGGCCTTGACCATGGATTCACGCTGAATGCCAAGCAGCTGCTGTCTGGATATCTGTGAGTTAAGTACTTTTACCCTTTAAATACACATTTCATTTTTCAGAAATACTAAGGTAGGACCAAAGATTTCTCACCACATCCCACCCATATCTCATTGAAGAGACTGAATATCCAACATTACATACATTTATTATTTTGATTTTGATAAAGATCCCATTAAAATGACAAGTGCTTTAATAGAAATTCCAAATTTTCCAGTTTGTGCCATTTTTGTTAACACTGTATAAAAATATCTTGAAAAAGCTTCTCAATTTTTTATGAATTGACATCAAAGAAGATGAATACAAATTGCATAATTTCAACAAATACCATCTACTTCTTGCTTACCAAAAGTATTTATTTCTCAGTTATTCATCTCCAGTTGTAGAAGTTGGAAGGTTACCCTTATGAGCCAAAGGCCTTTGGTTGGCTCTGTAATGACCCTTGTTGCAGATACAGGCAGAGCCTACCTGTATTCCCACCTAACCTGACATCTAACTACTGGCATCATCTCCTTGCCTGAGGGCACCTCTGGTGGCAGGAGCCCTCACTTCCCACAGAAACAGCAGCCGGAAGTACCAGAGAACTAAATGATTCCAGCCAGCCGCCCTTAGCCAGCTCCCTCACCCATCAGACAGGACACTCTGAGGTGTATTCTCCACTGACTCCCGGAGCTGCCCACTGGGGTTCAGTGCCAGCGCCCACAGGAGCCACCAGCTTGGCAGCACACCCTCATTCCCAATCTCCATTCTTCACCCTGCTTGCTGCCTGTGTTCCTGGGCTCTTTACTCAAGTAAACTGCTTGCCCACGAATCCCTGTCTCAAGGTCTGCTTCTGGGGATGCGAACCCACACTATTTTGGGTTTGTGGTTTTTGTTCTTTGTTTAAGGATTCACCATATAAAAATATTTACCTCTCACACACTGAACTACTCAAAGAGAAGGCATCAGAGTTCACCAAATTATAGGAAACAAATAAACCAAAACTATAATATCAGATCAAGTCAATGACCTTTAAAACATTACCATTTTCTATTTTATCATAGAAAGAACCGCATTTACTTTATGTCACAATTTGTTTTTATCTATGGACTTAGGTTTACTAGACAATACTTAAATAGCAGAGTAATCATCTGCAGGGTACAGTGGAAGATAAGTGAGATGCTAGAATTTTTATTTATGTCCGGAATACCTGAAAGCGGACTTGAAGCCACGTTCAGGGCCTTCTGGCATTCAGAGCCTAACATTTGATGTGAATGGTGAGCTCCAATTCCACACCGGGGATCGGGGGCTCCAGTGAGATTCAGAATGTTTCACTTGCTGTGAAGGAAAAGGAAGCAGATGCCAGCAGAAAAGGTGTCGTGAATGATACATGAGTGGTTACACGTAGGTTCTGTACCATTGTCATCTTACGGTGGAACCAAAGAAGATCCCCAGGAAAACTGTCCCTGGCAGCAGTGTCACATTTGAGGTCCTCACCACGGATGTTGCCTCCTCTCCTTCCTTTCTTCCTTATGACTCTCCTGCCCCAGCTTCCTAGACTACTGGTGCGTACTTTGCTTTCCTGCCTCTGTCCTTTGGCTCATGTCTTTCTTTTTCCTGAATGCCTGTCTACTCCTCTGCTCCCCACTCCTATCAAATCACCGTCCACAGGACCACGCCCTCTCCCTTCATCAAGGCTAGCTCGGACATCACCTCTGCCATCAGTCCTCCCAGAAGCCCCTCTGGCTCTGAGTAATTTATCCCTCTGAATTGCAATTATGTATGTGGATGCCTTGCTCCGCTAAATATGTGTGAGCTCAGTGAATGGTCAACAGTGCATTATTCCTCTATTCCGAGGATAAAGGAATACAGGAATTCTGAAAGTCAGTGGGTGAAACTGGAGTGGTTTTGGTTTTAAATTTTTTGTGTCTTAGTCATGGTTCCATAGTGTAGCGGTTAGCATATCTGCTTTACATGCAGAAGGTCCTGGGTTCACACCCCAAAGGAGCTTCAGTCCATGGTCTACGGCCATGCCACCCTGAACGAGCCCGGTGTCTGATCTCGGAAGCTCAGCAGGGTTGGGCCTGGTTAGTACTTGGATGAGAGACCACTTAGGAAGGCCAGGTGTTGTAGGCATAAATAATAATAAATAAAAAAAAAAATTTGTGTGTGTGTCTTGATTTTGATTGTTTCTGGTAGGTGGAGATGTGTGGAAGAGTAGACAAGAATTTCAGATAGAGAAAAAATGAGTATACATACATCTTTTCCAACACTTCAGTGTGTGTGTGTGGATAGATGGATGGACGAAGGACGGACGGACGGATGGACAGACAGATGATGTAAAATCCCGGGAAATTCAAATAGACTGATTTCCTCTAGGGAGAGAAACTGAGTGGTTTGGAGATAGAGAGAGATCCACTTTTCACTTCTACTCTCCTATAGTTTTTGCTTTAGTACTAAGTGCTGAAGTGTGCTATCTATTTAACTTTTTTATTAGAAGACATGTTAAAAGGAAAGCCGGTAATCTTTGGTCCTCTTATTAAATCCATATAACTCAAGGTCTGCTACCTATGTAGGCTGTAGGTATACTTTAGCTGGGAAAACTCATGAGTTGTGCTGGTAGTGAGGCCACTCAATTGTTGGGAGATAATTCTCCGTGGGTCTTTTGTATAGCTGTACATCTTCTAAGTAAAGGCACTGATGTGCTTCATTCCAAACTATCTTTTGAAGGATGTTTTCACAGCAAATAGCCTTGAAGATAGAGCTGGTTTCTCCCTGTGGAGCAGAGGGCAGGTTTGTTTTGTGTGTAGAAGAAGGTTAACGTGGTCCTTGGAGGTAAGGTTGAGCAGGCTTACTAACAGCTCCTTTAGGACCAGGGTTACCTAAACTCAAGAGATGATTTTTTTTTTATTAATTTCAAGTATACAGTACATTGGTTAGACATTTACATAGTTTATAAAACGATCCCCCTAATTGCTCCTTCTCTCCTCTGGTTTTCCACTTAGCCAATATAATAATGCTAACTGCATTCCCTATGCCGTGCTCCCCATCCCCATGACCATCTGTCAACTACTAATTTGTACTTCTTTAACCCTTCACTCCATTCTTCCAGCCTCCCAACACCCCATCCTCTCTGTCCATCACCAAATTTTCTTTAAACTCAGAGATTCTTAGCTATAGTGCAAACCCAGTGGTGTGCAAAACCTGCCTGAGCTGCTGCATGCTGCCCGCTTGGGACTTGGGGGGAAGGGGAACTGACACAAACATGGAGCTCACAGTGACTGCCATGCAATGAGTAATAAAGTCCTCTGTCTCTGACCCAGGACTCTCGTGCCTTCTGTTGGCATCCATGAACTTGTGACAAATCAACTTCCTAGCTCACAGGTATGGTAAAATGCCATATTCTTTGTAGTTCTTGACACTAATAATACAGATTTTGACAGTTGGAGATACACACCTTAATCAAAATCTAATATTTAGGATGAGCAGTTCTCCTCAGGTGAGCAATTTCATGGAGGGATTCTATACTTTAATGGCTTTATTCCAAGAATGTATTAGATATACAGGAGACAGAGGAAGACCCATTAGCCATTTAGCCTGTTCCCTGTTAAGACAAGAAATTGAAATAACACTGGGAGCCCAATTGTGTCCTTGGTTATTTGGCAGATGTCACATGGTCATTACTCTATATTATAGGTTTCCAGTGAAAACACAATGGAAATAAAATAACACTTTCCCTAAGATATTCAAAATACTTATGTGCTATTTTATCTACTCTAGCAAATAGGTGTTTCATATATTCAACATGAAAATGGAAACAATTTGCATGTTTCTTTCTAGGAGGATGAAATAGATCTTTTATTATAAGAAAATAAGTTTCTGTTTTTTATTCTTAGAAATCAAAATAAAAAACATCAAAATTTTTTTATTGTGGTAGAATTAGCATACAAGATGATATGTATTTCACGCATGCAACATTATAATTTTATATGTGTATAAATTACATTGTGATCATGATGATAAGTCTAGTTCTCCTCCATCACCATACAATTTATCACCTTCATCCATTTTGCCCTCCCCTAGACCCCCTTCCCCTCTGGTAACCACCAATCTGTTTTCTGTATGTATCTATGAGATTGGATTTGTTTTTCTTTTGTTCATTTTTCCCCCTTGATTCCACATGGAAGTGAAATCATACTGTATTTGTCTTTCTTGGTCTGACTTATTGCACTTAGCATAATACCCTCAAGTTCTTTCCATGTTGTTGAGAATGGCAAGATTTCTTTTTTTTTTTTTTATGGCTAAGTACTATTCGTGTGCATGTGTGTGTGCGTGCGTGTGTGCGCGTGTGCATCGCATCTTTATTCATTCATCTATTGATGGGCACTTAGGTTTTTTCCATATCTTGGCTGCCGTACATAATGCTACAGTGAACATAGGAGTACATATATCATTCTCAGTTAGTGTTTTTTAATTCTTTAGATAAATACCCAAAAGTGAAATAGCTAGGTTATATGATAGTTCTCGTCTTAATTTTTTTGAGGAATCTCCCTACTGTTTTCCATAGTGGCTGTACCGATTAACAGTCCCACCAGCACTATACGAGAGTTCCCTTTTCCGCATTCCTTGCCAACACTTGTTATTTCTTGTCTTTTTGAGAATAGCCATTCTAATAGGTGTGAAGTGATACCTCATTAGGGTTTTGATTTGCATTTGCATCATCACTAATCACATCTTTTCATGTGCCTGTTGGCTATCTCTATGTCTCCTTTGGAAAAATGTCTTTTCAGATCTTCTGCCCATTTTATAATCTGTTTTTTGTTTTTAAGTTGTTGAGTTTTGTGAGTCCTTTATGCATTTTTGGATATTGATTGGATATTTTCTCCCATTCAGCAGGTTGTCTTTCATTTTGTTGGTTTCCTTCACTATGCAGAAGCTTTTTTCGTTTGATGTAGTCCCATTTGTTTATGTTTGCTTTTGTTTCCTTTGCCTTTGGAGTCATATCCCAAAAAACATCAGTAAGACCAGAAGCTAACCACCTATGTTTTCTTCTAGGAATTTTATGGTTTCAGGTCTTATGTGTAAGTCTTTAATCCATTTCGAGTTAACTTAAGCGTGTGGTATAAGATAGTCGTCTAGATTCATTCTTTGGTGGGTGGCAGTCCAGTTTCCCCAGCATGATCTGTTGAAGAGACTGTCCTTTCCCCATTGTATCTTCTTGGCTCCTTTGTTGTAAATTAATTGTCCATATGTGTGCAGGTATATTTCTGGGCTCTCTATTCTGTTCCATTGATCTGTGCGTCTGTTTTTATGGCAGTACCGTATCGTGCATATATATTCTATTTCATTTTGAATTCTACACATAAACATTCTAAGCTCCTCTTTTTGTCTTGTTTAATGCTTTTTGCTCTGACTCCGGCCTTATTAGGATCATGATCTTGGCTTTGTTTATGTTTATATTTGCCTGGTGAGCCTTTGCCCATTCTTTTATTTTAAAACTTCTTGAATTAATTTGTTTTAGGTAGTCTCTTACCAATAGTACAGAGCTAAGTTTTAATGCATCCAGTTTGAACTTCTTTGCTTATTCACAAGTGATTTAGGTGTATTTATAATAATTGATAGTCCAAACATGTTTATCTTAGTGCTGTCATATTTTTTTTTTTCAGTTCTCATCTTACTCGACCTATCATCAACACATGGTACAACTTCTCCTTAATTCATGTTCTTCACTCGCTTTTGAGACACCCCCTTTTTCCTACTCTCTTAGTTTACCTCCCATCTCATTGGCCAGTCCTTCCAAAGTTCCTTTGCTTTTTTCTCCTTGTAGCTTAACCTGTTCCTATTGGAGCTAAGGATTAGGGCTCAGTCCTTGGTCCTCTTTTCTTCTCTAACTGCATATGCACTTCTGTGGACCCATCCAGTCTCAAATACCATCTCTGTGCTGCAAATTTGCAGATTCATACCTCTGGCTGTGACCTTTCTCCTGAATGCCTATATTGCAACTCAGATTTCCAAAAGTCATCTTGAAATCAGCGTGTCCAACACAGGATTCTTGACCCATCCTCCCACAGTCCTCCCTGTCTCAGTTAATAACAATGCTATAACTTGGCTCCTGTCTTTCATACTTCATATCCAATATGTCATCAGTGAACTCTGCCCTTAAAACACTTCCTGAATCTAATGGCATCTCCCTACTTTACTGCTGCCACCTTGTTACAATCCATCCCTTGACTCAATTATTCCAGTAGTCTACTTCTGTCCTTGTTCCTCTGTTGTGTATTCTCAACACAGAAGTCTGAGTGATCCCATTAAGATGTGAGTCAGATAATGTCACTCTTCTGCTCAAAATTCCTCAATGACTCCCCATTTCTTTCCAAATAAAAGCTAAATAAGGGAAGCTATTAATGCAATTCACCATCACTTAAGAAAAAAAATCATGGATATCTCCATAGATGAGGAAAAGGCATATAACAAAATTCAGCATTCATCTTTGACAAGTATAACTCCTTCAATAAAATAAGAATTCATGGATTTTTACTTAATGAGAAAATATATTTATCTCAAACCCAAAATCAACCTTTCTTGCTGAGTAAACATCAGAGCATTTCCTTAATATCAGAAACAAGACAACAAAAGAGGGAAATTTATATTTATTTTCATGTTTTGTGACTATAAACTTAGAAATCCTAAGGGAATAAACTACAATAAACTGTAAAAGATTTTATTCAGGGTATAAAATTAATATGCAGAAATTAATGTTCATATAACAGGCAACAAGCAAATAGAAGCTGTAATGGAAGCAAAGTTCTCATTTACATTAGCAATAAGAAAGGTAAACTACCTGAGATTAAACTTTATGAGAAATGGGGAAGATTTATGTGCTAGCTCTAGGGGTTGGAAGCCTAACAATAACATCAGGCTCTCCAGTTAGATGCACTCCCTTGAAATAAGGTAGGCCGAAGTGAGGGACCTTCTTCCTGTGGCTCCTGGCCCTCCCACTGGAGAGGAAGGCTGTGGTTTCTTTGCAGCCAAGTTCCAGTTTTTATTCTCAAGCTTCCTGAGTGTCAAGGAGCAACAGTGGTTATGACAGATTTTTGATACAACTCTGAAATCCCCAGGGGGACAGGTTAAGGTGTCCATTCCTTGCATTCAGGCAGTGGCTGTGGATGTCGTCCTGACATGCACACTGGTACTGTTAAGTGGTTGCAGGAATCCAGCCCTCAAGATAAGAATCTGGGATTGACTCTGACCTGGCTAAGTTTAAGGGCAATGGTGACTTTGCCACCAGAGGAAAATGGTATATTGTGAAAAAAGTTACATAAATGATCACCTGTGGTCACCTGGAATGAATGGTCTCCTGAAGGTGAGGCTTCAGTGGCTGCTGCACTAGGCAGTTGGGATGAGAATTTAAGAATTGTTGGGGTGGGTTAGCCCTTTCTGACTGTATTGTTAAAGAAAGAAAATGATATATTGTGAAAGTCCAAAAATATGGAAGAAAATTTGACATATGATAATGATGGCATTTAAAATCAGTAGGGGAAAGATGGATTGTTAAGTAAAGGAAGTTGGGCAGATGTGTAACTATCAAGATAGAAAGTTAAGTTGGACCCATTCCACTTAATTCACATCAAAACAGATTCCTTGTAGGTCACATTTGAAAAGGAGAAAACTAAAATCATAAAACATGAAGAAGAAACTATGGGAGGATTTTCAAATAATCTAAGTATGGCGAAGGCCTTTCTAAGTATGATACAACCTAGAAGAGGTCAGTAGTTAAAGAAATCGTCAAAAAATTGGCCAACTGGAAATGGAAAAGGTCTGCATGGCTAAAAACCATGAAGAAACACATTTAAAAAGCAAATAAAATGGCGTAAGAAAAATCAAAAGACATGACAAACTGAGAAAAATTTTGACATTCATATCTAAAAAAAAGGACTACAGTTGGCCCTCCATATCTGTGGGTTTTATATCCATAGATTCAACCAAGGGCAGATCAAAATTATTTAAAAAAAAATTCCAATAAGTTCCCAAAAGCAAAACTTGAATTTGCCACATGTTGAATCCACACAAAAGAAGTGACATGTAGCCATATCCTGCTGTGGCATATATGCAGATCTAGGTTATATGCCAATATTACACCAATTAATATAAGGGACTTGAGCATCCATGGATTTTGGTATCTGCAGAGGTCCTGGAACCAATCCCCCGCCGACACTGAGAAACAACTGTATTTTTACTATTATATATAGAGTTCCTACATCCAGTAGAAAATTGGACAAAATATATAAATAGATTATTTGTGGAAAACAAAATACAAATGTTTCTTCATCACTCATAATAGAAGACATGCAAATTAAAACATTTTTTTCATCTATCAGATAAGTTCCAGTTCTAGCCAAAATGGAGTAAGTCCGTTGCAGCCTGTGTCCCCACTGGTTGCTACTAAAACCTTGACGAGATGTGAGAAAAGGCTGTGGAAGCTGCAGAAAGTGATGAAATCTTTTTTTCTTCTCCCTTCTCTGTCCTGAGACTAGTCCCAGCCACAGAGCTGCACTGCTGTAGTACAATGACAGAGATAACTAAGACCCTGGACAGAGGAAATGGGAAAAGGGACCCTTGCTGTGCAGACTATGGAGAGAATCCCTGCTAATTTTTTCTGTCTTTTCAAAATCTCAACACTGCCCAAAGAGCAGCTCCGGTTGCACAGAACTGCAGGAGAACCCTATCTTTCTGGCCAGCAGAACCGAGAAAAGGGGGTCTTGGGTGCCACAGAGTATCAAGAAAATCCCCCAAAGGAGATATGTGGAAGAGGGAATCCCTAATTCTCTGTAGTGGTTTGTCATACAGCTGCAGGTCACTAATATAGGAATCCATGCCATTAACTCAGGTCTGCCATTTGTGTTGTCCAACAACTAATCTGTCATAGTTAACACAAATTAAGCATGGTGATGACATGAGATTGTCCGTGTGAAAGGTATTTTTTATATTTTCATTCAAATTTTATTTTATTATTATAAATATCAGAAGGTGAAATTATATGGAGGGATGGCCACAAGTTCAAGGGATGAGAAGATAGGAATACTGCAATTACAAAACAAAAGCCTAATGAGTAATTAATGAATAAACCTATTGAAGCTCCTGAACACTTTGTCCCAATTTTCAGAAGAGAGAAAACTTCTGGACATACCCATTCAGGACTTACTAGAAGAGAGCCAGCCACAGGAGAACCGCTCAGGAAGGTTGTGAGCTGCCACAGCAGATCATCAAGGGTCTAGAAAGAAGCCTAAACAGCTTCTCCTTCCCCATGGTCTCCCTCTTGTCTTGAACCTGGAAGACACAGAGAAGGCACAAGGCAGTGGAAGAGCAGACCTGGCTTCTCTGGCTGGGCAGGACCTTGAGGCATCCCTCTGGGGTGAACTGGAAGTATGCAGGGAGAAAGTGTTCATGCATTGTTTTATTTCATTCCACTAAGAGTATTTTATAGTGATATGAAATGTTAGAAGGCGATGATTGTGGTGAAGAAAAGAAATAGAGCAGGTAAGATAGAGGGTAGGGTGGGGAGGAGAGCAGGTATTGAATAAGGTGGTCAGAAAGAGCCTCTTGAGAAGGTGGCATTGGATTCCCATGAGAGAAGGAAATAAACCACCTCCATACTTACCAAAGAGCTTTGTAATCTGGTTAGTTCTAGGAAGAGTAGGGAGCTAATGTGGCTGGGGCAGAGAAAAGGGGAGAGTAAAAGTGGTTTTCTGAGACATAAGGGGTGGCGGGGCTGGGAGACCCTACAGACCATTGTAAGGAATTTATTAGATGTTAAGTTTAATAATAAATTGGATTTGGGTTTTTCACCACCTGAAAGTGAGTTACAACTAGAATGAGACTTGTTATTATATTTGAAAGTGACAAGAAAATTGGATTCCTGACCTTAAGAGATGGAAAAGAGGAAAATATGAAGGGGCAAATTTCTTTCCTGGGCGCTCTTCTAGGTCCTCCTACCAGCTCCAAGCGTGATAGCGCAGCGAGGACCCCGCCTCTCCCACCGGTCCCGTCCCCTCTCGGAGTGACAGCTCAACGAGGCCCCGCCTCTCCCACCGGTCCCGCCCCCGTCTCGGAGTGACAGCTCAACGAGGCCCCGCCTCTCCCACCGGTCCCGCCCCCTCTCGGAGTGACAGCCCAGAAGGCACGCCCCTCCCTTTCCCGGCGCCCCTCCGGCTCCAGGAGACAAGCTCGCTAGGCCCGTCTCTCATTTCTCCGGGACCGACTCAGTCCTCGGGGGCCTGGAGCGACACACCGTTAGGCCCCGACCGAACTAGGTGCGACACTGCCCTAGACCTCGCCCCTCCCACGGTGATCCCGCCCCGCCTGCGCGCCGTCGCGTCTAGGCCCCGCCACGCCCGCCACACCCCGCGCACCTCTGCTCCCTCCTTGTAGGCCCCGGCCCGCCCCCCGCCTCGAGCGTCGGCTCGCCCGGCCTCGGGTCTCGCCCGCTCTTGGGCCCGCCCCCAAAGACGTGGAGCGCCGCTGCAGCGGGTGAGTGGGGGAGGGGACCTCAGACCCCCCTCGCCCTCGGCGGCGCTGAGCCGGGGTCTGCGATCGCGGCTGACCGCGGGTTGCCGGGCGGCGGCGGGACGCCTCCAGCGACTCCTCCCAGCCGCCGCCCTTCCTTCCCGAGGTGCTGGCAATCCCAGGAATGGGGAAGTGGGACCAGAACGGGCGCAGAGGTCTGGGGGTGTTCATGTGGGAGGAGGGAGGAGTGAAAGTGTTGAGGGGTGTGGCTGTCTCAGGCGGAGGCTGGGGGCCGCCGAGATTTGGGGACGAGATATGAGGCTGGGGATGGAAGCGTTGATTAATGGAATGGAAGAAGGGTAACGAGGCCGAAATCTGGGACTGGTGGATGTAGGATTGGGCGTCAGGGGGTGGGGGCTTCAGAGCTGTGGGGAGGGTGGTCGTGAGTGGGGTGGAGGAGTCGGAGGAGCAGAATGAAGTGGCATTTTTTTTTTTTTTTTTTTTTGGAAGGACCAGCTCACCGCTTCCCCTGACAGTCCGGGGAGCTGGAAAAGCTAGGGAATCTCAGAACGAGGGTGGCTGGAGCGAGTCCACGGGCTAAGATGCTGTCTCTCACATCGAGGTGACTGGGTTTCCAGGCTTCTGACTGGGACACATTGTACAGTTTAAATAATAGATGCAAGTCCGGGGCGGCGCCTGGGACACCTGAGAAATGCGGGTGGCATGGAGTTCTCCTATAGGCTGCTTTCATTTCCCCGGCGCCTCCACAGCGCCGGCTTCGGTGTGCGCTGTCTTCTGTAAAACCCTCTTTCGGCAGATGAGACAATATATTGAGGTCCCAGATTTAAAAAGTACAGTGACGTTTATTCAGGCTCGAAAACAGTTGTATCACAGTCCCTTAAATCCTGCGGAGTTGTATGTTGAAAAAATATAATCTTGTGGGGTTTAAAAAAATTAAATCTTTGTTATTTGGCTACTTTCAATTTAAAGTCAGTAATCTAAAGAACTAGATGTTTTCCAAGGGCCATTTCTATGAGCATGATAAACAGTTTTAACTGTGGAAAGTAGATCATGTCTGTTCCGATCAGTTATTGCTGAAATAATCATACACTTGCAGATAAAGAATGAATTTTTTAAAAATCTTAAAATAATGGAAAGGGTTAGACAAGACCTGGTAAATTGGAGCTGTATGCACTACAACAACAACAACAACAGTGAAACTTTTTTTATTGTAGAAAACTTGGAAAATTGAGAAAAGTATAAGGATTAAAATGAGAAGCCCATGTAATTTCGCCGACTCTATTAACATTTTGTTGCAATTCTTCTCAATTCTTTTTGTATTTTTTTGTGTATTTAAATGTACATATTCCGTAATTGGGATTATATTATATATTAGTTTGTATTTTGCTTTTTTCCTCACTTAACATTTTCCTGAATCATTAAAAATTCTCCATACACATCTTTTAAAATTGTTGTATAATATGTAGTTCATCGTATGAGTTCATCCTTTTCTCACACATTAGAGTTTCAACTAGGTGCCAACTCCTATGTTTGGAGGTGAGACTCAGTATTGCTCCAGATTTTCAGACAATATTCCAGCCAACATAAGCAAAATCTTAATAGTATCAGGAGCGATGAGAGTAGACAGAATGTATGAGTCAGACCATGGCGAGTCTCAGAGGGGTGAATCTGTGCAGAGGTGGCCTTCTGTCAATGCATTCAGTCAGGCCTGTGCCTGGGCAGCTGTGGCCAGGCTCTCCTTAGTATGTCATATGTCATGTCTCATCTGTCCTACAACTTCCTGTGGAGTCCTGATGTCACAAGGTTCCCAGATATGTTCCTCAGGGAATGGCCTCACCAGCTTCCCTACACCGTCGGTGTGGGTGAGAAACCAGTGATGGTGGGTGTGTGCAGAGCTGATTTTCCACTCGCATATCTGCCCATCTCTTATGTAACTTAGCTGCCCTACGTCACAAGGAAGGCATGTCCCCCAGTTGCTCTCATAAACTGCCTCTCAGAGGTTTCAGAGGATGCCTCTAAGTTATCTCTGGAGGGGTCCCGGCCCTCTTCTTTCTAGCCCTGGCAGTTAAAATTATAGCTTCTCTCCTGAGGAGATGCCCCTCATCTTCCAGCTTGATCAGCATGGCCCTTCATTCTTCTCTGATGTGTTCCTTTTCTGCTTCATGGCAGAGTAATTTTGTAATTTTGGTTCATGTTTCTCCCTGACTCTGAAATGGGTTGATTCCTGAGGACAGCCTTGTGCATTTCCTTATTAGCCTTTGAATTTATGATAATTCCATTGATTTTTTTTTCGTTTATCCAAACTGAGGAAGAGAGTAAAGGGTCCATTATTATTTTCTTGATCATTGACAAAATATGCCCATAACCACCCGCTACCTACTCATCATGATTGGACTCGCAGTCTGTTTCACTGCATGTGTGGGTCTCAACCACCATGGTCAAGATTTACCTCTTATTGTAGTCAGGGGATTCCAGTAGCTAATGTAGAAGCCACATGAAACCAGTTCCTTTGTTGGACTCTCTTTGGCCCTATGTACAGTTCAACACGTGATAAAGAAGAACAGAACTTGGGATTGGCCCTGCCTGGAGCCATGAGGCCCTTTAATGTACTCACAGTCAAAGCCCTCATGTCCTCCCATCTGGTATTTTGGTTTCATGCACTTGTCTAGTGTCATAGTAATGGTGAAGCAAGCTCTTATTAAGACTCTGTGGTAAAAGTAGATTGCAGAACTCGGTTTAGGCCAAGGCTGCCCTGAGGCTTCTTATTTCCGTCAACCAATGGGGGGAATTGGTATTAGAGCAGGCCTGGATTCCACTGGTCAGTGAACTGAAAGAGTAAAGTCTGCCTTACCTGTACCGTGTTGTGTGTTGAACACAGAGAGGGTCAGGGATCTGCCAAGGAGAGGGCACCCCCAGCAGTGTTACTGAGCAGAGGGCACAGGAAGAAGGCCACAGAGTTACAGGGACAGGACGAAGAGGTAGTGTAAGAGGGGATCCTGCTTCTTAGGTAACCTGGCCTTTAAGTACAGTGTGGCTCAATAGATGGCACAAGTATGGAGTCAGATTGCAACATCTGTCAGCAATGTGTGAAATGGCCCAGTTTCTTCTACACCTGTCAGAAGTGGGTTTTCTCCATCTTTCAACTTCAGCACATCTGAAAAGGGAAGAGTATCTCGCTGTTACTTTGCATTTCTTTATTAGTAACTTTGAACATCTTTTCAGATGTGTGTTGGCCACTTACTTGTGTTTCTTCTTATGTGACTTGTGATTTCAGTTTTTTGTATTTTTTGTTGAAGTGTAAGAACTCTGTATGTAGATATTGTGACATTTTTAATGTATTGGAAGTCTTGTTAAGGTTGTGTCTCAAGTAATGAAAGGCAGATAGTATCTTAAATGAAAATGAATAAATGAGCAAATATTTATCATGAGTTTCTAGACAGTGCTCATCTACACTTTTGGTACTGAAACCTGCTTTAAGTGTCTCAGAAAGATTGTTTTATGACCTGGTAATTATGAATGAAGTGGGCCTTTTATTACATTAGGCAGTGCATAAATGCTAAAGAACTTTGACCTTTAATGCATGTTCACATATGCTCTGCTGAACAATTTCTTGTTCCCTTAACCTAACCATTCTTTCCATCTTTGCTGTTCGTTCATGTGCAGTTATTCTTTCTATGCCCCAGGTTAGAAACCTCGGAGCCATCCATGTATCTTTCCAGGCTGAAGACTGTGATTCTCAGCTTCCCTCCCCAGAAAGTCACTTTCCCTCCTTGGGCTGCCCCTACACCCCAGGTTATTGCTAATGTATGTAGGCCCTGTGTTAGAATGCTTCTGCTAGGAGGCTGGAAGCTCCTCAAAAGCAAGAGGTAGACTTTATGTTTGTGCCTTCAGACTCTATCATGGCTTGGCTCCCAGTAGGCAAATGATTTGTTGTATTTGAAATTTTCATTTAAAAGACAGTGATACTAAATCTCATAGTCTATCGGTAGATTAACACTGTCCCCCAACTTTTTGTTTGAAAAGTTTCAGAAGTTCAGGGGAGCTGAAAGAATACCATGAAGAACATTCATATTCTTGCCCCCTAAATTTACCTAATGGGATTCATATCACTCTGACTCAGAACCTGACAGTGACTCCTTATTGACCATTGGGTCAGAAGTCAGCTATGGCATTGATAACCTAAAGTGTTCTCACGTTACAGAATGGTGCCACTCTGCTCTGGTCAGGCGAGTCTTGTAGATCTCCTCCTACACTGTCCTGATTTTACACACGGTATTTCCCTGTGTAGAACATGCTTCTCCTTTGCTTAATCAAAAGCTTTTACACATTAAGTGTTCCGAGTTCGCATAGCACTGACTGCTATTTGCTATCATTCTTTCTTTCTGGTAATTCCTGGCTACATTATTAGCTATTTGGTGGTAAATACTAGGTCCTGTTTTGATCTAGTTTCCTTCACAGAGCCTACTAGCATGCTGATTTTTGATTTGGCTCTTATCTTTAATCCTGATATATCTTTTATCCTGATATAGTTGTCGTATAATTTGAATCCAATATTGCTTTATAATACCTGTGTTGTCTCAAACAAAACTTATGCTCTGTTAGAGAAAAATGAAAGTTTATCAGTCCAACCTAGACAATGTGGGTCTCTTTAGTTGCTTGCCACAACATCTTGATTTCTCCCAAAGGAAAGAAAGATGTTCTGTGGTGTCGGTCACTCTTTTTTGATTGTTCCCAAGAATTGATTTGCTTTTGTCCTTTGGAGTCATTAAAACTTACATCAGGAACAAAGTTAGAATAAAAAAGTCTGAAGTATGAAAATAGTCCCTGTCAAGAATCACTCGGTAAAAGAGAGTCACATGAGAAACATTTTGGGGGAGGCCATTAGGCCTTAGTGACTAATGCCATTTGTGGGTCTCCAAGTTCACTCTTAAAGTTTTTCAAGCTTGGTTACAAAGATAAAGATGATATCCCTGGGAAAGGTAGGGAATCTAGAAAAGAAAACTGATGCGGGGAGATTAATTTCATACTGAAACATGAATTGGACTATGTTAATTTCCTGCTCATATTGAATTAGTGACTTTGTAATCAGGGGCCCTAGTTCCTTACCAGCTCATTCCCATCTCACCCCTGCCCCCGTGGTTAATGCTCCAGCCATACCTAATCATTTGTATTTCTCTGAATCTGTTGGCTATTTTTCATCATCATTTTGTAGAGGAATGCTATTTCCTCTACTTAAAATGCCATTCATTGTTTATGTGACAAAATCTTATTCATCCTTCTAAATCTGCTTAGGTGTCACAGCCTTGGTAAATGCTTTCTTACTCCTCTTGTGTAACAGCACATTTTACACTGTTGCCCTTCCCTTTCCTACTCTGTTCTGGCTGCTTACGGAAGAGAACAGTGTTCCCTGGGCCATCGTACAGGGCCGGCTCGCACATGTGCCTAAACCATTGGTTGAGCCTGTCATAGAACCCACCAGGATCATGAGAAATTTTACTTTATCTTCGAAGCCAGAATTAGGTGTAATAAAAAAATATGTACAAATACAGCCTATATATGTCTCTTTTTCGTTATAACCCATATTTACTTTTTATTTTATTTTAATTTTCAGAAAGTTTGTCAAAGATGAAAGTGACCTTATCAGCTTTGGACACTTGCGAGAGTTCTTTCACGCCTTTGGTAGTCATAGAACTCGCTCAGGATGTCAAAGATGAAACCAAAGAATGGCTGAAAAACAGAATTATCACTAAAAAGAAAGATGGAGGTGAGTTAAATAAATGTTATTCAGACCTAGTCATGCTCAGTGACTAAAAGTGTATTTCCAAATGTGTTTCACAGGTTTTTCATTGATATATTTATAAAAATAAGTCCATTTCTTTGCTCTTTATTATTTATCTGGGACTTGAAAGGAAGTCTTAAATCAACATTACACTGTAAGCAACATGAGTGATTTTGTTCACAAATATAAAAGTTGTGCCTAGCACCGTGCTCGGTGCATAATAGGTAATTAATATTTGTCAGATGAATGAATAAGTATCTACTTAGCATTCTTCATGTGTCAGTTCTGGTGCTAAGGGAGAGATAAATACAGTCTCTGCCTGCAAAGATGTTACTGTCTGGTTGAGGAGGCTGAATGCCAGTTCGTGGAAATTGAAGTAACAGAAAATAAGAGCTAATGAAAGAGCTGTTAGAAAGCAGTGCATGATACTTAAAAATGAATCGTATATATACTTGCTGTAAAAGTAAAAAGAAGAAAGAGCTGATACTTGGTGATGCTTTTGGAGTGGATGACTACAGAAGAAGCGAAACTTCAGCCATCTCCTGATGGCCAAGCAAAAAGGGGTCTAGATCTGGGTTGAGGACATTTCACAAGAGCAGACATTTCATAAAACTACACAAAATAACACCTGAAACTTCACTATGTCTCCCAACATTGGGCAAAACTGAATACATTTTTAAAAAAAGATTTGACTGTAAACTGAAATACTTTCTTAAAAATAAACTTTGAATCGAAGTGGAATTTTTCACATAATTGAACCAAAAATAAACTTAAAAACAAGAGTACCTGCTTGCTAAAATCTGAGGTGTTTCACTTGATTGGAGTCCCTTATTTAAAAGTTCTGTGAGAACATTTGTAGTGTCTCAGAGAGGCTCCAGTATATTCCCAGTCTTCTTTTCTGGTTGTCGTGTGGAACACTGTGGGCCTGTGGAGTTGGAAATAAAAGTGGTACCAAGAAAGAAAAAAGAATAGGCTGAGATCTATTTAATAAATAGTTAGATTCTCAGATCCCTTCCATATTCTACCGCCCAGCAGAAGACTCTGCTTATTATTCTCTGGAGAGGATTAGACGCATGGATTTGTGGCATGGGACGATGGAAAAGAGAGATCCTGTGCTGAAAATAGGGTTAATAACTGAATATTGTTACTTCTGTCCTCCATCTTGTACCTAATTTAGTTTTTAAAATGTTAGCAGCTACATTCAAATGATCTAGGAAGGAGATAGAATAATTTTTCTTTGGGGAATCAGGTCAACTCAAGACAGAATAACAATGGTGCAAAAATCAGAGTCGCTAATGGAAAATGACCTGACCAGATGACCTTGCATCGAAGGCCATCTTTTATGAGCTCCCTCTAAGTCTTCAGAACTTCTGTTTAGCCTGTTAGAACCCCTTTCTTAAACATGAGTATGCAATAAAAAATTACCACATGTCCAAGAAATATCTCTAACATGAAAGAGAAAGCTAAAACTAAAAACAGGAGAAAACAACAAACTATGCATAAGAAAACCAAAAGAGAATTAAAAGCTCAGTTCTCAGAGTTATGAGAAGATAGAACATCTGCAAATCAAGAGTAAGATATTATAAAACAATCATTTAGAAAAAAAGCAGCTCTTACAAAGTGAGAATATGAAAGCAGAATTCAAAAACTCAGAAGGAGGAGATTAGAAGATAGTTTTGACAAAAACCTCCCAGAAAGTAGAGCAAAAGGTAAAGAATTGGAAAATATGAAAGAAAAATATCAGGAAATTAGAGGATTAGTCCAGGAGGTGCACATCTGAATAAAAGGAGTTCTAGGAAGGGAACAGGAAAAGAAGAGTAAGAAATCATCAACGAAAAATGAAAGGCCGGGGCCATGCTTTTCCAGATTGAAAGGGCCCACCCAGTGCCCAGCACTGTGGATGAAAATGGCATATCAATGGAAAGTTTCAGAACCCTGGGGATGGAGAAGATACTACAGACTTCCAGAAAAAAGAAAATGGGTCAAATATAAATGGTCAGACTTCTTAACAGAAACATTGGGAGCTAAGGCGAGGGTGTAATATCTTCACTTCTGAAGGAAAATGGTTTCAGTCTAGAACTCTGAACCCAGCTGCCAATGAAGTGTGAGGGCAGAGTGAAGAGACTTCTTTAAGAAGATGATGTTGATAGGGTATCTCTCATATCAGTGTGTCAAGGGAAAACTTAAACAGTTGGCAGAGAGCTTGGGGGATTGAGTTATTGATAAGTGCAAATGATGAAGCAAATGATAAGACAGTTAATACTTTGGGGGAAATGGAAAATTGTAGGAAAGGAAAATCATAGCATAAGTGGAAGGCTTAACTATAAATAACATGTCAAAATAATGAAAATACTATTGATGAAATGAAAAATGAGAAGGATGATCTGTGTAGTGAGAATGGGATGATGGGAGTGGTGGATGGAAATGGTGAAAGTGGGGAGAAAAGAGCCAAATCTTCACCTGCTAAGGCTTAAAAAAAAGAGGAAAAGCTTTTTAAGAAGTTGGTTGGGGACATGAAATAAATAACGAAGGAATCATGGGACAATTTGAAAGCCATTGCCTCTGAGGAAGGTAAATTGTGGGAAGGGCGATGTCCACTGCTCTTTTTCAAAACAAGACACTGACAAATGGTTCTCCCTGAAAGTTATACCAATTTATACTCCCCTAGGAATGTCCAAGAGTGCCTTTCCCCACACACTCACTGTGTCAGGTTAGATTTGCCAAGCAAGAGATGCCAAGATGAGATTTATACACAGATTTATTGAAGGCAACATCTGTAGGAAGGTAAAGCAGGAGGGAGCAGTAGGCGTAGAGAGCCTTGGACTTTGCTGCAGGTCTGGCACTTGTGAAAAGAGAAAGGGAAGGAAGAGCCTTGGACAACAGCACAGTATTAGCCAGGCTGAACATTGCCCTTTGAAGAAAACCCATGCTGAGCAGCAGTGGCCTTATTCCAGGTCCCCTGCATGCTCAGCAGTGAGTGGGAGCAGCTGGGGGAGCGTGGCCTCAGAGCAAGGGCACTTCATCCAAAGGCGGGTAGCAGGAGGCTGTCAGTCAACTCTGCTTCTTACAGCGGATTCTGTTGAAGGGAGATCTACTGCATGACTATTACACTCACCAGCCTGTTTGTTGCCAAACTTTTGATCTTTGCAGCGTGGGACGTGAAAAATAACATTGGTGTCATTTTTGCATTTATCTTAATATGAATGAGGTGAATTTTATATTTAAGAACTATTTGTATTTTCCGTAAATTGAATATATCTTTTACTGATATTTTTTTTAGTAAAGTCTTTAATGTTTATTATAAATTACTTAAATTACATTGCCACAATACATTCATTTTAATATATTAACCTGTTTGGTAAGTGAAATATAAATCCTGCTCATTATCCTATTACCACCTAATTAATATTTTCATAATTCATCTCTATGCTCTCTAGAGGGTAAATAATAAAGAAAAAAATATACCTTAAAAAGTTTGATGTAGGTAGAAATAAAAATTTAGAAATAAGTTCTTTTTCTCCAAAATCTTTTATATAATAATTACACATGTAATATATCACAGCTGCTCTAACATTTTGGGAACCTATTTAAGATAAATATTGAACCTAATTGAAAGTAGATATTCATGGGGAGAATCATTGAAAAACTACATTGCTCTTGATTTAATATTTTACATTCACAAAATTTGTGATAGTCTAATATAATTGTGTTAAATTTGTGATGTTTTTACTGGAATATTTTGTTTCAAATTAATTTTCTTAAAAATTTTTTTATTTTTATATTAAGAAATTATATCCTTTTGCTCTATAGTTTTACTTAGTGCAATTTTGTACCTAGAGCTAATAAATACTGGATTATTTTTTCATACCTCCTTCTAATTTGAGTAACTTGTGAGTCACTTATTGTATTTCCCAGTTTTGGCGTTTATTTCAAAAGCATAAAGAACTGCCATCTCCAACCTACTTATATTTCTTATTTATTTGGAAGATGAATTTAACTTGCTTATATAATTTATTTTCCTTCTACCAAACTAGAAACGTAATATTATGTTTTCATTTTTGAAGTTTTTATTTGTCTCTTCCTTATCTTTTCGAAGGTGCCCAGCTGTTGTTTAGACCATTGTTAAATAAATATGAGAAAGAAACACTAGAGAATCAGAACTTGTATCTCGTTGGTGCCTCCAACATTAGATTGTTACTGGGGGCAGAAGCAGTGGGGTTGGTGAAAGAGTGCAATGACAACACCATGAGAGCCTTCACGTACGGAACCAGACACAACTTCAAAGGTTTTGATGGTGAGTCCCAGGATTGTTTCTGTCAGAATCAATTCATCAAAAGTAAGTTTTTGATGAATAGATCAGGGGTCAGCAAAGTTTTCCAGTCAAGGGCCAGATAGTAATATATTAGGCTCTGTGAGCCATATGATCTCTCACAATTATTTAACGCTGGCGTTGTAAAGCAAAAGCGACCTTAGACCATAAGAAATGAATGGGGGAAGCTGAGTTCAACTAAAATATCACTTACAAAACCAGGTGTTGGACTTACACCTCTGGGATAGTGAATATGAATTAGGATAACACATATAAGTTATTTATATTATTCTATTCCAATTCTTAGAGTGGTGATTATTCCCTGGCTTGATAAAGAAAAGTCTTAAACAGCATTCGTTCAGCATCCTAGAATCCCCATTTCCTTCTAGGTAGCTGGTTCAGTTCTGGCCTCAAAGGGGCTTCCAGAAGAGAATGGATTCTGGAAAGGACTGAGAAAGCCGGGTGGCTGTAATGTCAGAGCGGGAGTTTGGCTTTAGATTCAAACTGGTTCTTTCTGGGGCTCCTGGAGTTAGAAGATGTGATAGACTTCTTCACATTCACTCCTTCTGGATTTTTATAGTTTACTAAATAAATGATCTAGGTGAGATTCAGCTCATTTAGGAGGATTCACCTGTCAAAAAAAACACAACACAATTTTCTTACTGAACTTTCTTCTCTCTCATTTATGGGACGGTGTTCAACTCTAGAAGGGAATGGCCTAGGATTGGGGGTTTGAAGGAGAATTTCCACATGGCAAACTTCAGTTCCATCTGTAGTTAAAATTATTGTCAGAATTAAAGAACATACTGCCTTCTGGTCATTGCTATTAAATGAGATCAAGCAAGTGTCTGCCATTTTGATGTTTGTACCATATTATATAATAATTAGTACAGTGATTGAAGAATTGTGTTAAGCGAAGGCATAACAGCATATTTTTATTCTTATAAAACATATAAGGAGCTTTACATTCTGCTAAATTTACCAGTTTTATACTTTGCTTACTCCTTACGTTACTTATTTATTGCTTATGTCATTATTTCCATAATCCAGGGTTATTTAAATCTTATTAATTTTATTTTGGCTATTTCTGAGAACATAACTGGAAATTTTTGTTTTATTTTAGATAACAATGATGATTTCCTCACAATGGCCGAATGTCAATTCATTATCAAACATGAACTTGAAAATCTTAGAGCCAGAGATGAAAAAATGATTCCTGGTTACCCCCAGGCAAAGTTGTATCCAGGAAAATCATTATGTAAGTCACTATGCCGACCAGCTTCACGAGTACACATTCCAATGCAATTAGTTTTTCTTAGTAGACGTAAGTAACAAATTACAGAGGCTTTGTTTTTTTCCTTTTACTGAAACTTATACAACTTTATAATAACTTTTTCACAAACATATCATTTGCCTTTAGAACTTCATTATGTTGCACTTTAGATCAATACGTATGTTCTATGTAGTTAGCTAGTTATTACGTATGGTCTCACAGCATTAAGCTGGCGTAAAAGTCAGTGTGAACACATATACATATTACTCAGTTAAAATAAGCGAAGTTTACTTTATGCCCAAACATTGTCCTGCAGTGGCAGTCTGGAGTGAAAATGGGAGACTTGGTTTTTTCTTGAGCACTCTTCCATCTCCTCTCATCCCACTGGCTGTGAACACATGCAGAAATGGAAAGGCTTAGGAAGATCACAGAATGATATAATACCTGAATACAAATCAGCAGTTTGCAAATTTTTGATTTTGTGTAATTCCTTTTGAATGAGAATGCTAGCTTGCAGAATGAAAGTGTTTACTACAATGTGTAATTCCAGGTTTGCCTGAAACCCAGATAGTGGCAAGGCCTCAGAGCATTTTTGCTACCTAAAATCCACTTGAAGTTTATAAACTTCTGTGTACCATAGTCTGGTTTTCTTTTAATAGTCAGTGTAATACCGCCCTCCAGTCTTCACCCTGGATATATGCCTAAGAACCATATTCACATTTTCCCCGTTGTCACCAAATATATTTTAGAGCTGGTTTGTTTAAACTGTGATCTAATCATAGATCACCCATTTTATTTGGTTGTTATATCCCTTAAGTCTGTCTGTCTCTTTTTTTTTGTGGTAAAGTAAACATAAAATTTACCATCTTTAATATTTTAAAATGTACAGTTCAATGGTATTAAATACATCCATAATGTTATACATCCATCATCACCATCCATCTCTATAACTCTTTTTGTCTTGTAAAACTGAAATTCTGTACTCATTAAACAATTATCTACCTTCTCTCCTTGTCTCCTTGTCAGCTCTGGCAACCACCATTCTACTTTCTGTCTTTACGATTTTGATTACTCTGCGTATTTCAAATAAGTGGAATCATAATCGTATTTCTCTCTTTGTGACCGACTTATTTCACTTCATATAATATCCTCCAGGTTTATCTGTGTTGTAGCTTTTGTCAGATATTCCTTCATTTCTAAGACTGATAAAGATTCTATTGTATGTATATACCACATTTTGCTTATTCATTTTTGAACACTTTGGATTACCTCCAACTTTTGGCTGTTGGGAATAATGCTGTCGTGAACATAGGTGTACAAATGTCTCTTCGAGAGCCTGCTTTCAATTCTTTTGGGTATATATCCAGAAGTGGAATTGCTGGGTCATGCAATAATTCTATTTTTAATTTTTTGAGGTACCACCTCAAAAAATTTTCCACAGTGGTTTATATCATTTTACATTTGCACCAACAGTGCACAAACTTTCCGGTTTCTCCACGTCCTTGCCAACACTTGTTATTTTCTGATATTTTGATAGTAGCCATCCTAATGGGTGTGAGGTAGTATCTCATTCTAGTTTTGATTTGCATTTTTTCATTCTTGGTGGTGTTGAGCATCTTTTGATGTACTTATTCACCATTCATGTATCTTCTTTGGAGAAATGTCTATTCAAGTCTTTTGCCTATTTTTTGAATCAGGTTGTTATTTTTGTTGTTGACTTTTAGGGATAATATATATATTCTGGATATTAATTTCTTATCACATGTATGATTTGCAAATATTTTCTCCCATTATGTGGGTTGCCTTTTTACTTCATTGATATTGTCTTTTGATGCACAAAAATTTTAAATTGTCATGAAGTCCAGCTTATCTATTTTTGACTTTTTTGCCTGTGCCTTTGGTTTTATATCCAAGAAGTCATTGCAAATCCAATGTCATGAAGCTTTCCTCTGTGTTTTTTCTAGGAGTTTTTATAGTTTGGTGTCTTATGTTTAGGTCTTTGATCCATATTGAGTTAATTTTTGTATATGTCATTGTTTTGCATGTGGACATCTAGGTTTTCTTTTGCTGGAAAGACTGTCCTTTCTCCATTGAATGGCCTTGGCACTCTTGTCAAAAATCATTTGGCCATACATGCGAGAGTTTGTTTTCTATTCCATTCCATGGGCTTTCTATTCTATTCCATTGGTCCGTATGTCTGTGTGTATGCCAGTACCACACTGTTTTGATTATGGTGGCTTTTTGACAGATTTTGAAATCAGGAAGTTTTTTGTTCTTTTTCAAGACTGTTTTGGCTATTTGAGGTCTCATGAAGTTTTATATGAATTTTAGGTTGGATTTTTTTTTTTTAATTTCTGCAAAAGATGTCATTGGGATTTTGATAAGGATTGCATTGAATCTATAGATTGCTTTGGGTAACAATCTTAATGATATTAAGTCCCATGAATGCGGAATGTGTTTCCATTTGTTTGTCTTCTGTAATTTCTTTTAGCATTGTTTTGTAGTTTTCATTGTATAAGTCTTCTACCTCCTTAATTAATCCCTAAAGATTTTATTCTTTATGGTGGTGTTATAAATGAAATTGTTTTTATAATTATCTTTTCAGATAGTTCATTGTCAATGTATAGAATTGCAACTGATTTTTGTGTGTCAATTTTGTATCCTGCTACTTTGCTGAATTCATTTATTAGCTCTGACAATATTTTTGTGGAAAATTTAGGGTTTTTTAGATATAAGATGATATCATCTGTGAACTGAGATTTTACTTCTTCCTTTCCAATTTGGTTGCCATTATTTCTCTTTTTTGCTAAATCACTCAGGTTAGAACTTCCAGTGTTATGTTGACTAGAAGTGGCATCTTTGTCTTATTCCTAATCTTAGGGAAAGCTTTCAGTCTTTCTCCATTCAATATGGTATTTGCCATGGGCTTTTCGTAGATGGATTTTATTATGTTGAGATACTTTATTATATTCCTAGCTCATTGAGTGTTTTTATTATGAAAGGGTATTGAATTTTGTCAATGCTTTTCTGTATCAGTTGAGATGATTGCCTTTTGTTTATGGTTTTCCTTTTTTCCCTGATAGTATTTTTCCATTGTTCCATACCAATTTCTTGGTGGTTATTTCTGTTTTTTTTTTTTTCCCCTGACGGGCTGTTTTTGGCAGGAAGTGTGTGCGTTAGAGAGCGGGGGTGTTGGGGAATGTGGTCAGGAGCTTGGATTTTGCCTGGCTGTGCCCTCTCCTTGAGTCTTCTGTGGCCCTGTGGAGATAGATCCTCTGTGGAGCCCTGTTCTTTCAGGCATTTTTGTTGCATTTGGTCTTTAGACTTGTCTTTGGCCAGCCAAGACCCACAGCTCCAGAGCTGCTTGCCCTTCAACCCCGGGTTCTAGGAGGCAGCTCTTTCTTCCAAGATGGCAGACCTGCACTTTCTCCGCTCCAGCCTCGTCTCTCTTGTTTGGCTGTGGTGACAGGAGGGAGCAGACGCACTTCAGGGGTCTGCCATGCATCCTCTTTGCCTGCGTTCTGAGCTGTGGGACAGTGGTTTCCCACCCCTCAGTGTTCATGAGAACCCTTCTACTGCCTGCTTGGCCCAGGTTTGCAGAAGCATGAGTGCTCTTAGCTTATGCTGGTCTGATTTTTAAGGTCTCTTTTCATAGTTTGTGATTTGGATTTATAGTTTGTTTTTTCTTACTTTCATCAAAGATGGGAGTTTCTTTATATGTTTCTTGTTTCCTTTGTTGTTTTTAATGTGGTGTCATGAATAAGAACAGGGAAGAGATCTTTCTGTCGCCATTTATTACCAGGAGTTCCACATTGTGTATTTAAGCAGTTGTTTGATGCCATTCCAGAATTTTAAATCTTCCTTAATCTTTTAGTGGGAAGGCATGTTTTCAGACAGAGCTGGGTACTGCATCAAATGAAATGCAAAGCAGAATGAAGCACCACCCTGTCTGTTAATGTGCATGTCTCTTTTACGCTGTCCACCTACGTTGATCTTGATCGGACCACCATGGGAAGCAGACCATCACTGCTTCAGCCTGTTGGTTTCTGCACCGCTGCATCCTCTTCGGTGTGACTGGGACGGAGAAAAGAGTGTGCTCTTTCATCAGAAGGGACTCTGGAGCAGCAGCTTTCCCAATGCTCCCAACTGCTTCACAGAGAGAAATTTTCAGCTGAATGAAACTTTGAAGAAAATATGTAAATGTATTCCTCTTGGCTCTCTAGGAAGCCAGTCTGATGTCCTGAGATGTAAGAAAAATAACTTTCTTGCTGTCAGGATGAGGCTTTTGTAAACTGGATTGATTTCTCTCCTTCCTTCCTTCCTTCCTTCCTTCCTTCCTTCCTTCCTTCCTTCCTTCCTTCCTTCCCTCCTCTCTCTATCCCTCCCTCTCTCCTTTCTTTTTTTTTGTAATAAATATAAAAAAAAATCTCAATTATGGTCATTAAAATTTTTTTTTATACCATCTGAGATAAGAATCATATTTAACTTTTCAAGGCTGGATTTTAAAATTCTGCATTATTTTTTTCCTTTATGTCTTTGAAAATGTAATCCCTAAAATGCTTTCTTGTATTTTTGCGTCATTTTAACTTTATATCATAATATTTGGTTGAAGAATATGCATAATTATAAACTGTGAACTATTTTCAGAGTGCAAATTTTAGAGCTAATAAAACTTAGAGTAATTTAAAGTCCTAGATTTTCATTAAGTTAATTCCTAGAACCATAGAAATAAGTGGAAAGGCTTATTTTCACCTTTAAGTTTTATGGGAGCCACCCCCTGAGGCAGCCCCCTCGCTGAAGCTGACTGGAAGGAGAGACTGCATCCTGCTCAGTGTGACCCCCACCAGCACCTTGAGAGCTGGCCGGGGTTTCATGAGGAGCTCTCCATTATCTTAGGTTTAGCTTGATTTTCATTTTACATGCAGTCATTATAATTTAGCTTGCTATAACGTCGTATTTTGATAGGAAGCCTTCAGTACATAGCAACGTGTGTCATTATAAACATGATTTGGGGACAGTTAGGTGGTGCTGTGAGCTGTGCGCTTCAGGGCTCTCCCTCATTCCATCAAACAGCAGACACCGCAGAGAACTAGAAATTGGCCATCTGTGTGATTTAGTCATTGCTGTGCATCTCAGTGGGCATTCCAGTTCTAGTTTGCTTTGTCAGCTAAGATCCCTTCATGCCCTCCGACTCTGCCTTCTCTTGTTGATCCCTAATTGATAATAGTCATGCAAATAACCTAATGAAAGATTTTCTTTAGAAAGAGGAGTTAAAGGAGCTGAGAATTTCTTCTGTATTAACTGTGTCCTCAAGGATGTTACTTAGTTTAGGTTAAAGATCTGTCTCAAAATGTCTGTCAGGTGATTATCGTGTTTTGATTGATGGGATATGGCACATCTCATATTAAGTCTTTAATGATGTTATTCTTTTAGATCATGATGGTTTCCTTTGAATATCTTCTATGTACAAACAAAGTGTCAGATACAATCTGTCTTCTAAAATTATATATCATTCTTATAAGAATAATGAGTAGATTTCAAGTAAATATCGTGTAGCAGGCATGTACATAAGAAGATTAAGCTATTGATATATTTATATATGTATGTATCTCACTGGCCGGGTATAGTATATTCATTTACTGTGTTTTGCTACATACATATTTGTTGTTTTTAAGGAAGGATGGAAACAATACAGGAATATAGAAATGTATTTTGAAAACACAGTGAGAAGCAGTTTTTTACTTCTGAAGACAAAAATAGTCTGTTTACACCAGAGTGCTAGAGTTGAATGGAGCCTGGGAGGGGATGCTGGGGGGCAGCAGCAACTGCTGGGGGTGAAAGGCCACTGCTGGCCTGCCTTCGCTCGCGTGGTGCTCTGTGCGCTCATCACCCCTTTGCTGGGGGTGCCTGGAGGCAATGTGACATGCCCTCACAGAGACACTGTAAGGAGTTGTAAGAGAGATTTTTGTTTTTACTTTTGAAGTAAACACATCACATTAACCAAAGACAGAGGCAGTACTACATTGTTATTGTTAGTGCATTATTTAATTTAGAGGGTTAAACTATAAGCCAGGTTACTTACAGTCTGTCTCCCTTAAATTAGATTTTGGTTTCTTTGGCTCATTGTTAAATGGCTGTAATAGTAATAACCTTAGTTACTTGACGAGATCATTCAGCATTCTTGGAGGAAAGAATCTTGGTTTGAGTTGTTCCTTTTTTAAATAGGCTTGAACGACATCATATTTTCCTTTAAAGGTAAGGCTCATGTTAATTACATTCTTAGCTGACACAAGAAGGTTGAAAAAAAAAAAACAACTCTATTTTTAAAGCTGAACCCAGAACCAAGCTTTTGGCATTGATGGTGAAGAGAAGCCCAGTAATTTAAGACCTGCGGCATTATATTCTCTTCCCGCTCCTATTTTTAAAGTATGCAACCTGGTTTTTATGCCTGCCTGGAAAGTATTCTACAGTAGAATGGAGTCATTTAAGGAAAAAAAAGAACTTAGAAATAGTAAAGTAGTAATTTAGATGACGTAAGTCACTTTAAAGTTAACAAACTTTGTAGTAATTGAAAAGGATTGGAATAGGAAGAAAAAGAGTAAGCTACAGCTATGTGTTCCCGAATGAGAGATACGAATCAGAGCAGCTGTGGGCGATCGACTTTACTCATGTTAGCCGAGGAAAAATCCATTAAAACACTTTAGAATAAAAATATAAAAAAATGAATTTGACAGCGCCAGAGATTGATATAACTAACTTAAACCACATACCTTTTTCAATCATTAAGGAGGATTTCATCACAACCTTAGCTTTTAAAAAACTTTTCCTCTGTGTAACTTACATGAGATATAATTGTAAGAAGAACCATGTATTAAGAATTTTTTTGACCCAGTTGTTTTCCTGTCGTTAGTATCAGATACCTCTCTTCTTTATTATCTTTTCTTTTTTTTTTTTTTTGGTCATTTCTAAGAAGTTATACTTTTAAATTACTCAGGATTTTATGATAGGGTCTCTGTCCTGAGAATATACTGTCTCTCTTTGTTATATGTAGTATTTCTAAGCTGAAAACTGAAATCTTGTTTTTCTTCCAATGACATTTATTTGTCATTCCTCATTGAAGGGCCTGTTGACTGATATTCTCATCACCTGCCTTTGGTGACTACGTAGATAAGTGATAAGGGAGGCAACTCTCGGAAGAGTCGAGCTGATAAACCTTAAAGAGCTCAAAGCTTACCAATGGATTAAAAAAAACTCTTTCTCGATGCAGATTCCATCTTATAAGCAGCCATATTCTTGAGTAGGAGGCTATATATATTATACTAGGAACTTGTGTGAAAAGTGCTCCATCTCCCCACATTTGGCACAAGGCATGGCTTTTGAGTTCTCCATGTCTCCCGAACACACTTCCTCTTAAACATCCACTGATTGAGTCATTCTAAGTAATTATGGAGGAGAGAATGCCCTGTTTTCATTTATTATTACTGGGAGATTTTTTTTTTATGTGTGAATTACTTTGTCTCATTCAGATATGTGCAAGCATGTTAAAATCATACTAGTCAAATGACTGCTGAAACTAGGAAGTCTTTATTTTATTTTATCTTCACATTAGCTGTTTGTGAATGTAAGCTTTTGTTTTCAGATTAGAAAAGTTGAAAATGATTGAAAATATTCAATATCAAGAATGAAAGGAACTAAACCATTTTCTTGCTTTCACTATAGTGGGAGGATAGATGAGTAAAATTTTTCTAGGGACAGTTTTATAATATGTGTCAAAATTTAAAATGTATATGCTCTTGGACCTAACAGTTCTACTTTTAAGTATATATTATAAGGAAATAATAGACAAGTGGGAAAGATATATGTACAAGAGTTTTAACATTATAATAGCAAAAGAAGGAAACATAGTTTTCAATAGAGGATCAAGTTAAAGCATTTAATGCAAAGGAATATTATGATTGTTAAAAAGAACATTTCATGTTCTATTTATTGGCATGGAAAAATATTCATTAGATACTACTACATGAGAAAAGATTATAGAACAATGTGTATAGAATGATTCCGTTTAAATATATATATTTATGGATGTATATTTTGAAGTCTGGTTATACAGTAAGTTGCTATTTATAGTGGTTATTTTGGGAGGAAGGAGAGAATAACTGGGTTCTCTCAAATTCTAATTTGTACATTTCTATACTGTTTAAAATTTTACTTTGACTTGCACTGCTTCCATAGTCAAAGAAAATAGTAAAGATATGTGTATTCTGAAGAACAAAATAAATATACACTTTTGGAGTAGGCAGTGTGGACTGATCTCTGTGTGGCACTCCTCCCTGACTGAAGTGGCTTTGTAGCCCTTGACGAAGCACGTCGTAGACGGTCTCAGCGCGGTCTTAACGCAGGGCGGCACATTTCCCTCTGCAGTGAGAAGATTGCTGACGTCAGGCATCGTGATCCAGGTGTTTCCACTGCATGACAACGAAGCCCTGAAGAAGCTCGAGGACACGTGGTACACTCGGTTCACCTTGAAGCACCAGCCCCTAGGTACGTGTCAATACCTGGTGTCGTAGAGAAGGCCTGCTGATGAAGTCACTTTCAGCAGTGGTGTCACCCCTCTTGGACAGATATTTAATGCTCCGCTAGGGAGTGCTCGCCCGGGGAATTTGAGAAAAAATTGGGTGGGGGAGAATAAGATGGGTTACATGACCTATTTATTTCTTTATTTCTAATACGATTTTAAATGGATTGAATATTACAGGCTTTCATTAAATTTCACCAATAGCACAGGCAGTTCAGAGGGGCCTTCATGAGGACACGTCAAAGTTGGAGTAGAACAGATTTTATAAGAATTTAGTTTGTGAATACTTTGTGTTTGAAAATGTCTGTTTCTTTAGAGCTAGTCATTAGGAGTGAGTGATGCTGTGCTCCTTTTTAGGGGCAGATTGGCAGGCCTAAACATCTTTTGAGGTAGTTTATAAGTATCTTGGTATGTATTACTAGATCTATCCATTTTTTCTGAATACAGTGATAAGAATACCCACGAATTTATTTCATGTGTGTTGAACATACTTTGTATAAACTTATGTCAATATAGGTGTTCAAAATTTTTGGTTTAGTTATGTTTTATTTAAGACTCAGAGTTACATTTAAGCTGGTAGATTTCACCATAAACATTATTATCAGTTCTTTAAAAAAAATTTCCCTTTGATTTTGTATAAAGGAATCCCTCTAAAATAATTTTCTTTGTAATTTCCATTCTGAAAATAACTATTATAATTGTAACAGTGAACAAAACTGTTTTTAAGATTAAAATTTGAAATTCTGAATTTTTTCTTGTAGTTTTTGAAAGGAATAATTTTGTTTTTGATAGATTCAGGTAATACAGTAGTCATTTTATGTTATACTTACGACATATTTTTCACTTTGTTTAGCACTTAGGTGGCAATAAATTTAAATATTGCCTCTAGGACTTGTAAGTGAAGTATCTGTTAGCTACTTTTTAGAGAGTAAGGGGTTTAACTCATTTTGATGGTGAAGGCTGAGCATGGTTGTAGGCTCTCTGGGAGTGCTGGGACTGGTGATAGTAGCTGGGCCACAGGCAGATCTTGAACTTTCCCTTGACATTGAAAGAAGGAGGTCATCTAGTTTGGAGCCCAGGACCATGAGCACTTTTTTTTTTTTTTTATTGCTAGGATATCCTTTAACCTGATTTAGATTTGAAGTAAGTTCATCAGACCCACTGTTTTAATACCTAGCACCTGGGTTAGCTAAAAAAATTAAGGAGAAAAAAGTTTATCCCAACTAACTCTAAACCGTAACCATAGACTAATCTGACACACTCCCTCTTAAAAATTATATTTTAACAATGTGTAATTAACCAAGAAGGAATAACTCTGACTGCTGTACCTCGCGCACCCCCAGTGCAGGCTGCGTTTACAATTCAGACAGCCATGTCGATGCGGCTGGCAAAGTACCTCTTTTGGATTAGGTAGTTTATGTCAAGTTCACAGACTATCAACAGCGATGTTGCTTGGACCTTCTGCCCAGTACTTATGTGGAGGCATAGATAAATGTGTTCTATGGCTGTTCTAGAAGTTAATGTGTAGAATATTGTTCTGTACTTCTGAATAAATTTTGTTCAGTATTTTGAAAAATTTGCCATTACACATTGATGAAAATTTATAGCTTTGGGTAGAGAGAGCAGGATATTATGGCTGGAGATTCTTCTTTGAAAAGAACATCTGTAACTATAATATTAAATTAGAAAATTGAGGAGCATTAAACCCCCACATTAAAATGGCTCATTGGCCATGGCTAAATTTAAATGAGGACCTTGGAGATTTGGGACAAGCTGCAAGGTGATTTTTTCTTTGGAAAGAAGGCATCCACCAGATGAGAAGGTAAAGAAGAAACAGCCTGGCAGAGCCGGGCCCTAAGCTGGGGGAAGTCAGGCTTGCTATGTGGACAAGTGGGATCTTTGTGCCGCATGGAGGACGGGTTTACTGTCACACACTTACTGGAAAATGAAGGTGTTGACTGAGTCCTGCTTAACTAAAGGAATGAATAAGCTTGCTTGAAATGATAAGAAAGTTCTTGTAGTCTGTACTTAAGGTCTTTTTTTTCTTTCTTTCATTATAGATAGTATTCGTGGCTACTTTGGAGAAACAATCGCTCTTTACTTTGGATTTTTGGAATATTTTACTTTTGCCTTAATCCCCATGGCAGTCATTGGGTTACCTTACTACTTATTCGTGTGGGAGGACTATGACAAGTACGTGATCTTCGCCTCATTCAACCTGATCTGGTCCACAGTAATCCTGGAAGTGTGGAAGCGTGGCTGTGCCAGTATGACCTACAGGTGGGGGACCCTGGTCATGAAGAGACAGTTTGAGGAGCCCCGGCCAGGATTTCATGGAGTCCTGGGTATCAATTCCGTCACTGGCAGGGAGGAGCCTCTATACCCCAGCTACAAGAGACAGCTGCGCATCTACCTGGTCTCTCTGCCATTTGTGTGCCTCTGTCTCTATTTCTCTCTGTACGTCATGATGATCTACTTCGACATGGAGACCTGGGCCTTGGGTCTCCATGAGAGCAGCGGGTCCGAGTGGACCAGTGTCCTGTTGTATGTGCCCAGCATCATCTATGCCATTGTGATTGAGATCCTGAACCGCCTCTATCGATACGCTGCTGAGTTTTTAACCTCATGGGGTAAGACTTGATGCTCTGTATTTATCTTATTTGCCTGTAAGACACATTGCTTACATCACAGGTTTCATATGACCGCTACCTTGCGAAGCAGTAGATGTTGCTCTGGGCTCATTATAGAGACCTAAGGAAAAGTTCATGGGCTTTGTGAGCTCTGATGCTCTCCAGATCGAGGTTATCACAGCTCTCGTTTATTGAGTGTTTGTTGCTGTGTTCTCAGTGCCCCGCTAAGCGCTTTACCCACACATCTCATTTTCCCCTCTTCAGGGCACCATGACATAGACACATTTGCCTATGTTATGGATAAGGATGCTGAGACTTAACAAGGTTTAGACAGCAAATGGGAGAGCCAGGTTAATCCAGGCCTCTCTGTGTCTAAAACCTGTGCTCCTAATGATATAAAATCGTGTTTTATGGTCAGGCCGAAATAGATTGAATTATCTTCATGATGCTCTGGCCCAATGAACTATGTCTAGGTATCTGAAAACCTGTTGTCTGGCCAATGAACTCGGCGAAGGCAGGTGTTCATGTATGCATGTATGGTAAAAGAGGAACTGGGTTATAGTTTAAAAACAGTCTTGATAGGCCATTCACTATTTATGCATTCAAACAAATAAACAAATATGTTATTATTCCATAGGAAGAATAGATCTGAACTTAATGGACCACAAAGATATTTTAAATTATTTTTATCAATCATTTAACAGCAGCTGCCATTTATCATGTGCTTTTCTTTGCTGATACTGGGCTAAGGTTTTGTATTATTTCTAATCCTGACAGTGACTGGGAAGAGGGTGGTGTCAGCCTTGATTTGTAGGTGAGGAGGCTAAGTATCAGGAGGTTAATTGACTTGCCCAGGTCAGACAGTGGCTGAGTAGCCGAATTGGGTTTCAAATCTATATTAGCCTAACACTGCCTCTCTGTGCAAGGTGACACTTTCTTCAGAATCTTCCTTTTTGTTCTTTTGTCCCCATGTCTTTGGACCTGCACAGTGTCTCTTCTTAGCTGAGGAGAGAAATTTGAGTTTCCCTTTAGGTTAATCCTTTCAAGCCACACATTGAGAAAACTTTCTTTATTGCCCTGCTCTTCAGAGGTTGCTATCAGTTTACTATGACCACTTATTCAGGGTCTTTTTCTGGGTGGCTGTCTGTGGGGTTATTTGCCAACACATCCCACATTTCTTTGTCACAGTAATATTTTAAAAATAATTTCAGACTACAGTGCTATTGCAGTACCATGAAAGATGTATCCTATTCTTAGTTTCTTCCTTGTCTGATGTTCTTGGCGGTAAACGGTAGCCACGATTGACACCCTAGCATATTTACTGACTGAGCCTCTGTTGTTGGATGTCTCTGCCCTCGGCACAAGTCTCACTTTCGTTCATGACAATGCTCCCTTATTGCTTCCTTATCTGAGAGAAATTACTTCTTTTTAATATTTTAGAGAATCACAGATTGGAATCTGCCTACCAGAATCATTTAATTTTGAAAGTTTTAGTGGTAAGTAGAGATTTTGTATACAAATTTATTTTAATTATGAAACTAATATATACCATTTAATGTTTAGGAATATAAACATGAAGATGTGTTTCTAATTTAAGATATCAGTTAGCTCATATATTTTGTGCAAGTCGATAAGGATTAAGTATGTTTACATCCATGTTCAATAGTGTTATACAAATGTGCATGTGGTCTAAGAGTTAAATGTAAAAATTGATAGTGTAGCCAATTCCTCATTATATAAAAGCTAATTAACCATTTTATAGTCATGTTTCTATTCTTATCTTTTCGGTGATTTCTTTGAATGTCTCACTATTCAACAGTCCTTCCAATTAACCCACAGTCTATTTAATGATGGGACACTGTTACTTTAAAAAATTTTTGTTGAAGAAAATTTCCAGAGTCCAAGAGGTTCCCAGCATGTTTTGATGAGTAGGAAGAAAGAGATGAAAAGATGTATAACTTGCTTGCCGTTTGTGTAAAATTCTGCCTCTTTCCACCATCATTATAAATCACGAAGATGTACCAGCTTGAAAGCAACTCATTTATCAGGAGGTTCTGTCAGCCAGCCATCTGTGACGTAACTGAGAATCAAGACAGGTGCATGGAGTCCTCTGAGCTTGGAGCTGGACTCAATTTTACACAGTTCATGTGCTTTAGTCCTGAGAGAGGGATCCAGGCTCCCACTTAGAGTCTTCATTCCAGCTGTAGAAATCATTCTGAGAAGCTTATTTATCTATTTTTTCGGTCATTAAAAGATCAGAAACCACCATTGGGAAGATGTTTTGGTTTCTGGAAGTAGGTAAATTTATAGAAGCAAGAGCAGGTAAGGAAATAGAAAACCTGTCATAATAAATGCTAATAATTCAACAATGTTAGCACTTTACACATTAGAAAAGGGGGCAAGTGGTCATACATATGTTAAAAGGCTCTGAAGGCCTCAGTCTAGCCCCATGAAAGAATTAATATTCACAATATTGGTACTGAATCAACAAGGAAATTGCATTCTGTTCTGTGTGTAAGAAAGCAGAGAAACATGTAATAATTAAAAAGATCATTCCAAAAGGTTATACAATGGAACTTTTGCTCTTAGAGGTAAAACACTCCATTTATCCTAAAGAGTTCCGTTATTTGTGAGATTTTATTCTTTAATGATGCTGGACACAACGTCACGTGCCTGCCTTGTAAAAAGACTCATATGTTAGAATCTGTTGATCCTCGTTGTGTTTCTTAGGTCTCTCCCTTCCTTTTTACTCTTATAGGGAGAACATTTCTCCGCTTCCCAGGCTTTTGCTTTTCATCTTCTACCCTAACTTAGTACCCCAACCCTCCCCTGTGGCTATATTGATCTTGCTGCTCACCCTGTCCATACTCCCCATTCCCTTATTAAGTACTCTCAGTTGTATTTGTAGCAGTCTTTTGTCTTAGAAAGTGATTCTGCTAAGCAGGAAGTAGCCAGGCGGAGGCTGAGGGCAGAAAGGAAACCCATTAGTGTAGGGGGTAGTTGCAGATTCTTGAGCAGGGCAGCTTTTTGAAGAAATGGCACTTGTTATAGTGGCATCTCCAGCCCAGGACTGTGCGCCTGGACAGGGCAAGCGCGTCTCAGGCTTATGGTGACAGATGCTCCCAGGCTGGGCTGGTTGTGAAGGCTGGTCTCTCTTGCTAGTGCCACTCCGCTACCTAGGTATCTCCTCATGAGGGTGGGGAGTCTCAGGTCTGTGAGCACAGAGCAGCTTCCAGGGCTGGGCTGCTCGTGGTGGTGGGGTCCTTCTTGCAGGTGCTGCCTGGCCATCCTGGAACTCTGTGAGGCAGGGGAGTGTCAGGACAGGCTGGGGGGTGGGGGAGAGGGTGAGGAGGAGAACACATCCTCTGGCAGATTAATGTCAGTGGGGGTTCCTGACCAGCCTCCCTTGCCACTTCTGCTGGCTCATCTACTGCCTCAGGACTCCTTCTTAGGGGGTGTGTGGGGGATGAGCCCACCTGGGGTGCCTGGGTTACCAGGTTGGGGGTGGGGAATGCTGAGCCTCGGTCTCCTTCATCTGTAGGAAGTAAGGTATCCTGGTGCTGTGTCGTTCCTTCAGTCCTGGGGACCCAGGCCAGTTCGCCTTCCTTTCATGCCTTTCAGAGTTCTCCTTTGGTCGTCTCTTGCGCTATTTCCAGAGTTTATGATGTGCCTAGTGAGAAGCAGTGGGGAGAAATAAGTCTATGCCGTCTTGTCTAGACTGTGGAAAACCTGACTGTTTTTAAACACTGTATTTACAGTTGTAGTAAAGTACCGTGGAGCCGTATTAAATATCGTCGTTTTTTTTGGCAGTTCAACTTTCTAAACTGCTTTGCGTCACTCTTCTACATTGCCTTCATCCTGAAGGATATGAAGCTTTTGCGTCAGGTAAGTGTGAAAGGTATCAATTTTTTAGGTCTTAGAGGTGGTTTCCTATATTCGAGTAATGTAATTGTCTTGCTATTATTATCTTTACAAATAAAATCCTAATTTTTACCTATTTCTAAGCCTAATTCTAAATAAAAAACCCATTATCAGTTGTCCTATATATCGTACTCAACTGAAAAGAAATTGAAGCTAACCAACTTGCAAAATTAATCGTATAGGACAGTAAAATCAAATATAGAGTTCACATATATTTATATTTGTATAAGTTTGTAAAAACACTTAATAGCAAAACATACATTTTTTTGAACTTTCGTGTGTGTTTCCGGGTTGGGGGTGACTGGTGTAATCTTAAATAGGTCTTATACATTTCATTTTAAAATTAATAAGTCATTAAACTTTAGAGACCAGCATATCCTATGCAGTGCCGTGCCTTTTCTGAAATGTTTAAGAAAGTCTAACATATATTTTGTTCGCTTGCCATTTCTAGATCACATAGTAATAGTGAATAATAAGTTGAGCACAAATGATTGCTTTCTAAGTTTTCTTTTTTATACCTGAATCAGCTGTCAGTGAGGGCTGCTTTTCCTGGTTTTAATATTCTATGCTTGTTAGTGAGCAGAGTCTCAAAGCCTAGGCTTTTTAATATTTATAGAGAGCTTGGGATCATTTTCTCAGGAAATTAGAAGATTTGTGTAACAGAAAGGTAAAAGATTTTGTAGTTATGGTCCTAACAGCTTGCATAAAAGTAAAATTAAAATGTTATGCTCTGAAAAACTATACTAGATGTATTACTGCTTTTTAAAAATTATTTTCAAAAATCAAAGAGGTTTAAAACAATACTTTTGAAGTTGATGTTGGATATACATACCTTCTCCAGCCCCGCCATTAGTGTATTAATAGGGTATGACTTCTCATTTCTTATACTTCAGAGAATCTCCTTTACTGAAGAGGGGACAGAGGGATCAGAGAAGATTCTTTAAAAAGTAGAATTTTAAAACCAGCAGAGATGGTATCAGTGTGATGGAAACAGTGGTATTCATCTGGAGAAAGTGGAAGTTGACACAACACCTCTGGGAACCACTTGGGCAGCTTTGCCAAGAACCTTGATTCATCTCTAGTCAATCATCAGAGATGAGGAAAGGCTTATGGACATGGGTATCCAAGGAGTAGCATTCATAATAGTGAAGGTTGCGAATAACACATTCAACAATAGCACATGGGCTAAGTAAAAAATAATTTTTAATGATGTGGGAAAGTGCTCAATATATTGAGAGAAAAGAAATAATACAAAGTTGTATATAATACATATGGGATGATTCTACTTTAATTTTTACGTATGATTAGAAAAAAATATTTAAGATGTTAGCATTGGTTCTGTTGTGGTGGTGGAATTATTTGTGACTTTTTGTTTTTTCATTTTCTAAGTTTTCTGTGGTGAGGGAGGATGTGTTAGTTTTATATTTTTTAAGTTGTAGCCAAACTTTTTTTTTCAAAGTTGGGAACATCATTTAGATTCACGTGTTGTAGCCAGGATGAGATAACAAAAAACACAATTTCGAGATAATTCATTCTCCTGCAGACACATAACTGGTTTATTTTTTAATAATAATTTTATTATAATCTTTTTGTATATTAATCTGAGTCTTCCCTCTAAAAAAGCAATAAATTAGAAACATCTGTCTAACACTTAGCTTTTCTAATACTGGTTTTTGTAACATAATAGTATGCTGTTTGTTGAAAATTCCATTTTATTTATTGCATAATTACACACATGCAGTGGTTTTATTAAGCTACATTGCCAAATATCATTTGCGCTTCTCTTTAGAGCTTGGCCACTCTCCTGATTACCTCCCAGATCCTTAACCAGGTTGTAGAATCTATTCTTCCTTATTGGCTCCAAAGGAAGCACCACATGCAGGTGAAGAGGAAGGTGCAGGCTTTAAAGGCGGACATTGATGCTACATTATATGAACAAGTTGTCCTGGAAAAAGAAATGGGAACCTATTTGGTAAGTTTGAATCCTGTCGAATTAAACATTGACTGAATTTGAATACTAGTCATGTATTGAATTCAACGCATACGAGTGTACTCATGGCCTCAGGTAAGTGCTTTCCAGCCAGTTTCTTTATCACGAACTACTTTACAATGAAAAATACTGTGGGGTAGAGTCTGAAGTCATGCCTAATAACACCAAAGGAAGAGGGTGGTGGGAATAGCTGCTTCAGAGATGACAGAGCAAGGGAGAGAGGAGATGGCCACGGAGAGGCGGCAGCATTGCTTGCTCTTGATGCTTCAAACCCAAAGAAAAGATTGCAACCCATCGTTAAAAGTGGAATGCCAATCTGGAGATTAATTTATAATTTAAATTACTTGGTGCTATTGTAAATATGAAGTAATTCCTTTAAGATAGAATTTATGAGTTATTTTTGGGAATACAAATAGATCACTGCAAGTTTATAAAACCTAACTATGTATTTAATAAACTTTTATTGAGCCCTGACTATGTTCACTTTCTCTGTTTGGGGGAGTTTTGGGGTCATGTTTGCTTTCAGGCATTGTTTGTTATATCCTGCACGTTCCTTCCTGATATGTTATATTCTTCTTAGTGAAATAAGCCCTTCAGTGGCTCACTCAGTGAGGGTCCAGTATGTTAAACTTTCTTAGCCTTGTTCATCTCGAATGAATTTGTCTCATTATAAAATTTCCCAGCTGACTTTCACAGTTAGTTTTTCTCATATGTTTAAGGATTTAGTTTGTATATTCATCATGAGTAGAAGTCGATTCTCTTTATCTGCTCACTTCTCCCAGCCTTATTTTTGCAGTTGCCCCACCTTGAGCTTGCAAGACCCTGGTCCAGGGTGAGGTGTTTGTAGCCCAGGTTCTCATCTCGTGGTGACGTTGGGCGTTTTGCAGAACCACTCACAGAGCCAGTAGGTGGCTTGCTGTTGGCACAAGCTGTAGTTCCAGAAGAGCTGCTGTGGCTTTTCTCAGCCCCTTTCAAGGGCTGGGGACCTCGGTTTGGCTCAGGCACCTGGTTCTACTTCCATTCCAGAGGAGTGGGGCACCCCCTGCTTCCTTGCCTCACAGGGTGCAGACCCTAGCCGCCTTGGCTTGGCCGGGCTCCTCCTGCTGGTGAGCTTGCATTGTGTTTTATTTCTTGCTAATGCAGCTGAGTTTCTTATTTTTGAGTGGTGATACATATCTTTTGATTAAGATATACATATGTGCACTAGCATTTTCTATCATTGTTGTGTTGGGGGGAGAAGGTTTTTCAAAGTATAAACTTACAGCACATCCTGACCAGCAACACTGTTTATGTCTATACATGAAGTGTCAGAGGAAACACACACACACACACACACGAAGCACATGGCCAGAATGTACAGCTGTCTTGCCTGAGTTGATTGGTTGCTGGCTTTTACTATGGGTTAAATATTCATTCTAATTCATTTTGTGTCAGAATTCTTTCCTTGCTTCTTCTAGGGGGTGGTGTTTCTGGCCAGTTATTTTCTTCCTTTTCTCTCTTAAAGAAACTAAACTGCAGTCTTGCCCCTGAGTTCTTTATTCCATCCCCTCTCTGTATTGAGAGGCGTCATGCAGCAGGCCCACCTGGAACCCCTGTGTCTCCTTCTTTCCCCTTCTGCCTGCCCCAATCATTAGTGACTCTCCTGTTTCAAACCAAGCAAACCCTTCACACCCTCTGCTATTCGTGTCCTGTCTCTTTCCTGCCCTCACAGTTTCTTGAAATAGTTCTCCATATCATTGTTCCCACTTCCCTTTTTCCTGTGACCAGTTAGAATCTGCCTTCAGCTCTTCTTTTCTCTGAATTATTTGGGCAAACATCATCATCCCCTAAAGTGTCCAAAACAAATTCATGGTCTTCTCCAGATCAATTTCTGCTCCTTTTCCTCTGGTTTCATGAATGGTATTCAGTAATTCAAACACTATGCCTTTTGTCCAAGCCATTTTATGTATCCGAGAACCGTATGCTAATGAGATGACACTGTCAGAATCTTAGCTCTTACCTCTTTGGCATCTCACGACATCTGATACTACCTTTATGAAGGAAGGTAAGGCAGGCGTTGCTTTTCCCATGTTAGAAATAGGCAAGTGAAGCTCTGTTAGTAAACACTTGGTGACTAAATCAGAAACAAGATTCAAGACTCTGCTTTTCCCATTCAGAGTCTGTCATTCAGCACAGGCTCTCTGATGTGATGTCCCTCGTAGGTCCTGGATCTGTGAGTGAACCCAGGGCTGATGGCACCGCCCCCAACCTGCTCGCATGGCCCTGCCTGATCTGACCCATTTTCCCCTCCTCATCTCCTCCAGGTCCCTCCTCTGTTCTCCACTGGGGCGGCATTGATATTCGCCATTTCAGTGCCTCATATATTTGGAGAGGGGAGATGCTTCGTGTCATGTTTGTTCCAGGTCGTCGTTTGCTCTGCACTGATTCTCCACCAGGGTGTTTTTCTACTCACTGAAGTCAGTGAACTTAGATTTCTGTAGTCTCATGCTGACTACTATCTATGAATCTAAGACAATGCTGCCAAGCTTTGGGAAGAAGCAATTTGCCTGAAACTTAAAAAAAAAATGTTATTATAAAAGTAATACTTACTCACTCACTGTAGAAGACTTGGAACGTGGAGGACAGAGTACATAAGGGAAAAGCGATGCTCCATAACGTCGGCACCGGGGGTGATCCCCTGGGGTCTCCGGACCTGCTGTGCCAGCCGCGGGGCACAGGCTGGGCTGAGAACTAAGAGCTTTGCTAAGAGTTTTTGTCGTGAATGTGTTACATTTTATCAAATGCCAGTTTTTTGCTTCTGTTGAGTATATCATAACATTCCTTTAATATTTTCATTTACACTAATAAATTTCTTAGCGGCACACCATGTTTGCATTTAAATGATTCTACTCGTTCAGTGTTGTTTTTTTTTTTAATATACATTGTTGTGTTGAACATGCTGATATTTTATTTAGGGTTTTTGTGCCATTTGCTCCAACTTTTCCTTTCTTGGTCACTGAGGGTAGGGTCTCCATGTTGTTTATCACGAAACTCCGTTTCTAACACAGAGCCTGGCATTTAGCAGACACTCAGTGCAATATTGAATAAAGAACAGTTTCAGGAAGAGAAGAGCCTGAACCCCGGTGTCTTCCCGCTGCGTGTGGCTTCACTTTCTCCTCCTTCCTTTGTCATTCAGATCTGTGCTGAACTGATACCTCAGCACAGGGAGCTCTGAGACGTGGCGTTCCCCAGGGGCACTGCGAGGAGCAGGTGGGAGAGATCACATGGAACCTGACACTGTTTTCATACATTGAATAAATTAGATATATAAAATCATGATTTTCTCAGAAATACCATAGTGTTCTTAAGAACTGCTTTGTTCTTAATGTTCTTAGAATTGTCATAGTTGGTCTTAGCCAACTTGCAGCTAATAGGGTAGAGCGTGTGTCTTGGTTAGTGTATTTTTATTTTAGTATGTGATTGTTTGCTTTGTTAAGTCTGTGTTTTTTTCCTTGTCGGATTATGTCCCTGGTGTACTAAAGTTACTGACTCAGAAGTGCTCAGAAGCATAAAGGTGCTGATAAAGTGTCACACGTAAATACCGCCACTCTGAGTCCCCTTGTGAGATAGAACACGGCAGGCGGAGTGTGCTGAGGGGCAGGGGTGGCGTCCCCTGGTGCCGGGCGCTAAAAATGCCAGGGGGGGGCCTCGACGTGATTCCTGGTGACTGCCCTGTGGCACGTCTCAGAGAAATTGTCTGCGCATCTCTGCAGAGGCTCAACCTTTTACTTTATGAGCCCAAATGGCACAATTTTGAAAGCTGAGCATAGGCTATGATGATTTCTTAAGACCGAATTGTGGTAGAAACGACTCCATTGCTGAGATTTTTACTCTTTCCCTACTCTTGATTACTTCACTCTTCAGAGAAATAAATGGGAGCTATAGCACTGGGCATATTTTAAAACCACATCTGTATGCTGCAACACAACGTAAGGAAATACTTTCTAGGGCCAAATGCAAACAAAGAGTGGTTTGGAAACTGCTCACCTCTGAATCCCCAGCTGAACGTCAAGCCGGCAGCTTCCAAAGCACGTGTGTTTGGCGTTACTCTTTGGTGAGCCTTGAAAATTGCCAGTGAGACTCACTCAGAATCCCTGGGTTTGTGTTTTATCCGCACATCCAGAGCATCTGAAAGAGGCACTTCCTGCCAATCCCCATACTCTATAATTACGTTTGGGTGTTTTCTATTTTAGTAAAATAATAAAACTGACTAGAAGTGGACTCTCTTATACTTCAAGTTCTTGGCTACTGAGCCTAAAATGCATATCTTGGTATGAGACTGACTCTGAGATGCAGTAATAATATTCATTTAAAAATATTAATGTTTGATATTGTTTTAAAATATTGTGATGAGTATTTTTCCTAAACTGAAATTGTCATTGCATGTGCACCAGGTGATTGTGAGGAGGTCTGAGGATGCTAGATGTTGGCAGGTGTGGCCTTAGGCATCACGAGGGCTGGCTCTGTCGCTCAGGCACGGCACGACAGAGCGCTGCTCAGCCTCTCTCAGGTCCGGATCAATGTGATATTGTGAACAGCATGTGTCTAGTGAGGCATCTGAGTAACATGTCACTGTGTCCTGTTGAGATGTGGTGATGTTACTCAGGTGACAGCTGTCATCGATACCCAAGCCTCCTGCTTCGGTGAAGGCTCTTTTGTCCACTTATGAAAGATCACTAACTCACCCCATACTGTTTGTGTCTCTTCTGTCTCAAATTGAGAGTATATAATGACTGTATATAACCCTTTCTTCCTTTGGACTAAACCAAACATATTAGAAAGGTTTCAAACATAGTTTCAGAGAGATTTCTTCATGCTTCTATGGTTTCCTTATTTTCTGCTGTGAACTCATTTCTTTGGCTTCTTTGCATCTACTATGTCTGCTAGAGTGTCTCTGTGGAATTTCCTTGTTGCTATCAGCTTTTTTTTTTCTTCACTTTTTAAAAAAAATTTGAGACAAAATTTACATACCATAAAGTTCATTTTAAAATGTACAATTTAGTTTTTTTGTTTGTTTTTTAGTAAATTCACAAGGTTGTATAGCCATCACCACTATCTAATTCCAGGACATTTTCATCATCCCCAAACAAATGCAATAACCATTAGTAGTCACACCCTCCCCCAGTCTGGTAGCCAATAATCTACATTCTGCCTGTGGATTTACCTATTCTGTGCATTTCATATAAATGAATCATATAATATGTGGCCTTTTGTGTCTGGCTCTTTCACAAGCATAATGCTTTCAAGGTTCATTCATGCCATAGCATGTGTCAATACTTCATTCCCTTTTATGGTTGAAGAATATTTTGTTATATGAATAAAGTACAATTGCTTATCTACTTGTCTGTTGATAGACATTTAGATTGTTTCCATTTTTTGGCTATTGTGAATAATGCTTCTATGAACATTTGTGTACAAGCTTTTGTATGAACATACATTACCGTATTCTGGGTCATGTGTTAACTTTATGCTTAACTTTTTGAGGAACTGTTTTCAAAAGCAGTGGTACCAATTCTGCATTTTAACTAGCCATATATAAATGTCCCATTTTTTCTACGTCCTCACCAATACTTATTGTTATTTTTAATAATAGCCATCCTAGTAGGTAGGAAGTAGAATTTCACTTGGGTTTGATTTGCATTTTCTTAGTGCCTAAATATATCGATCATCTTTTCATTTGCTTTTTCGCCATTTGTATCTCTTCTTTGGAGAAATAAATATTTATATTCTTTGCCCATTTTTAATTGAATTACCTGTCTTTTTATTATTGAGTTATAAGATTTCTTCATATATTTTGAATATAAATTTCTTATCAGATACATGATTTGCAAATATTTCTTCCCATTCTGTAAGTTATCTTTTTATTTTCTTAGTAGTGTTCTTTGATGCATAAATGTTTTTAATTTTGATGAAGTCCAATTTTTCTCTTTTTTTGTTACTTATGCTTTTGGTGTCATATCTAAGTAATCATTCCTAATCCAGGGTTAGGAATATTTATTCTTCTATTGTCTTCTAAGAATTTTATAGCCTTAGCTTGTACATCTCTGATCCATTTTACATTAATTTTTGTAGCTAGTGTGAAGAAGGGGTCCCAATGCATTCTTTTGCACGTGGATATCCCATTGTTGCAGCACCATTTGTTGAAAAGACCATTCTTTCTGCATTGAATGATCTTGGTACCCATGTTGAAAACCATAGGACTTGTAGGCATATAGGTTTGTTTCTGTTCTATGCCAGTACCACATTGTCTTGATTACTGTAGCTTTGAGTGGGTTTTCAAATCACGAAGTGTGAGTTCTCCAACTTTCTTTCTTTTTTTTTTTTTAAGATTACTTTGGCTGTTCTGGGTTTCTTGCAATTCCATTTGAATTTTAGTATTATCTTATCCATCGTTTCTGTAAAATAAATACTACTGGAATTTTGATCAGAATTGCACCGAATCTGTTGATCACTTTGGGGAGTATTGCCATCTTAACAACATTAAGTCTTCTAATCCGTGAACATGGAATGCCTTTCCATTTATTTAGGTCTCTTTAATTTCTTTCAGCAGTGATTTATAGTTTTCAATGTACAAATCTTACACTCCATTTGTCAAATTTATTACTTTTTGGTTCTTTTTGCTGTTATTGTAAATAGAATTTCTTAATTTCATTTTCAGATTGTTCACGCTGTATAGAAATACCATTGATTTCTGTATATTGATTTTGTATCTTGCAAACTTACTGAAGTTGTTTATTAGCTCTAATAATGTTTTATGGTTTTTTTAGGGATTTTTATATATAAGATCATTTCTTCTGCAAATAGAAATAGTTTCACTTCTTTTCTGCTCTGGATTCTTCTTTATTTTTTTCTTGCTTAATCGTACTGACTAGAACCTTGAGGACAAGAACTTGAGAGCAGACATCCTAGTCCTTTTCTTGATCTTGTGGGGAAGTTTCAGTTTTCTCCCATTAAATATGATGCCAGCTGTGAGTGTTCATAGATGCTATTTATCAGGTGGAGGAAACTCCCTTCCGTTACTCATTTGTTGAGTTTTCTTTTTTTTTAATCATGAAAGGGTGTTGGATTTTGTTTTTGTGTCTATTGAAATGATTGTATATATTTATATATATGAAAGATATATATATATATATATATATATATATATATATATATATATATATATAGTCTTTATTCTATTAATATAGTGTGTTACATTGATTGCTATTCATATTTTGAACCAACCTTACAATTCTGGGATAAATCTCTCTTGATCACATTGTATAATCTTTTTAATATGTTTCTATATCCAGCTTGCTAGTATTTTATTGAGGATTTTTCCATCTCTGCTCAGAGGTGGTTGGTCTGTAGCTTTCTTTTCTTGTGGTATCTTTGTTGGTTTTGGTATTAAGGTTATACTGGCTTTGTGGAATCAGTTGGGAAGTGTTTTTCTTCTTTTGGAACACTTGGGGAAGAATTGGTTTTTAATTCTTCTTTAAGTGAGTGAGAGAATTCGCCTGTGCAGGTGTCTAGGCCTAGGTTTTTCTTTGTGAGAAGTGTTTGATCACTGACTTAATCTTTTTACTTAAATTCCACTTAAGTGTTCTATTTCTTCTTGTGTCACTTTTGACAGTTTGTGTCATTCTAAGAATTTACCCATTTCATCAAGTTTATTTAATGTGACTCTTGGCCACAATTTTCATAGTATTTTTTTTTTAGAGGTCTCCCCACCTCCACCCTCTGTAAGGTTAGTAGTAATGTCCTCTCTTTCATTTGAATTTTATCTCTTTTTTTTCTTGCACAGAATAGGCAGTGATTTGTCACCTTTGTTGATCTTTTCCAAAAATCAACTTTTGGTTTTACTGTTCTTATTGTTTTTCTAGGCTCTGGCTTTTTTTAAAATTTCACTGTAATCTTTATTATTTATTTCCTCTGCTTGCTTTAGATTTAGTTTACTCTTCTTTTTCTAGCTTCTTAAGGTGAAATTTTCAGTTATGTTGAGATCTTTTTTCTTTTTTAACAAAGGCATTTGCGGTCATAATTTCCCTCTGAACACTGCTTTCACAGCATCCCACAAGTTTTGGTATGTTGTATCTTCAATTTCATTCATCTCAAAAGTATTTTCTAATTTTCTTTGTGATTTCTTCTTCAAGTTATTTTTTTAAGGAGTATGTTGCTCAATTTCTGTATATTATGTGAATTTCTGAAATTTCTTTCTATTATTTATTTCAAATTTCATTCCATTGTGGTTGGAGAAGGTAGTTGGTATGATTTTTAAGCCTTTTAAATTTCTAGAGAATTGTTTTATGGTGTAACATACCATTTATCCTGCAGAATGTTCCATGTGGACTTAAGAAGAATAAGTATTGTTGAGATGAGTGTTCTGTAGATGTCTGTTAGGTCCCTGTTTTTGTTCAACAGTAAGCAGGAAATTTAAAATTCTGCGTTAGCATTCACTTTCTGCTGCTGCAGAGCCTCACCATCAGTCAGAGGTGAGATCTTAGAGCCTTCTCAAGTCTTACTTGGGCTTCTGCATGATCCTGTGCCTGTGCCTGGTCTTCTCAATTCCCAGGAGAATGTTGGAGCTTTTCAAAAGCTCCCATGGACCGGTCATTCCGCAGCTTTTCTCTTTGAGCTCCCTGGCTCATCTACTGTTTGCTCCAGCTGCAACCCTTCACTTTGGACAGACCGATGTTAAAACATTCATCTGACGTTCCTGGGGAGAAGTCTTTAGACTCAGTGAGGTTGAACAAAGAAAAGCCTTTTTGGTGGCGTCTAACAGGGAACCAGTAGACAGGTCAGATAATGACTTCCCTTTGGAAACGTGACTTTCCACGTCCTCTGGCCCCACTCTGCTCCCTCTGGTACGGGGGATGCATGTTATGTTTCAAGGCTGCTGCAGCACTGGGGAGTGGGAGATGAGGCTAAACGCAAATGCCATGTGATTGAGCTGTTTTTCTTAACTAAATGCTGCCCAGATTGCCACAAGCCTTTGGTTAGTTTCCAGAGCACTGAAAAAGTTGTTTCTGATAAATTTTGCCTTTTTGTTGTTGTTGCTTGTATGGAGGGGTGAGCTTCTGGAGGTCCTTACTCTACCATTTTCTCTGACATCACTACCATCAATTTTTTAAAGGAGGGTTAGGGACTGAGATACTGGGATACCCATGATGTGAGGGGACAGTCATGTAAGATTTCTAACAGTGATGCCACATCACTGATCTTTGTCTTGGTCAAGGGTAAACATCTTTAGCTTTGCTGTTGTTTACCTTAGAAAAAGTATAATAATTCAATGATTTTGACACAAGATGAGTGGCTAAATCATTTTTTCATTCTTTTTTTTAGGGATCTCAATATAAAATTGCCTTTGAATTTAAGTGAATCCCATTGTTGAGAGGAAGGAATTGGGAGAAACTCTGAGATTGTTTTTGCAGGGGGGTTAAAGGCTGATGCCATGGATAGTATTGCAAAAGGTTATTCCTATTATATGACACTAAAACAATGCCTGTTTTCTCATGGTTCACATTTTCAGGGTACCTTCGATGATTACTTGGAGTTGTTCCTGCAGTTTGGTTATGTGAGCCTTTTCTCCTGTGTTTACCCATTAGCAGCTGCCTTCGCTGTGATAAATAACTTCACTGAAGTTAATTCAGATGCCTTAAAAATGTGCAGAGTCTTCAAACGTCCATTCTCAGAACCTTCAGCCAGTATTGGTGTATGGCAGGTAATTATTTGAGAAAAAATTATTCCTTTAAAAGAAATAGCAAAATGAGGCATTGTGATTTATAAAAAGCCCTAAGATTGATTTGGAAAAACTGGATTTTATCCTTGCTCTGCCACAGACTAGCCATGTGACTTCAGAGAGTCATAACTTTCTCTGGGCCTTGCTTTTCTTATTTTTAAAATTGGGGGTTGGGGTGAGAGAGGTAAAATATAATCTCTATGACTTCTTTCAGGTATAAAACTTTGATAGTTTTCTAGGAGAGTGGCCAGCTGGGACGTCACTCGCTGGGTACAGAGTCAGTGGTGATCACATGGGGAGCTTGGACTTTCACTCCTACCTGGCAGTAATGTGGTTCCCTTTTCAGTCTCTGCTGGGTGGTCTCAGAGAAAGCCTAGTGGAGAGCCAGGACTTTCACTACCACCCAGGACAGTAGAGGCCACATGAGAGCACAAATGAGGCACTTGTACTTCTCTCAACAAAGGAGGTATCAGCAGAGGTCTATGGGAAGCCAGAAATCTCACCGCTGCCCAGCAGTAAGCAGCACCCCACTCTCTTCCTTGGGTGTCAGTGGTGTCCAAATGAAGACCCTGGACGTGGAACAAGATATTGACCCCCTTTCCCATGCTGCAGTCTTATCAGAAGAACCAACTAAAACAAAAGGTTTAAATAAAAGCTAGAGTCTTAGAGCACCCAAAATATTCATGTTTCTATTAAAAAATCACTTGTCATATGAAGAATCAAGATGATACCAGACTGAAAGAAAAAAGACAGCAGATGCCACCACCAAGATGACATAGATATTAGAAATGTCAAAGATTTTAAAGTAGCCATGATAAAAATGCTTCAGCAAGCAATTATAAACATACCTAAAACAGATGAAAAAATAGAAGGAATTAGAATGTTTCAACAAAGAAATAAAAGCCATAAAGGAGAATCAAATGGACATTTTTGGAGTGGAAAATTTAGTAACTGAAATTAAAACTCATTGGCAGGGTGCAGTAGCAGAATGGAAGGGATAGAGGAAAGAATCAGGAACTGGAAAATAGAACTATAGAAATTCCCCGATCTGAACAGGCAGAAAATAGACTGAAAAAGTAAAGCCTCAGAAATCTGTGACCTAACAAAAAATCTAACAGAGCTGTAATTGGAGTTTCAGAAGGAAAGGAGAAAGAGGGAGAGGCTAAAAAAGTACTTGACATTGTAATGGCCAAAACTTTTCAGATTTGGCAAGAGACCTAAAACTACAGGTTCAAGAAGTCAAGTGAATCCTAAACAGGATAAACCCAAAGAAGTCCATAGCAAAACACATCATAATTAAATATCTGAAAACTAAAGACATAGAAAAAAATCTTTAAAGTAGTAAGAGAGAGCATCTTTAGGAGAAAAACAATTAGAATTACAGCTAATTTCTCATTAGAAACTATGGAGGCCAGAAGAAAGTGGGACAGTATTTTCCAAGTGCTTAAAGAAAAATACTGTCAATACAGAATCTTATATTCAGAGAAGATATCCTTCAGGAGTGAAGAGGAAATCAAGACACTCTCAGAGTGAAACTAAAAGGATCATCTGTTGTCAGCAGACCTATCCTAAAAGTATGACTAAAGTTCTCTAAGGAAATGATGAACGTAGGAATCTGGGAGCATTTGGAAGAAAAAAATCAATGGTAAACAAAAATACAAGTAAATAAATAGACTTCTCTTTCAATATTTAAAATTATGTTTGATAGTTGAAACAAACAAACAAAAACACTAATGATTCTAAATATATGTAGAGAAAATATTAAGACAATTGTATTATAAATAGGTAATGGTAAAAGATAAGATTTCTATATTTCACTTGAACTGGTAAATGACAACATAAGTAAACTGAAAAAAATGTATACATATATAAAATATATGTATATAGTGTATATACATGAAACATAATAGCTAAAGCAATCACTAAAAAGTTATATGAAAGATACACTCAAAAACATACATAAATCAAAATGGAATACCAAAAAATGTTGAGGTAACCCACAATAAAACAAGAAAAAGAAAACATAAATGAAACAACAGGGAACAAACAGAAAAAGAAATGGCAGACTTAAGTCCTATCATATCAGTAGTTACATTAACTGCAAAGGGTCTGAAGACACCAGTTCAAGACAGAGATTGGCAGAGTGGATTAAAACACATAACCCAACTATATGCTGTCCATAAGAAACTCAGTGCAGACATAATGATACAAGCAGATTGAAAGTAAAAGGATAGACAAAGATCTATATGGAAATACTAATCAAAAGGAAGTAAGAGTGGCTATATTAATATTTAAAGTAGAATTCTGAGCAAAGAAAATTAACAGGAACATTCTGTGATGATAAAAGGGTCAAATTACCAAAAAGATTTAGTAATCGTAATATGTATGTACCAAAGTTTAAAATATGTGAACCAAAAACTTAATAGAACTGAAAGGAGAAATAGATAAATCCACAAGTTTTGTTGGAGTCTTCAACATCACTTTTTAAACAACCAACAGAACACTGTACAGAAAATCAGCAAGGATATAGAAGAACTCACCGACACCATCAAATAACAGAATCTGTTGATGTTATACAACAAAGTATCAACAACACTTTTTTCAAGTGCTTACAGAACATTCAATGAGATAGACCATCTCCTGGGACATAAAACAAACTTCAAGGTTTTTAAAGAATTGGAATCATGCACAGTATATTCTCTGACCATGATGGAATTACACTAGAAATCAATAACAGATAACAGGAAAATCCCCAAACACTTGAAAACTAAACAACACATTTGTAAATAATCATGGATCAAAGAGAAAATGTCAGGTGAAATCAAAAGATAATGTTGAACAGATTGAAAATGAAAATATATCAAAATTTGTGAGACACAGCTACAGCAGTGCTGAATGCATACACTGGAATAGAAGAAAAGTCTCAATCAATAATCTAAGCTCCTATGCAAGAAACGAGAAACAAAGAAAATAAACCCAAAACAAGCAGAAAGAAGGTAATGATAAAGATAAGAGTACAACTCAATGAAATCGAAAATGGAAACAATTGAGATCAATGAAACAGTTGGTTCTTTGAAAAGATCAATACAATTGACAAACCTCTAGCAAGACTAAAAAAGAGACAAATAACCAATATAAAAATGAAATCACTACAGACCCTGCAGACATCAAAAGAATAAGTAAATATTACAAACAACTCTACCTATATAAATTGAACAACTTGGGTGAAACGGACCAATTTTTGCAAAAACACAAACTACCACAACTCACCCAATATGAAGTTGCTGATTTGAATACCCCCACCACAATAAGGAAATTGAATTTGCAGTTACAAATTCCTAAAAAAGCATCCTGACCCAGATCATTTCACTGGTGAGTCCTAACATTTATAGAAGAATTAACACCAATTTTACACAATTTCTTATAGAAATTAGAGGAGGCAGGAATATTTTCCAATTCATTTTATGGAGCTGGTATCAATGTGATAGCAAAACAAGACCAAGAGAGTACAAAAAAATTAATATTCCCTGTGAATACGTAAAACACAACAAAATATTAGCAAATAGAATTTAGCAATATATATAAAGAATTATATACCATGACAAGTGGGATATGGTCCAGGAATTCAGGCCTGGCTCAGTATTAGAAAATCAATCAGTGTAATTCATCATATTAATAATCTAAAGAAAAACCATGTGATTATATCAATATAAATAAAGCATTTGACAATCCAACACATTCATTTTTGAAACTCAGAAAAAGTGGAGTAGAGGGGTATTACTTCAACCCATTATGAGGCATCTATTAAAAAGAAACAAACTAAAGTTTCTAAGATTAGGAACAATAGAAGGATGTCTATTTTCACTGTTCTTTCTAATCATAGTACTAGAAGTTCAGACTAGCATAATAAGGCCAGTCTTATAAATTGACACCTGCAGTTTACCCATTAGCTGACTGCAGGTGTGTGGTAAGCCCAGTCAAGGTCAGCCAAGACCAGGAAAATTGCCTAGGTGGGCACAGCTTCAATTGTCCATCTGCAGAATCATGAGCTAAATAAATTTTTTTAAGCCACAGAGTTTGGAGTGGTTTGTTATGCAGCAATAGCTAATTGATATAGAAAGACTTAATATTCTAAGTATATCAGTTCTCCTTTAATTTAAAAATTAATCTGCAATTTATAAATGTAGCACTATCTTAACCAAAGCTTTTCTTTTAACCAGATAAACTTATTATCAAGTTCACAAGGAAAAATAGATAAAGTAGAATACCAGGAAAATTCTATAAAGAAGAGTAAGGACACTCCATGCCACATGTTAAAATTTGTTATAATAACAAGTTTATAAAGTTGTTCCATAACCTCAGTTATAAAGTAGCATGGGCCTGGTGCATTGGTAGGCAATCAGACCAATGAAACAGTATAGAAAGTCCAGAAATTCAGTACATGGTAGAGGTGAAATCTCAATTCAAGGGGGAAATGCCTGTCTACTAATAGTTTCCATATAGGGAGTGGGATCGGGGAGTAGTTTGCTCTTCAGAAGTTAAGAGAAAAGCAAGACTCAGAATGAGAGAAAATATTTATAATACTATGTCTACCAGGGGACTTATATACAGATTATATAAAGAATTTATACAGCTCAGCAATAAGATAATTAAGTCAATAAAAACATGGACAAAAGATTTGAAGAAGTGCTTTACCAAAGATCTTATGCAAATGGCTGATTAGCTCATGAAAACATTTAGAATTAGTTACCAGGGAAATGCAAATGAACACCATGATACACACTACATTCCTATTTTAAAATTAAGAAGACTGATGGTGCCAAATGTTGGCAGTGACATGTCGTAACAGGAACTCTCCTTGCTGGTGAGGATGTATCATGGTAGTCATTTTGCAAACTAGATGACAGTTTATTAAAGAGTCAAACATACACTTACCATGCCACCTGGTAAGCACTTCCACTCCTAGATATCCGGGGGAAATAGAGCACATGTCCACACAAAGACTGGACAGGAGCGGCCATAGGAACTTTATTCACGGTAATCCAAAAATGGAAACAGACAGACTTGCCATGGATAGGTAAATGGGTTAAAAACAGTGGTATGTTCATAAGTGGAGAACTACTCGGAAGTAAAAAAGAAGTGAATTATTTGGTACATATGGTATGGATCAATCTCAGAATACTTATGCTGAGACACAAAAGACTATAAGCTGTTTGATTCCAATTATGTAAAATTCTGGAAAATGCACTAATATATAGTGACAAAAAGCAGATCAGTGTTTGCTTGGGGTCAGGTGTAAAAGAGGGGGATGGATTGCAAAGAGTCTTAAGGAATCTTTCGGGGGGAAATGAAGTGTTCAGTATCTTGTTTGTTCTGGCGGTTTCATAGGTGAACACATCTATCAAAACTTAAGTGTGTACCTTAAACAAGTACAGTTTATTGTAGGTAAATTATAATCAATATAGGTGATATTTAAAACTCCAAAAGCTTAGTTAGAAATGCATTTATAAATACAGGCAGCTTAGACACTCTCTTATGCTGTTGATAGAAAAGTGAACTTTCAACCCTGTGGAGTGCACCTTGGTATCATCTATCAAAATTAGGAATGTATGGCACCTTCGACTCAGGTGTTCCACTGTCAGGAACTTATGGCACTTCCACACTTGTTAAATGATGTGTTTATCAGGTTACTAATTGTAGCATTGTTTGTAATAACGACTAATGCCCACCAATAAGGAAATGGTTAAATAAATTCCAGTACATCTGTGTGATGAAATACTTAAGCAGTTGTGACAAAGAATGAGGGGGGTCTTTGAGTATGACACAGAATATCTTCCAAGACTTTTTAAGTGACAAAAGCAAGGGGACCAACAATATATATTATGCTGAGAAGAGAGGAAGAAAGTATACAAGTTTGTTGGTATTTGCATACAAAGTATCTAGAAAGCTTCATAAGAAAAAAATAACAGTGATTATCTTGGGAAAACAGGAGCTGGCAAGGGGAAGGAGAGACAAAGGAGATTCACTATACACTTAAAATGTGTGATTTTTTGAACTATGGGAATATAATTATAATAAACAAATTGAAATTTTAAGCAATTTAAAGAGAAGGTAAAGTCCTAAGTAGATTTGTTGTAAAGAAAACTGGAAAAATAATCAGATTACACAGAGGATTCTTAAAATATAAATAAGATGATAGAAATTCTCCACTGGACAAGATTTTATTAAGTTTGAGCCCAATCATGTTTTGTTTTGCTTTTTTAAAAATCTGTATTTCTGGTACTAATTGTATTTCTTGCAATGAGTGGATAAGTTATTCAGTAGTGTTGTACATAAGGAAAGGAAGGGAAAGAAATGGAAGCAAAGGGAAGAGAAAAGAAGGAAGGAAGAAAAGCGAGCAATGGTCACACCATACCGCAGTCCCCAGCCGGTCATGCATGGTCCACTCCAGGGGGCCCCGCATCAGAGTCTGATTGGTAGGTCTCAGTGGGGCCTGGCATCTCTGTTTTTCTGAAGTTCTGTAGGTGACTTGGTAAATGCCGCCAAAGGGAGGACATTGTGACTAGTGCCTCAAGTCTAGCTGAACCAGGTGTGGTGTGTGACCTGTAGGACAATTTCACAGAATAAGTTCTATCTGAAATCATTTTAAATGTGATTTTCCCTAGTGGCCTAACTTCAGATTCCCTTTAGATATGGGTGGAGTAACTTTAGCAGCATAACCTTCTAGGATGTATTCCAAATGCATCCTGGCCACCTCCTATTGGAAAGGTAGACTATGCTGCTTGGGGATATTTAAGGCAAAAGTATCTCAAATACCTCCTAACAGAATTTTTTTTTTTTTTAAGCTAAAGAAAATAAGGGATTATAGAAAAAAAGTTTAAAATGTACTTGGAATGTTTAGAACTAAAGAAAGGCTTTTCCCTTGAGTTTAGACAATACGAAAAAGGATGAGGAAATATGGAAGCAGCGATTGCGGTTTTTAATTTCATGTTTTTTTCTTTTAGTTGGCTTTTGAAACAATGAGTGTTATATCTGTGGTCACCAACTGTGCTCTAATTGGAATGTCTCCACAAGTGAATGCACTCTTTCCAGAGTCAAAAACAGACCTCATTTTGATCGTAGTAGCAGTGGAGGTGAGTGAAAATTTAAACTTGTTTTAAATAGTTTCTACATCAGATGGCTTCGTTATTCTAAAGCAGTGATGTCCCTGGCTGTCAGTGACTGGCAATTTAGCAACATCTACCAGTAAGAAAGCAAAACAGTTCCGGTGATGGGAGGATGTGAGGGTCGAGGCTGTGCATTCCTGGGTATCGCATGTGTGTGGAAAATCGTCACCATGATGCAAGCAGGAAAGTGATTTTTCCAGCCATTGTGCTGCTCTGTCCAGTGCTGAGTAGATAAATCCTATTTGCAATAGAATTCTGTAGATATAATGTTTTTTAAAATCTATTCTAGGCATCTGTCACTTCTACTTTCTCAAGCAAATAAATCCTAAGAAATGCTTTTTGAGAATGATTTAAGTCTCATTTGCAACAGGTGTGGAATTCATCATAAAACACTCTAAAACTCCAAACTCCAATGTGTAGGAGGACTCATAATTTCACATACAAAGTACAAGCTAGCTGTCCTAGGTTTTCATTTTATCATATTTCTGAATATGGATTACTGTAACATCTTGAAAATTAAGCACTTACCAATCACAAATGGAAGAATTTGCAGGAATTTTTTTGTGATTATGGTTGTCAGGAATATTGTGACCTTAAAAATATTGCGATACTTAAAAATAGAACAGTTGTACAAATTTATTAAAGCAAAATTTAGCAGGATCATAGAGCAGTGGTGACTCCCATATCTAAGGCCTCAGGACTTAGGGCTGACCAGAAATCCTGAACTTGTACCTTTCCAGTAGTGGCTAAAGAAATATATTCTACTTTGCTCTATTTGCTTTTCTTTTTTTTTTTTTTTTTTTACCATATTTAATAGGATCAATGCTATGTGTAGAATATGTGTTTTGCGGAATGATTTTAGACAGCAGAGAGTAGGAGGGGAAAGAGAATGGCTTGACAGATAAAAGTAGGCCTGTTTTGAATTTTATAAATTGGATAGGCTTTTGGAGGGCTATTTGCAAGGCTAGTTTATTACTTGTGGAAGTGAGAGAACAGAACAGAGGCACTTAGACAGCAGGTGGCCAGCTGGCCAGGCTGAGTGTACCTTCTAGATCCAGGCTGTGGCCCTGAACTTTGCAGATCTAGGAACTTGTCTTTGCCAGTGCATCTGAAGCTAATTAGGCTTTTGAGACTGACTTACACTTAAAACTAACAAGACTCGCAAGGGACCAACCAGAGTGCCAGGTAGTTAATTTACCAGAAGGAGATACTTTTCCAATGACCGTGACCACCAGCATTCAAGTAAAAGTGAAATCAGTTATCAGGTTTCCTGGTAAATTTAGAACCAGATCAAGAGGAATGTAATGGTCTTGAGAGACACAGAAAACCTGAAAACCATCCCTGCCCCAAAGCAAGCAGAGCCGTGTCATGACACAGAGCTTGGTGTCTGTCGCCAGCTTCTGAGCAATACGGGATGAGTTCAGTACTGCCCGCTTGTCACTTTTGCCTTCACTTTCTCTGGATTTCTGGCTGGCCCAGTCTTCTGTATATTCCCATCGATCAGGCTACTGCTTCTTTTGTTTTGGTGATAATCTTAACCAGCTCTCCAGGGCCCAGTTCACCTTACTTCATTTGGGAGATTTCCCAGCCCGCAGGACTGTTCTGCGGATGGCTGACCTCAAGTGTTGCAGGCTGGTTTTGCTAATCTAATCTTCACAGATTCACTTAATCTGTAAATTTTAGGGGATACTTTTGTTGTTGCTTCTAGGTTCTAACCTTTATGCCTCCTCTCAAGTTTTTTGTTTGTTTGTTTCTTCATATAATATTAAAACATCTGTTTTACCATTGTTATCTAAACTGGTTTCTTAGAGTACAGCAGAAGTTAAGTCTCAGAAAAATCCTTACAAGGAAAAACTTTGAGTTATCCACAGAAAATTTAAATTATTACCCTGTAATTGTGACTTTAATTTTTATTTAAGCTTTTTATTTTGAAATAATTATAATACAAAGAAAGTTAAAAAGATAGTACCGAGTTCCCATGCACCCTCCACCTAATTTGCCCCGATGGTTGCATCTTATGTAACTGTCAGATGCTGTCAAATCCAAGAGTTGACATTGGTGCAATGTGTGTGTATTTCTTTGCCATTTTATCACATGCATAGATTCATTTAACTACCACCCCAAGACACATCTCCATCACCATAAAGATCTCCCCCCTGCTACCCCTAACAGTCACACCTACCCCTCAACCCACCATCCCTAACCCCTGGCACCCACAAATCTGTTCTCCATCTCCATAATTTTGTCATTTTGAGAATGTCGCACAAATGGAATCATACAGTGTGTAAACTTTTCTTTTGTAATTTCTGTTATGGATTGAATTGTGTCTCCCCAAAAGATATGTCGAAGTCCTAACCCCCAGCACCTCAGAATGTGACCTTATTCAGAAGTGGAGTTGTCACAGATGCAGTTAGTTAAAATGATCCAGGAGTAGAGTAGACCCTTAATCCAGTACGGCTGGTGTCCTTGTAAGAAGAGACGAGACACAGAAACACAGGGGAGAATTGTGCCACATGATGAGGGAGGCAGAGACTGAAGCGCTTTAGTTGCAAGCCAAGGAACACCAAGGGTTGCCATCAACCACCAGAACACAGGAAGCACCAAGGAAGGATTCTCGCCCACTTTTCAGAGGGAGCATGGCTCTGCTCACACCTCGATATCAAACATCTGGTCTTCAGACTGTGGGACTATCAATTTCTGTTGTTTTAAGCCCTCCAGTTCATGATACTTTGTGATTGCAGCCCTTGGAAATCAGTACAGTATCCATTATGTTTGAAGAACTTCCTTTAGCCTGTCTTTAAGGGTCAGTCTGCTAGTGACAAATTCTCTTAGCTTTTCCTTATCTGAGACTTTTTTTTTCTTTTTTCATTCTTGAAAGATAGTTTCACTAGACATAGAACTCGTGGATTATCATTCTTTCCTTTTGGCAATTGAAAAATATTTTGGTACTTCCTTCTGGCCTCCTTGGTTTTAGAGGAGAAATCTGCTGTCATTCAAACTGTTGTTCTCTCCTGTACATAATGTGTGCTTTACTCTGGATGCTTTCAAGTTTTTTTTTTTTTCTCTATCTTTAGTTTTCAGAAGTTTACTTATGGTGGATCTTAGTGAAGATTTATTTGGGTTTATTCTCTTCGGGATTCGCTCAGCTTCTTAGATCTATAAGTTTATTATTTCAACAAATTTGGAAAATTTTCAGCTATTATTTCTTCAAATGCCCCCTTTCCTTCCTTCCTTCCTTCCTTCCTTCCTTCCTTCCTTCCTTCCTTCCTTCCTTCCTTCCTTCTTTCCTTCCTTCCTTCCTTCCTTCCTTCCTTCTTTCCATCTAGGATTCTGATGATATGAATGTTGGGTCTTTTGTACAGGTCCCTAAGGCTCTGTTCATTTTTTTTTTTTTTTTTTTCAATTTTCTCCCTGTTGTTCAGATTGGGTCCTCAAGTTCATTGATTCTAGCCTTTGTCACTTCCACTTTACTACTGAGTTTTTACAAATTTCTGTTATTACATTTTTCCTATCTATAATTTCCATTGGGTTCTTTTTTATGACTTCTGTTTCTTTGCTGAGATTTTCCAATTTTCTATTTGTTTCAAGAGGATTTGTACTTGATTGTTGAAGCATTTTTACAATGATTTGTCTTAGCTAAATAAGACGACCTATTTCTCATAGTTCTGAAGTCTGGGAAGTCCAAGATCAAGGTGCTGACAGATTCAGTTCTTGGTAAGAGCCTTCCTCCTGGCTTGCAGGCAGCTACTGTCTTGCTGTCTGGTGTGTTTTTTCTAAGAACATTGATCCAATCAATGGGGATCCATCGTCCTGACCTCATCTCAACCTAATTACCTTCCAAAGGCTCCACCTCCTAATGCTTCATCATATGAATTTGAGAGAGACACAGACATTCAGTCTATAACATGGCTGCTTTAAAATCCTTCTCAGATGATTCCAACATTCATCTTATCTCGTGCCAGTGTCTACAGATTGTATCTCCTCAGTCAAGTTGAGATTTTTCAGGTTCTTGTTATGATGAGTGGTTTTTGATTGAAACTTGGACATGTTGGGTATTGTTATGAGACTCTGGGTCTTACCTAAACCTTGTGTTTTGCAGGCCTCCTCTGACACTACTCAGTCTGGTGTGAGGATGAAGGGGACGGTATGTCCCCGGTTACTGCCAATGGTGGTGGAGTCCAGGTTCCTCCCTTGATTCCACTGTCATTTGGTTGGGAGCGGGGGGGTGTAGGGGGAGAGGGGTCTGGCTTTCTAGGCCTCACTGATACCTCTCTTGCTGAGAGGGGTGCACGTACCTCATTACTGCTTCCCACCTGGCCTCTGCTAACACTACAAAAGGGGATGGCCTCCCTACTGCTAGATGGCAGTGAAAGTTCTGAATCTCCACTAGACTTCCTGTGACATAGCCCCACTGGGGAGCAGAAGGGGAACTTCATTACTGCCACGTGGGGGTGGAAGTCCAAGTTCTGTATGTGGTTTCCAACTGACAAGGTGGCAGGTGTGCTTGTTACCATTCAGAAGGAGTAGAAGGCTGGGCTCCCTACTTGGCCTTCTCTGCTGAGATTAGGCTCCTTGTTACAGGCTGGCGAGAGCCTCTGGGAATTTGCAGTATTTCTGTGGTGTTTGGCTGTAGCAGAGTGGTTCTTGTCTAAAATTTTCTATCTAGCTAGACAGCCAGTCCTTTTTTCTGTCCTTTGGCTAGAGAGATTGGGCTTTTCTTGGCTTGGCTTTGTGTGTGTGTGTGTGTGTGTGTGTGTGTGTGTGTACACCTATTTTCATTTCTGGGTTGCCAGTTTCCTCAGCACTTAATCTGGACTATATGAAGTAAAGAAAACCCCAGGGACTCACTCCCATTTGTTTCTTTGGTCCCAGGTCCCTAGTCAGTCTGCTTTCTTCTTTCTATCTTTCAGAGTTTTTTTTATGTTTATTTTATATACAACGTCTGTGGTTTTCAGTTGTGCTTAGCAGGCATAATAGTAGTGAAAAGTACTTCTACTGTTTTCAGAAGCAGAAGGCCTCATTTTCTTTTTATTAACCTTTTTTTATCTCTTCAGCATAAGACCATTGCTCGTACAAAGTCCTCTCTTTGGACCTGGTTAACACACTTTTCTTCATTAGATTCAGCTCAGATATCGCTGGGCTCCCAGGCCTTTTGATGCCTCTATCTCAGCTAGATCTTTCTGTTCAATTCATGATGCCTTGTATTTGTCTCCTCTGTGACATTTATCCCACTTAGAAGCCTTGCACCCTCTTGTAGGTTTATTTATTCAATGTCTGTCTCTCCTGTGAACTGTCAGCTTCATGAGAGCAGGTTGATGTCCACTCTTCTATCTCAGTAAACAAGACCACTCCCTAGAATAGTAAAATATGGTGGGTATGCAGTTCATTGTTTAGATGAATGTTAAATTAATAAATTAAGCTATTAGGAAATGGGCATTTTAGTTTTTCTTTTTAAAAAAGGAAAGAGGGCTATTATTCCTTTTTTGATAATTTCATATTCAGTATTAATTATGATTACATGTTAGTTTATAATATTTCCTAAATTTCGCTAAGAGAACACAAAGTGGCAAGTGTTCCTCCTGTTTATTCTTTAATTAAAGTACACTCAATATTGAGAGCTGCTGTGTATAATCCTGAATCTGGTGCTAAAGGAAGACAAAGCTTTTGTTTTATTTTTGTCCTCAAGAACTCTGCTTCTAAATGTAGTTGAGAAGATGTGCATATTTTTTAACACACACACATGTACACGTGTATAGTACATTTACAGGAGATGCAACTAGGCAGTATAAACGATATACCAAATGAATGGCCTATGATAACACTAGAGGAGATATCCAAAAATTTCATCCAAAAGCAGCAGTTCTGGGACCTCTGCAGCTTATTTTGGGAATGCCTGGATGTGACCTAACCTTGATTTCTCAGAGCAGTTTGAAAGGCGTTCTTCCATGCTGGCAAAGACTTGTCACTGCAAATTCTGACACCATAGTAAGCTACTCCTAGCATTAAGTTAGGGGTACCTGAGAATCTGAAGGATGAGAGACTAAAGCACAGCCATGGGCTGATTTGGTATCTGTCATGACATAGAAAATAGGTGTTTTTCTTCTTAAAACTAATCCATATGAGCCAAAATGCCAGCAATGTTTTAGACTATTTCATTACTTCCTAGACTTATACCTGTAAACACAAAGTATGTCCTTTGGTTACCAAGGCTCAATGTAAGAGAAGAGTGATTATTTTTGGTGTGTACGTATTTTTTTATGAGAAGATAACTATAATGTTATCGATGGTTAGTAATATGGAGATAATGACTAATATGGAGCTAACCCAGAGTACGTTAAAGGAAGGGGGCGTGAGGGGTGTGAGGAGGTTGTAATAACTACCTGTGTACTTCTCTTTCAGTTTCTCTGTTTTTAATTGTGATACAGTGTACATAACATAAATTCACCATTTTAGCCTCTCAAAAATTTTAATTGTGGTAAAAAACGCAATAATATGAAATTTGCCCTCTTAACTGTTTTTAAGGGTCTGGTGCAGTGGCATTGATAAATACATTCACACTGTTGTGTATTCATCACCACCATCCATCTCCAGTCTTCCCAAATCATTTGTTGAAAAGACAGTCCTTTCCACAATGAAAGATCTTGGCACCCTTGTTGAAAATCATTTGAACATATATGTGAGAGTTTATTTCTAGGCTCTTTATTCTATTCCATTGGTCTATGTATCTATACTTTTCTTTAACCATTTTATTAAGGTATGATTGACATACAAAAAACTGTACATATTTAATGTATAAAGCTTGATGAATTTGGAGATAAGTAATATGCCAGTACCATACTGCTTTGATTACTGTAGCTTTGTAATAAGTTTTGAAATCAGGAAGTGTAAGATGCCAAACTTAATTATTCTTTTTCAAGATTGTTTTGGCTATTTGCTTGTGTGTTTGTTTTAAAGTATTTGTAGTAATTATAGGTATTTATTTTCTGATTTTTTTAAACTATTGATCAAAATTCGGGTTTTATTGGCACAGAGTGGTATTAAAATCCTCTTTTTCTATCACATTAGTATATTTAAAGATTTATTTTTACTTTGTTGACTTTCATACATTTTAGAAGACCCTAGCTTTGGTTTCTAAATTGAGAATTTTGTGTGTCAGAACAAAGTCAAGCTCAGAGAAAAGTGTTAGAAATAACCAAAAAATTAGTAAATTAGACAGTTTTATTCTAGTATTGCTAAGAACTGTGCTGAATGCCATCTGGTCTTGTAATGAATCCAAAAAGTCAAAAGTTTACAAATAAATTAGGAAATATAAGTTTTTGGTTTATTATCTTGTAAGTTTGAAAAATCATACTGAAATTCTAATTCAGACTGTTACAGAAAATTCATCAAAATTATCAGTGGATCAGATTAACACATTTCTGTTTATAGGATTTTTCTCTTTGATCTTCAGTGTCTTTTCAAATAGGAGAGTAAAATGTTAAAATTTTATTTTATTCTCTATTTTTTTCCTGTAGCCTAGATAAAGTTTTAGTTTTTATTAACTTTAAACAATGTCTGCTAGTAGCATATCAAATAAATAATGTTATGTTTTCCCTATATTCATTTGTGGCCCCTAAAAGAGTAGAAATTTTATTAATTCAAAAAACCATGATAAATAAGTCAAAAAATATGTATAAAGTAAATTCTTGCGTAAACTTAACATCTGATGTAAAAAGCAGTTTATTTTATTTTAAAAGTTTTTTCCCCTTAAACTAAGTTTACATCTAAAGTGCATTTATGTAATTAGAATTTTTTTAAAAAAGAAGACTTAGAAAACATAACAATTTGATAAAGTTGATGTTGAGAGTAGTGTTCTCATGTTTAAATTGTGGATATTGATCATTTCGATAACTTTTATGGTTCACATTTTGAAGCCAGGAAACTAATTATTATTTATATTTTTGATATTTAAGTGTTTTTTTTTAACTTGATTTAGTGCAGGATAAAATGGAGTAAAAGGCAAAAATGATCATTACCTTATGCTAGTAACTGTCATGTATTACAACTTTTGTGTATTTACTGCCATCTAGTGTTGCCTTTTAAAACTAATATATCTTCACCTTAAAAAAATTAAATTTATTAGGATAACATTAGTTAATAACATTTATAAATTCCAGGTGTATAACTTTATAACATCTGTGTACTCTAATGTGTGTTCACTTTATAGACTGATTAATAGTAGAATAGCCTACCAGTGTATGAAACAATAGATGGAACCATATGAAAATGCCATTTTCTAGCTTTAAAATAGTCAAATATTGTCATAAAGTGTCATGAAGTGTCATAAAGCCCACCCCACAGGATTAAATCAGCATCCACATAATTTCTCTTAAATAGTAATCATCGCTCTCCCTTTTGAGACAAATTTAATTCAGTCCATAATTTCAAGCAAAGGATCACTTTTAAATGCAGGACTATGCAGAGATTTCCAAAACCTAAAAAACAGAAATGTCCTAAAATCTCCTAAAAATTGAATGTTGATAATATTTCATTTTAGCATTTAATGCATTTACAGTTTTATTTTAATTCTAAATTTGGTAAGATGTACCAGTTAGACATATTGAATGCTAACAGTTCACCTACTAAAAGCTGTTCTTTTTCTAAGGTGCAAATGAATTAACTCCTCACCCCAGAAGTTACACTGCATTTCTAATCATCAGTTCTTAGTGACCAGCAAGCAGTCGGCACCGTGCATGGTTAATTGGTAGTTTTAAAAATATCACTTAATTGCAGTTTCTTTTTTTAAAACAAGTAAGTTAGGTAATTTTTTTTTAGAGCTGCTTATTAACGGAATTTGTTCTCATCTTTTGTAATGACTAAAGATGTCTTCTGAGAACAGACCAAGCCCTTAGGGTTCTTTTATGCCTTGACTCACAGGTTTATTTTTGTTTTTTAAAAAAATAGTTTCGGACTTAAAAGTTGCAGCACAATACAGATAATTCCTATATATCCTTTGTTAGAGTCACTGCTTTGAATGTTTTGCCGCACATCTGCTTGCTCTGTCTCTCAATTGATTTATATTTACATCTATAATATCTACACATGGATATTTCATATTGGGGAGATTCTAACCCTGCACTGCCTCGTAGTACGTAGTGGCCCTGGGACAATCACCTTGTCTAGTAAATCTGTTTCCTTGATGTAGATTGAGGCCAGTGCCGCTTCCTTTGCTTGGATGCTCTGAGGAGTAGAAATGACCCGTGTGTAACCCTGACACAGGTGTCCAGCACTGCACAGGTACTTAATAAATTGCAGGTCTTGTTACCACTCTTACAGAGCAAGATATGGACAAGATCGTGCATGTGAAATGCCAAACACGGAGCTGGGCACTTGGTTGCAGTGCATGGTATATGAGCTGCAATTCTAACTGCTCAGCAATTGCTGAATGAAGCTTTTCTTATCTTTATAATTATCAGCATTACTGGTTAAGCAGGCAGTGTGGCAACAGGGGAGTAACTCGTGGTGTCAGTCAGGAGTTAGCCGAATTAGAATCTCAGCCCTTCCTCTTAATCCCTGTGTCTCGGTTTCCTCAGATGTGAAATGAGGGCATTGGTAATGCACGCAGAAGTGATGGGCACTAGGTCTGACGCAGAGGAGGAAGTGAAAAGGTGTAACAGTACCACTGTTGTTAATGAGTTAATCATTTAGCAGTTAGCTCATATGGCTCCGTCAGCTCACTGATGTATTGCCTGGGCTTGGTTTTCCATAATAACACTAAATTGGTTCTGTGTTACAGTTTCTTGTTTGTATGTTAATCACCCCCTCTGTGTGTCTGTTTCCATCCATGATATGACTTTATTTTTCTTCTCTCTTCCCGATCTTGTTCCCACAGTTGAGTCCAGCCCGACCTCCCACCCACCCATCATGCACCAAGCCTTGCTGATTCTGACTTCTGAATCTCTCTTTGGTTTCTCTTCCCTTTTACCACTGGCATGATTTGAGCTCAGGCTCTCACCATTTCTCGTCTAGACTTGTTTTTTTCAACAGCTTTATTGAGATTTAATTCAGCTACCATATAATGTACTTATTTCAAGTGTACAGTCCATGGTTCTCACCTGGACTTTTACAGCAGACCCTCCTTAGCCTCCTGGTTTTCATGCTCTCTGCTTCTGAAGTGCTTGTTCTAAGATGAATTCTGATCCTATTTCTTCTCAGCTGCAGTCCTTACACGAACCTCCATGGCTTACAGAAGAAATGCCTCAGTTGAACATCAGATTCCGTGCAATCTCCTTTACCCCTTTCCCTCCCCGGCTGCCCTGCCATCCTTGGACATCCCTGAGCACTTCCTGCAGGTTGCCGTTTACACTAAAACTGCAGAGCACTCATGTATTCCTTCCGCCAGACTTAGCTTCCTGGGAGCGTGGGCAAGGACAGGCACACAGTAAATATTCAATAACTGAGAAATGTCCGTTAAATTGTTTTAACTCTTCGTTTTCAAGTGATTAAACAATTGCTTGTTAAATGCTTGTTCATGAATGAATGAGTCACACATAGTTTTTTTTTTTCAGTGAACAAATGGTGGTTCTTTAAGAATTAACTTCAACTTTATAATTAAAGACTGCGATGTTCTTTTGGGAAGTATACTAATAATACCCTTAGGCAAAATATTGAAATTATTGTAAGACAAGGTGAACCAAATTAGGCAGTATATCACAGTAGTTAAGAACAGGGACTCTGGGTTCAAATCCTGGCTCTACCTTTGACAGATTATAAATCTTTGAATGAATTCAGTACCTACCCCTGATATGAGGATAAATGAATAAATGCACTATAGTGCTCGGCAAGATTAAATACTCAGTATTTGTTAGTTATTGTCGTTTCAGAAAAAATATCTGTCCTCATAGTAGTCTCTTCACCTAATTGATAGGTCTGATTAAATTCTAAAACTTTAGTTTAAAAACTTGCCCAGAAAGGAACCCACAACCAGCTAATCATGGTTGCCACTTCCCAGTGTCAGAGCATGCGTTGGGGAAAGTAAATAAGGTTTTTGACTTTTGGATTAGGGTACTTTTGAATGAAATTATTGAACTGAGTTTTTTCCTTCTTCCTTTGGTTTTCTCATTCCTGTGATAATCCCGGTAATTTTCTGGTCTTTTATGGGCTGTCCCCCTCTTCAGTTTTATCCAAAATGAAACACTGCTATGTTCTCTTAATTACGTGGGGATAATTAAAGACCAGCGTTACTAAGGTATAGCCCTGGCTTTAGAGATGCTCTCTACAGTACCTTCCAAGAGATAAATCACAGTGCAGCAGAAGACCACTTTTCTTACCTTCCCCAGGTGACCCAGCTTCTCCATCCCCTCGTGACAGGAGCCAGACTGGCATCGGCTCTCCCAGCCCACTGGGTGGGGGCACTGGGGAGGGGGTTCACTCACTGAGTTAAGTGCTCACCAAGAGGCATTTTCTTCCCAAATCTGTTGACGTGTGGTATTCTCGTTACTGTAATTGGCGTAATTTAATTAAATGGAATGAAAACTGATGAAATATGTGTGCTGAAACAGGGAGAGCCGTCATTTCTGTGACAGTCTTTGGAAAGACTCCATAAAGAGAAATTTCCATCAGATTGGGTAAAGATGAGGCAATTATAAAAGATTAGGGGAAAATCATAAAAATATGGATAGCTTCCAGATTCGGTTTTCATATTGCTTCACAAGTGTCTTTACGTGTTCACTCTTCTTTAAAGAAAACAAACCTGGGAATCATCGACCTTGTCTTTTGCATGTTATTTGTGCAGGGAAGACAATGGGAAACACCATCACTGGATCCTACTCAAAGGAAAGGACCTTGGCCGTACATTAAAAAAGTTTTGAGTAAACGTACATTTCAATATTTGCTAAAATAAAATATTAAAAACATGCATTTTTTATGATTTCTCATTTTAGCTAACTTTTTCGATTAACTGAGGAATTACTGATCCCAGATGTGCCACCTAAATTAGCTTCTTCTGTCCTTGGAGAGTATGGAATTAGGAGGCCCAGCTATTTTTTTTTTCCCTTTAAATTTTTTTTTCAATTACAGTTGACATTCAATATTATTTTGTATTAGTTTCAGTTGTACAGCATAGTGGTTAGATATTTACATAATTTATGAAGCGATTCCCCCCAATTAGTCTAGTGTCTACCTAGAATTGTACAAGGATTGAGAATTAGAAAACTCAACAGTTTCTCTACACTCTTAATAATTTCAAATTTCTTTAAAGTGAAATCGCAGAACATCGTATGTATCCATATTCAAATGTAAATTCACCAAATATCCAAAGGCAAATAAAATGACTGGGGTTACGCATCTTTGAGGACTGCTACTCTGGTCTCCTCTCAATCAGTGCTTTCAAGGCCTCTGTCAGTTACCTGCTCCCTCTGATATCTCCCCTTACGTCCCCACCCATGCTCTCCATGCACACAAACCCACTCGGTGCATTGGCTTCCTCCCAGATTTACCTGCTAACCTCCTCCCTGCATGACAGTGAACTTCCCTTTCGGGTACGTAAACCAGTAAGTCAAACTCGCCTTCTTACTCTGCTTTTCTGTTTTATTTCTTCAGAGGATGGGGAGAGAAACATTTTGGTGTCCATTTTTTTTCCTGAAGATGGAAAGCAAGTTTTGCTTCGGAAAATTGAAATTAGAGTTTAAGAACATAAGAAAATTCTACTGTTTATAGCATTGGATGGAATGTTGAGAAGTATCAAATCCAAGGGGAATATATGCGAGGAGGCCTTATGTGGCAGGGGGACCCTTTTGAGGAGGAAGAGTGGGACATTGGGGCAGCTTTGCTGGCAGGAGTGAGCATGGGAATGGTGAAATTGGAGACCATGTGGGTTTTTTTAGGGAGAGCGAAGAGCATGAATTGAGTGATGAGGGACAGTGGACGGGGAAAGTGATGGAGGGCTCAGAGTTCACTGCAGAAATTTTACACTCCATTTCCATTTCATTCCCAAATGGTCTCTTTTAACATGCTCAGAGACAGAACCGCAATATTCATTTCCCCTTACTAATGTAAACTCTACCTGGCCATTCCAGTGATATGTAAAAATGAATAGTTTGGAAATCTAATTCATCATTGTGAGATCGAACCTCCAAGCCTCTCCATCCTAGGTCTTAGTCGCCGCATGGGGTTGTGCAGAGGATGAAGTGGGTTTGTGCCTGCAGAGCCTGACCCCTGTGCATGTGGACAGCATTGACTGTCTTCCACCATGTACCGCACCTCTGCCCTTCTCTGTCTCAGTGGCCTCAGCAGCCTCCAGGTGTCTCTGTTCTGTCACATCAGTACAGAAGACCAGCTGGGGTCTGCCAAGACCTCTTTTCCATTGCCTCAAATCCATCTTGCTTTTTCAGTTTCTACAGTTCTTTTTCAGTTTCTATAGGTCCCAGTTCTTTATACCTGCATCCTTACGGTTTATTTCTTCTGCCAGAAATACAAAACTGCCAGAATAATTGTTCTTAAAGACCTGTTCTTTAAATTATCCTTCTACGCTGTCACATAACTTATTTTATTTCCACTTAATACCCTTTCTGGGTTTCTGGTCTACACTGGAAACATAAAGATGATAAATGATACTCTTGCTCTCTGAGGACGCCTCACCCACATGCCGAGCATCTTGCTTTTTCCCTAAATTAAAATAGTGCCTTTAAATTCGTGTTTATCAACATCTAGACCCTGCTTAATATCCCATTTACTTTAGGAAACTTTTCCTACATTAACACCACTACAAATCCAAAATGTTGTATTAGTACTCTAAGTCAAATCTCATTTCAAGAATCATTGCTTTTACCCTGGAATTTTGTATCCAAAATTAGATCAGATGTGGCCAGCCATACACCTCAATCCACAGGATTGACTGGCGCTATAAAATGTCAGTTCAGCATCACTGGTCATTAGGAAAATGTAGATTAAAGCCACAAGGAGATATCACTACACTGCTATTAGAGTGGTCAAAAGAAAAAAAAATGACAATATGAGTGCTGGTCAGGATGCGAAGCACCTGGAATTCTCAGACGTGGCTGGATGGAACGCACAGAGGCGCAGTCACTTCGAAAACACTTTGGCATCTTCTTATAAAGTTAAATATTCACTTACTATGACCCAGAAATTCCATTCCTTGATATTTACTGAAGAGAAATGAACATAGATTCACACAAAAACCTGTATGCAGCCATTTAGAGTAGCCTTTTATTCATAGTTACCCCAAATTGGAGATAGTCCATATGTCCTTCACCTGGAGAATGGATAAACAAAGTGGTGCACCTGTACAGTGGGACACCACTTAGCAGTAACAAAGAATCAGCTCCCGATCTGAGTGACAGTAGGGATCAGTCACAGATGTGTTAGGCTAAGGGAAAAAAGCCAGGCTCAAAGGGCTCAATGCTGTTGATTCCATTTCGATTTTGGAAAAAGCAAACCATAGGGATAGACAATAGACCAGGGGTTGCCAGGGCCTAGGACTGGAGGGATAGACTACAACGGGGAACACACATACAAAAATTGGGCCAGACTTGGATGTCATTCTTTTTTTTTTTTTAGCATCATGGACATTGATAAATTAATTGGATTTGGTAAATGGTATTATTTTGATCAGTTCGTAATTTTTCTAGTTATTTTGATATGTTATAGTTGTTCTTTTGTTGTTACTTCTGTGTTCCTTCTCCTTTTCCCCACTTTGTAGCTCAGAAGCTGCAAGGGGCTTCAGTTTGTTTTGTAGTACCCCCAGGTGTCATATTGCAAAGACTGAATTGAATTAGAAACTGTGAGAGTGTTTCGTAGACTCCAAGGTGCTTATAAATGTAAGATGATGGTATTACCACTATAATTTCTTTCTAATTGATAAAATGTGTTCCTAATCTCATTGTGTTAGAAACATTACTAAAAATGAACTTTTCCCCAAAATCTTAAAAACCATGAAAAGATTTTGAAAGTTGATTACTTTCTAGAAAACAACTTCTTACATGTTTCAGTTAAAAACCTTTATCTTCCAACTGAAGGAATATAAACATCATGTTTACACACGTACACGTGTGTGTATGTGTGTGTATAAGAGCGTGTGAACGTGTGTATTTATTTTATAAGCTATGCCTATTCTGAGTCTGAAGATCAGGTTTTTCCTCTGGCAGCTTGAGCACAAGGAAGATGAACTCCAGAATGTAAAGATTCGATCATCCCCGAGCTGCTGTCAGCGGCCCAGCTGTGACATGTGCAGGAAGGTTGTAGTGCTTCCATTATCTTTTCCATTTCCACACTTCACGTAAAAACTAATTGGCACCATCTGTGCTAATAATTAAGTCTATATCGATGTAGTCATCGGTGCGCAAGGAACTCATGGTGAGGGAGTATTTCACAACAAAATGGTGGTGGGATTGGAACAGAAAGAATACAATTTATGAATATTTTTACGGTGATCAGTTGTGGAAAAGGAACCATGAAGAAAAAGAGCAGTTTTCCAATAGGTCAGTGGTATTCTTCCACCGAGGGTTTAGGACAGACATGTGAGTGAGACTGTGGGGAGAGGTCATTGCATTGTCTTAATTGCTGTTAGCTTTGTCCTGTAGATTGTTGTAATATGCATCCAGTCTGAATTTGGACATTAAAATTTACTGAGGGTGGTTGCCAGGGATTAGGAGCAAGGTGAGTGTTTGACTATGAAGGTGCAGCACAAGGGCGTTTTGGGGAGGGATGGAACTGTTTTGCATCCTGATTATGGAGGTGGTTTCATAGCTCAGTGCATTTATTAAAGTTCAAAGAGCTGTACAGCCAGACGAGTGATTTTTACTCTATATAAATTAAAAAAATAAATCTTAAGATATATAAAAATTTTATTGAATATGTTTTGGAAAATCTTTTGTTTGGATATGTTTACAAGATGAAAGAAGTAATTTTTGTCAAAAGTAATTAAGAATGAAACAACCTAATGCCAATTAATCTAAAATTTGATTTTATATAGCAAATGGCTCTTTTCAAGCTCTGAGGAAGATTTCACAATTGAACTTTGAGAGGTTTGCTAAAAGGAACCTGTTAAGATAGGCAGGCTTCTTTGGCTTTTCTTTAAGTCCTCACACTTCCTTTTCCGCGTAAAAGGAGCTGCCTGTCTTGATCATTGTTCCTGTTGAGAGGAAATTAATGAGGTGAGCTGTAGTTCTCATGCATTAGAGAATTCACTGGTCATGCTTAAGAACAAAAATGGTGAGCTGTTTTGTTTTGTTGTTTTCAGACTCCATTTCAGAATGTGAGTTACACACATAAATTCAGAGAGTTGTATGGAAAGGAGTATGCCACTGCTGTGAAGCCTTTTAAAGGCACAAGGTAGTCTTCGTGCTTCTAGCATCAGCAGGATCTGCAGAAGGGCAGTGGGAAGCAGCACAGTGGGAGCAATTGAGAATTCCAGTGTTCTAATGAGTGAGGGATTAAGGTTGATGTCAGTTAGCAGAGTCATTAAAAAACATAAAGTTTATATTTGGTGATTTTTAAAAAGATAAACTTAGAGTTGAATATTAATCAGCATGTAGCTGTAGTCAAAAGTTAGAATACATATACTCATGACAATAGACTTATTTTTTGTCTTTTTGCCTGGAGTTTATTAATAGTATTGTACATTTAGGTTTTCATTAAAAACATATTCAAATTTTACCTTATAGATACATACATGGCACTTAAGTTTGAGACCTTTTTTATTACTGAACATAGGATTATGGTTTTGAATGTTTCATGTGTACTTGGGAAGATGTATTCTCCATTATAAGCATGTAATGTTGTCAGTAGCTGTATCCATAAGCTCCGCCCTATTAAACATGTTGTTTGAGTCTTCTAAATTATTATTTACTTCTTGTCCACTTGTCTTGGTTTAAGAGTGGTGTTAAAATCTATTACACGATGTGCTCCTGTTACAAAGCATCTACCGTAGTTTCTGGTTTATAAATGTAGTTGCTATGTTATTTGATGCATAGAGACTGATAACTACTATATATTTTCATTTTGAATTGTGGCCTTTAACATTATAAATGTTATTCTTTGTCATTTTTAATGCTTTTTGACCTAAATTCTGCTTTGTCTGGTTTTTATTATATCCCTTCCTTTCTTAATATTTCCAGTTTTCCCAGTATACCTTTATTTTTAGTCTTCCTGAGTCACTTTGGTTTAGGTACATCTCTTGTATACAGCCTAGCATTGATTATTTTTTTTTTTTTTTGCAAGACAGTTTGAAATATTTACTTTTGATTGGTGTGTTAAGCCCATTTGTATTCATTGAGATGCCTAATGGGTTTGGTCTCAACATTTCTGTTATTTTATCTCTCTCTCTCTCTCTCTCTCTCTCTCTCTCACACACACACACACACACACACACACACACACATATATTATGGTATTGCTATATTTACTGTGTTTTTTCTCTATATGGTCTATTTCTTTCTTTTCATGGGGAGAAATTTAGGAATGTTTGTTTTGTGCCTTTATAGTTTTACCTTCTATGATGTCCTTAACTCCCTTTTCCTTTACTTAGATTCCTTCTATTTGGGTTTTCAGTTTTGATTAAGTATTACTTGTTTGACAATTAGTTCATATATTCTGATTTCTCTTTTCATTATTTCAATTGTATTGTTTCTACTTGGTCAGAATATTCAGCATTTACATTTATCTTTTTTCAGTCCTAGATAAGCAGTTAAATCTCTTTGGTGCTTACCATCAGTCACCTTGCCAGTTTCTCTATTCACCTCTTTTCCTATGAAACTTGTTCTCTGGTACACTGGTTCTCAAACAATAATGGACATACTAATCATTCGGACCTCTTGGGTGTAGATTTTCATTCCTTACAAAGTCCTAAATAATGCCAATGCTGTGGGCCATGAACCCTACTTTGAATAACAAAAGATTCCTCAAGAAGAGGTCCTAAGTTCTTAAATATGAGTTTCTTGAAACTGCCGCTGTATAATATCTTGCTTTAGTGCTGTCAAACTCTTGATGCCAGTCTGATTTTTCTCCTTTTGTGAGTGACTTGGTCATTTAGCTTTGAGGCCCAGGAGTTTATTATTACTTTTTAAATTTATCTTTAAAATCAAATAGTTTATAAGTATATGTCTTAGAGTTGACTGGTTCAGATTACAGATATATGGTGGGCCTTTTAATGCAATTTCAAGTCTTCTTTTATTTCTGGGACATTTTCTTGAATAGTTTTTATATTAATTGTGTTCTGTTTTGTTTTTCTTCAGGGTCTTCAGTTATATGTATGTTGGATCTAATTTAACTATTTTGCATGTCAGTTTCTTTCATTTTGACATCTCTTTATTTTATTTATGTCCTTTTGGCTTTTTATGCCTTTCTTTGGTGTTCCTCATTATATTTTCACTTCCATCCATTCTTCCTTGGCCACTTTGTAATTTAATCTTCACTTCTAAGATGATTTTGTCTTTCTCTTTAATTATTTACTGAGTCATCACTCTCATTTCATATCTTCCTGTTTGTTCATTTGTTTGATCTTTCTGTTCTGGGTTTTTTAATTATTTGGAGATTTTCTTTCAAATTTGCAAATACTTATTTAAGATTATTTAGTTCATGGTCCAGTGTTGAATTATAATTTACACCTGGTTCATGTTTTATTTGACTGGTTTTTGTTTGTTTGATTTTGGGGGTTATGGGGAAACAGAAGAATTGAAATTCCTTGATTCTCAATATTTTATTCTCGTAGACCGCCTTATTCTCGTAGTAACTTTGTTCTCTGCTGGATTTTTAAAATTCATTTTGAAATGATAATTTTCTTGGACTAGCAATAGTAATTTTAGTTATTCTGATTTGTACCTAGTTCACCACACACAAAATCTATTCTTGTTAACATAATATAACATCTAATATATTATCTAACATATAATATAACATATCTAATGCATCATCTATGTAGAGCATTCTGGGCATGTTGTAATAGTTTAATTGATTGAATTTTTAAAGTATACAGTCATTGAACAAAATCTGAAAAATTTCCCAGAAATTTATTACACTTAGGAGTCTATACATCTGTGACTTAAATACTTTGTAACTTTTCCCAAGCCACTAAAGAGAGCAGCATGCTGTGTGTGTATGTTATCCATCGTACATGCCATATATATACACATACACACATATGTATGCATGTTTTTCCTCTATTGTTGAAGTCAAAAAGTACGTTAGAAATTATTTTAGAACCTGAGAATTTAAAGGACTTCTGCTGTTACTGACTGCTTAAAGTAGGGCTGAAATCAGAATATTGATACTGTATTCCATAATATGTATAGACTATTTTAAGTAAGTTTTCAAAATATTTTAGAGAAATTTTTATTAAAGCATAACATACATATAGATACTGGTTATGAGTGCCAAGCTCGAAAAAGCTTCAAGAAATGAGCCTATTCCTAAGACATAGGACATTCAAGCAGAAGCGCCTCTTGCCCTTCCTCCTCCCTGCCAACCAAAAGTGACTACTTTTCTAATTTCCGTTGCCATTTACTTTGGCCTCTTTTTCAATTTTATATAAATTGTATCATACAATATGTTTTCTCAGTATACTTTTTTACTATTTCAGTCTGTCGAAGTTGTTTCCCAACTTTGATGCTTCCTAACAGTTTTTTTCTCTAGCTCGTTAATGAATCTTTTAGCAGCACCGTGTTGATGTGCACGCTGACGCTTCAGCAGGGCTGGCAGTGAGCCGCAGCGCTCCACAGATGCACCGTTGCTGGCATTATAAAAATAATCATAAATATTACATTTCTAAATCCGGTGAAGAAATTGTCAGAATGATGGCTAATTAGAGAGATTAATAAAATATGAAGATATTTAAAGATTTGGTGACTGAACGGAACAATTAGTATGTTACTAATTCTGAAAACGAGTCTAAAGTGGGTAAGATAATTTTACAGCCCATATGTTAGTCATATCCCTGACTAAAGAGATAAGTTGGCCATCTTTTAAAAGCTTCATCATTTTCATCATTCAATGGGTTTTATTTCCCTAGGCATGCTGATTTCAATGGATTTTTTTACTTAATACTTTCTAAGTATATTTCGTAAATATGCTAGAATATACTGAATGTTGTCATTGGAAAATAGGAGTGATAATTCTGTTGCAGAACAAACTAAATAAACAAATGAAGAGTGGAGAGATGAGCATGACACATTATAGTGGCAGCAGATCTTTAAATTTTGGAAGGAACGATACCCAGAAAACATGAGATTTGAAGTGAATGACTTCCATTAGAGTCTTCATCAGTTGCTGGCACTTTGAAAATGAAAACAGAAGAAAAGTTTGAAGCACCTTTGAAAACTGGATCTCAGCTCTTCCTAAATGCATCAGCTCCCTTCCCTTGCCACCACTATTTACAGAATTATTTTAGGAACTTGGAAAGGGGAGAGGAGAGAGACAAAATGTCTTTTCCTACTTAATAATTCTATTCCATTTATATTACTTCCCCCTCACCAAATGTGGTTAAAGTGCTTTATGGGCATGAAGAGGGGAAGTTCACTGGTCTCTGGCCATGGGTCTGAACATACCCCCTAAGGGGCATTCACCTAGCTTATATTTGGGGGCTTTCGACACCTTGTGCTAAATACTGACTTGAAAACTCGACAAAACTGCTTCCTAAAACATCCTTTGGATTTCCCCCGCCCCCCAAGATCTCAGGTCTTCTGAACTGCATAGAAAATGTACTCTTAATTAGAAGCGCACTGATACACCATTACAGAAATTTGAAGTTTTATCCTTATCTGTGTGGAGAACTGCTTGAACAAAAGCAGGGGAGGACGAACAAACATGACCCATGCACAGTGCTCGTTTGAGGTAGGTGACTCAGTTTATTCTAGAAATTCATTCTTTGACTGCTGTCAGAGATTGGTCTCTAGGTTTTCTTCCTACCTCTTTGGCCATTCCTTCTTGACCTTTTTTGGGGGCTTTTCTCCTTAAAAGCCTTCCCTAGCTCTCTACCATTTTCAGGATTAAAGTCCAGATTTAGTTGCATAGGCCCTCTGTGAAATCATGCAGCCCTTCCCCACTGCTCTCCTCTCTGCACTTCAGTAATATCCAGCTCCCCGTGGCTCCTCTGATGGACCGAGCCCTTGCTTGTGTGCTGTTGTAGGTGGTGTTGCTTCCTTTGCTGAGGACCCTTTTCAGGCATATTTAGCTTAAATTGTTACTTTTGTGAATTGATTTGCCTGAAGACATGGTGCCATCATCATGGAACACCTGTACTCACTTCCTGTGTCCAGAGAATCTCTGACCTTATAAAGCAGAGCTCTGTCCTCCCTCTCCTCTACCCTGAAGCAGACAATGCCAGATACTCCCTCCCTGGCCTCATTTGCTTCTGGGGCATGGACAGGGGCATGTGATCAGCCAGTTATAACCTTACCACCCAAACTCTGAACTGGAAGCTGGTGACCCCATGAAGCAGGTATTATGCAGAGTCCACTCTGGTGAGGGAGGCTGCAGCAGTGGCCGTTTTGGGGTGTTATGTCTGTGCCCTGCAGCTGTGGCCCCAGCATCCTTACTAGATAAGCTCTATGCATGATTTTGAACACTGCTAATGGCTGTGTCACTGCCAAGCCTGGTACTTTAGACCTTTTAGAGGAGATGAGCTGCCTGATAGCCTTTTAACATACCCCTTCTTTGCCCAGGTGAAACAGAATTGTGTTTGTGGTTTGCAAATAAGAACCCTGCTTGACTCAGGCAGATTTCCGGCATCCGTACCTTCAAGGACAGAGGGTGGAATGTTATTGTCTAGATAACTGTAGTGACATTCCCCTACCACATAAGAATTATATGAAGCTCTTGGTTTGCACATAGGTGAGTAGTCACAATATTTAAGAGGAGCTTGTGCTGCATATACATGTAGTCACATGATTATGGTGACAGGGCTTTCCCTAGAAAAGCAAACCAAAACACTGCTGTAACAGTAAAGACGATAAAGGTATAGATGTAGTAATAGCTGTGAATCTTTTTAAAGAAATTTTATTGTAGTGAAATGTAGATAACAAAATTTTCCATTTAACTGTATAGTTTGATGACATTAATTACATGCACAATGTTGTACAACCGTCACCACTAGGAACTTCCAAAACTTTTTCATCACCCCAAACGGAAATTCTGTATCTATTAAGCAATAATTCCCCAGACCCCTCTCACCCAGCCTCTCTTAACCTTCCCTCTACTTCCTGTCTCTGTGAAGTTGCCTATTATAGACATTTCTTATAAGTGAATTCTTATAATTATTTGTCTTTTTTGTGTCTGGCTTATTTTTCTAAGCATAATATTTTTAAGGTTCATCCATGTCATAGTTGTATCCACACTCCATTTCTTTTTATGGCTGAATAATATTACATTGTGTGGATATAAAACATTTTTTAATCCATTTATATGCCAATGAATATTTGGATTGTGTATATCTTTTGACTGTTTTAATTGTAATGCTGTAATGAATATTAGCCATACAAGTATCTGTTTTAGTCCCTGCTTTCAATTCATCTGAGTATACTGTGTCACATGATGACTATGTTTAATTTTTTGAAGAATTGACAAACTGTTTTCCTTAGCATCTGCACCATTTTCCATTTCCATCAGCAGTGCACAAGGGTTCTGATTTCCCCATATCCTGCCAACACTTATTTTCTATTTTAAAAACATTTACAGCCATCCTGGTGGATGTGGGTAGTATCTCATTGTGGTTTGAATTTATTTCCCTAATGACTTACGATGTTTAGCATCTTCTCATAGGTGTGGAGCTTCTTGATTATCTCATTTATGTCAGGAGCATCTTGATCAGTTAATCCATTTCTGTAATTGGCATTTTTCCTGGAAGTAAGCAAATAGGGATTCTCTTCCATGTATGATTTTATGGCCAAATTCAGCTCTCAAACATAAGGGTTCCCTGTAAAGGCTTGACAGCAGCAGTTTAAAAATCATCCCTTTTTCTCAAGCTGATTAAGGGAATCTATGCAAAACCTACAGCTAACATCATACTTAATTGTGAAAAATTGAATGCTTTACCAATAAGATTAGGAACAAGGCAAGGATGCCCACTCATGTCATGTGCCGTTTTTATTCAACATTCTCCTGGAAATTTAGCTAAGGAAATGAGGCCAGAAAATGAAATAAAGGGCATCTAGATTGGAAAGGAAGAAGTAAAACAAACTATCTTTGTTTGCAGATGACATGATCTAGTAAATAGAAAAGCCTAAGGAATCAGCTAAAAACACTATTAGAACTAATAAATGAGTTCCTCAAGGTTACAGAATATAAAAACAATATAACAATGAATTGTATTTCTATTGAGTAGCAATAAACAAACCAAAGCTGAAATTAAGAACACAATCCCATTTACAATAGTATAAAAGAATAAAATGGGAGACTTAATACTGTTAAGATGGCAGTGCTCCCCAAATTGATCTACAGATCCAACATGTTCCCTGTTAAAACCCCAGCTAATTTATTTGCAGAAATTGATCCTAAAATTCACATGGGTATGGAAGGGACCCAGTAAAGCCAAAATTGTCTTGAAAAAGAAGAACAACCTCGAGATAGTCATGCTAAACAAAATAACCCAGACAGAAAGAGTTGAAAATCACATGATGACACTTATATGTGGGGTATAAACCTGAAAGCAACAAATGAACAGGACAAACAAACAGAGACTCATGGACGTGGACTATAGACTAGTGGTTACCAGAGGGGAGGGCAGAAGGGGAAGGGAGAAGAGGTAAAGGGAGTCAAATATGTGGTGACAGAAAGAAATCTAACTATGGGATGTGAATTCACAGTGTAAAAAAAATATATATGTATATATATATATATATATGTGTATATATATATATATATACATATATATGCGCCTTACTGTTGAAGTATGCAGCTGAAACTTACTGGATTTCGTTAATCAATGTCACCATAAAAATAAATTAATTAAAAAGAAAAAGAAGAACAAAGTACGAGGACTCATACTTCCTTATTTCTAAACTTTCTGCAAAGCTACAGTAATCAAGTCTGTGTGGTTCAGACATATAGTTCAGTGGAACGGAATTGGGAGTCCAGAAATAAGCCTTCGCATTTATGGTCAGTTGATTTTTGCCAAGAGTGCCAAGACAATGCAATGGGGGAAAGAATAGTCTTTCAATTAATACTGTTGGAACAATGGGATATCTACATGTAAAAGAATGAAGTTTGGGTTCTATTTAACACCATGTACAAAAATCAACGTGGAATGGATCCTAAATGTAAGAGCTGGGCCTGGGATGGGGAATTTGCAGGGTGGCAAGAGGGAGGATTTTATGGGCCAGCCCTGGAAGGAGCACATAATCACTTCTATGCACGTTCTCCTGGATGTGAAAATCAGGTTGTTAGGAGGTGACGTGGCTACTGGGAGGCTGGGAATTGTGGTCCAGCTGTATGCCCAGAAGGAAGAGGAAGTGATATGGATGAACAGGTAGCCATCTCTTACAGGGAGGTTGCCACTGGTTATTTTTCGGGGGGGCCTTTACAGTTCTGGAATTCTGTTCTGTATTCGCTCTCCCTCACTGAGTCCTACATTTGCAAGGACTAGAAAGAAGTTAGAGCAATAACACTCAGTTACCTCTTCCTTGGACATAAAAAAAGAGTAAAGTTCAGCCAGCAAAGTTTACTTCACCACAGCAATCCTGCTTGCAAAACATACATTCTGCGATCTTGTAAATTATCTGTTTACCAAGGTATCAGGCCCGAGACCATGATGATCTCTACTGATCGCTGGCCCATTTCCATGTGAGCTGACAGGATAACTTACAGGAAAAACCAAACAAACAAACCATAGGGCTCAGAATGAAAACCACACGTATGAATTAGATTCCATCAACGACCCTCTGCAGTGGCCGTCAGAAAGTTGGACATCTCCCCATTGGGTCCCGAGGCACCTCAGTGACAGGATCACAGGAGTTAATTTGCTCATCCATCTGAGTCCAGGTCTCCTAAGGGCATCTGTTTTGTGAGTATGGAGTATGTACTGTCAATTGAGGGAGAAGTAATACTCCAGCTGTGAGTTTGTAATCTAATTGTAACGTGCCCTGTGGATATGATTACGAAGACTGGTGGAAGCGTTAAATAGAGAAATGGAATTTGAGGGGCGTTATATACCAGGCGCAGTGGTGTTCATTTTTAAGAGCCTGCATCCTGCAGTGTCCTGGGAGACCTTGCCTAGATATGATTTGATAGAATCCTGTGTTTCTCTGTAATTCCTCTCACCCCACAGCATACATCTGGTTTCTAATGTGTTTAAAATTCATGCCTTTATTTCAAGTTCTATGTTTCAGCTAAATGTTACATTTACAAAACAATCACAGAAAGACTATAGACCAGTGCTGGTTGGAGTGTGGTCTGCAGACTGTTGCTAGTCCACAAAGTGCTTATCACGGGTCCACGGTGAAAAAGTGCAGAAAGGGAGGCTGAGTGCAATCTTCTAAGGCAATTTGACATTGCTAAGACACTTTAGCATGCAATCGATGGGCTCATCTTGCTCAATAGCCAATTAGAGCAGCGTTCGGTTTGCCTGGGGAGTGCATCTGGTGCCAAGCCGTATTAGTCTGCTCTGGCTGCACAATAATGTGCCATAGACTGAGAGGTTAACCAGCAGGTTTATTTCTCACTGTCTGGAGGCCGGACGTCCAAGCCCAAGGTGTCTGCAGGGTAGACTTCATTCTGAGGATTCTTCCCTTGGCTTGCAGGTGGCTGCCGTCTGGTCATGTGCTCGCACAACCTCTTCTTTGTGTGCACGTGGAGAAAGAGCTCTTTGGCGTCTCTTCTTATAAGGACACTAGTCCTATCAGATCAGGACTCCACCCTTATGACCTCATTTAACCCTGAATACCTCCTGGTAAGCCCTGTCTCCAAATACAGTCATTTCTGGGGTGAGGGCTTCAACATATAAATTTGGTGGGACAGAAGTCAGTCTAAGCCCCATAAGACATTATATAGGTCCATAATGGACTGGGAATTTAAAAAAATTGGTCCTTCATCACAGGTAGTTTGAGATGGTCTGCTGTAGACATAAATGGGGCCGATTAACCTAATCACGAATAAATTACTAATATAGAAGCAGGAAACTTTAGGCTTAAGTTAAAAAGTTTAAATACGTATGAAGTTTATGTATCTTCACATTCAATAAAAGAGTTTTGTGTGAAATGTTGACTCTTTAGACGAGATTAGATTAAGAACAGGAAAAGATGTATTGAGTGGTTAATTCCTCCAGAGGCCTGGGCTTAAGCCTAATGTGATTACCGCATGATGGCTGCTCTTGTAGCGTGGCTGTCCTGTCTGCGCAGCCAGCTCGTCAGTCTGCACTCCCGTCCGCTGGCTCTGGCCTTCCAGCTGCCTGGGGACCTGTCCCCACGGCCATTCTGCAGGCACCGCCATCCCAGCCTCTCAGAGGCGAGCACAGCCACCTCCCGGGACCCCACGCTTGTGTGTCTGTCTTTTTCTCTATATCTCAACAAATAGGATCATTATCTTCACAGTGACTCACTTCTAAATCATGGAACAAGCTTTAGTTTTCCTCTCTTCCTTTGGAAATATCTTTCGTCTCCCACTGCTGATTCTACCTCCGAAATGCCTCCTCCACGACCCTTTCTTTCGAAGGTGCCTGCCCCCTGGCACCAGGCTGCCATTGTGCCTCGCTGGGGTGTCTCAGTGAGGTCTCCTGACTTCGTTTTCTTCCTCTGCAGTCTAATATTTGGAAAGCATGGTTCTGTTAGTATGGGATCCTTTTTTTTTAAAGACATTTTACTTTTAACCTATTTGTGTCTTCATATTTCAAGGTGTTTCTTTTAGGTAGAATTATAATCAGGTCTTTTAAAAAATCTAATCTGATCATCTCTGCATGCTAATTGGGTGGTATAGCATTTGTATTTAATTTGGTTACTAATGTGGTTAGATTTTATTCTACCATCTTGCTGTGTATTTGCTATTTGCCCCATTTGCTATTCATTCCCTTTTCTGCCTTCTGAATTTATAGTGTGTGTGTGCGCGTGTGTGTGTGTGTGTGTGTGTGTGTGTGTGAGAGAGAGAGAGAGAGAGAGAGAGAGAGAGAGAGAGAAAGAGACAGAGAGACAGAGACAGAGAGAGAGACAGAGATTCCACATTTTTTCTCCTTTGTTGGAATTACTAGCTTCAGCTCTGTCTTGTTATTTCATTGGTTACCGTAAGGTTTGTAGAATGCATCTTTATTTCATTATAGTCCCCCCTCAAGAGATAGTATTCCACTTCATGTACAGTGGAAGATCCACACCATAACATACGTGTTTTTCCGCTCCCTCTTGGGTATTTCCCCCTGTTGAGTCAGGACCTCCGCGTGCTCTCTCTGATGACCCGCGGGTTGGGTTTTCTAGTCTGGCTGGTGGCGGCGTAGTTCTTAGCCCCGTGTGAGCACCGAGCACTGCTGCCTCCAGTCCGTTCAGGTGTCGCTGTCCCAGACCTATGTGTGTACTGGTCGCTACTCACCGTCTGCAGACTTCCCAAGTTGTCTTTCTGCGCAGCACTCTCCTCTTCTGTACTCTGCCCTGCAGACAGCTGTGCCATGTTCTCCCCGGACCTCGTGGCCACTTGGAGTCTGCTGGGCTCAGCCTAGCCCCCTCCCTGTGCTGCAGCCAGAAACGCTCTCTAGGCAGCGAGCAGGAGCGACCTCATGTCACTTTTTTCCTGTCTCTCGGGGATCATGATCCTTCATCACCTGATGTCTAGTGTCTTGAAACTGTTGTTTTGTAAAATTTTGAATTTTGTTTTAGGCGAGAGGGTGATTTTATCTTGGGAGAAGTGGAAGTTGCCCATCAGGGTATTTTTAATAAGTAAAAATGTAATAATTTTAATAAAGTTAAGTAAGAATTAAAATTAAGTGAAATAAATAAATGAAAATAAAATCTTTCCCATTTCCATAAATACTGACTCCATCTTCCTAGTTTCTAAGGCCAAAAGCCTAGGAGCCATCCTTGATTCATCTCCAACCCCAAATCTAAAATTCTTATTTATTCAAAATATAGCAGAATCTGACTTCCTCACCACCTCTCCTACTAGCATTGTGGTCCAATCGCATTTTGTGACTTTGGACAAATTGCTGACCCTTTTTTTTTACCTCTGCTCCTGATCTGTAAAATAATGCTCTATAAAGTAACTGTACCCACCCTAAAAATATTGCTATGAGGAGAAAAGGAAGTCAGTATTTTTTAAGCATTTAGAACATTGCCTGGTGTATCTTAAGCACTGTGTAGGTGATTATTAAATGAAAGGGGCAGATCTGGAATCGGCTCCTGAGGTATCGATCTTCTGTCTTCTCTCGGCTTGCGCACGTGCCTAGGGCATGGTTAGTGCTGGAAAATAAAACAGCGAGAGGGTGGACCCCTTCCTAGGAGACACTTGCCAGTTAGTTGGGTGATGGAGCTTACATGGATGGAGCCAGAGGTAAATCTGGTGGACCCGTGCACGGACATAAGTGAGAGATCATGGGCTGCAGCCTCCCCTTCTGCGACTTGTCCTGGCATATGTGTCACAGGGCCGGGGGCCAGGTGTCCTCTCATCGTGGGCTCTGACCCTCCTCCACAGTCCCGTCCTTGCCTACGGGCTGGGCCGTCCATTGAGGAGAGCACTGTCAGAGCACGTGACCCCCTGGGTTTAGATGGCAAGACTGTGCTGCTTTACGGTTTAGCCCTTGTACCACGGACCTTATTGTCGTGTGCCTGGCTGCCCAGGAAAACACCTTGGAGCAGGCAGTGGCCTGGGGGCCCCAAGGAGCCAATGTCACAACACCTACGGGCACAGATTTAACCTCACAGGGAAGAGCCCCACACACTTCGAGTGGTTTCTGGGTTCAAGAGGGCATTTCTCCCCTCCAGAGAACCCGACAGGTCACACTCTTGTCAGACCGCAGACACGAGCCTCTCTGACCCTCGTGGGCATCAAGGTCCCTTCAGGCTGCACATCTCGAAATCAAAAGTGGGGCCGTGTCACCAACAGACATAAGCAAAAAAACAAGAGATTGTCCTCTGTCTGACTCTGTGTCTCCACAGTTGTGATTCACATGTGGAGAAAGATGCTTAAGTTTATTTTACAAAAGATTATTTTCAGGCTGAGATAGGGATGGGATATTAGATAGACATTAATTTAATATGGACGAGTTTATACAGACTCCACTCTCAGGCTAAATAGAATTAGAAATGTCAGTCTAGAGCTAGGACCTTTTTAAAAATATTTTTCTGAGATTTTGCAGACGCTGTGAAATCAATAAATAAATTGATATATGAACCATACTTTGTGAATTTTTTAAAAATCCAATTTGTGTTACGAGAGCAGCAGTAACAAAGCCAAACAACCATAATGTAAATGATGTTGAAATATAATAATGCTCGCTTTTTACTTTGTGCATGTTGTGCTCCATTGTTTTATTGCCATTAACTCTTTTTGCATTAACTGCCTTTGTTTCACTTAAAATTGTAATCTTTTAAGATGAAATCATTAGCGTGATCATGAAAATTTTGGATGCTGCTTATAATTCATGGTCACATGAATTAAACTATACTCTTTTTGCTTCTTAACCATTTTAATTAAACCATGAAATGGGATGAGCATTAGGTAGTTAATTTTTGTCACCTTGAGAACAGTATGATTATACTAAAACTAAATATGATCTTGTCCTACTATTTAAAAGGATAATCTTTTCCCAGTCTAGCTGGAGATATGAATAGCATGCAGGATGTAAACTCTGGCTGACTTAGTAGGTCTATTGGGGAGTTTTATGTAAATCTCGTGGATTTAATTAACCACCAACTGAATCAAATATATTTTACAGCTCTATGAGCTTGCTCCCTTGCACACAGTGACATATTTAGTTAGATCCCAGGGACTCCAGAGAAGGTACCTGTGAGACCACAGTGAGGTAATGACATCATGATTTTTTCCATTGGAATTTTTTTTGAAACAATTGTTGGTTCACATGCATTCGTAAGAAAAAGTACACTGAAATCCCACGTACCCTCCTCCCAGTCTCCTCCAGTGGTCACATTTTATAGAACTGTAGAGCCATGTCACAAATTGGGATGTTGACATCGATACAGTCTACTGATTATGTTCAGATTTCCCGCTTTATTTGTATTCATCTGTGTGTTTGTGTGTTTTGGTTCTATACAGTTTTATCACATGTAGGTTTGTGTTGTCACCATCACAGAGAGATACAGAACAGTTCCATCACCACAGGGTCCCTCTCATTCTTTTGTCACCACACCCACCTCTCGCCCCTTCACCCCACCCTCTCCATCTCTTACCCCTGGCAGCCGCCAGTCTGTTCTCCATTTCCAGAGCATGCAGTATATTCCCTTTTGAGATTGCCTTTTTTTTTTTTTTCCACTCAGCACAATTTCCTGGAGGTTCATCCAAGCCATTGTGTATATCAATAGCTTTTCCTTTTTATTGTAATGTATTATGCCATGGTATAGATGTGCCACAATTTTTAAAACATTCATCCCTTGAAGGACATCTGGGCTTATCCCAGTTGGGGGATACCACAAATAAAGCTACATTTTTGTACGTTTTTCAGTGAACATAAATTTTCATTTCTCTGTAAATGTCCAAGAGTAACTTGCTAGGCTGTAATCATATGTTTAGTTTTATAAGAAATTTCAGAGTGACTGTTCCATTTTACATTTCCATCAGCAATGTATGAGCAATCCAGTTTCTCTACATCCTTGCTTGAATTGTATTGTCACTAATTTTTATTTCAGCTATTCTGATGGGTTTGTATTGATATCTTGTTGTGGTTTTAATTTGCATTTTTCTGATGGCTAATGATGTTGAACATCTTTTCATGGGTTATTTGCCATCTGTAAATCCTCTTCACTGAAATGTCTATTCATGTCTTTTGTTCATCTTCTAACTGGATTTCTTTTTGAAATAGTTGGGTTTTAAATGTTCTTTATGTATCCTAGATGGCAGTCTTTTGTTGCATGTGTGGTTTGCAAATGTTTTCTCCCAGTCTATCGTTTCATATAAACTTTCACAGAAGAAAAGTTAATTTTGATGAAGTTTCTTTGTGGCTTTTATGTTTGGTCTTTTTTGAAAAATAGGGAGAAACACCATCCATAGGATTGGAGCATTTTTTTTCTTTTAACTATTTTTATTCTCTTCTTTTCTACTGCTTTTCCTCTCCCTGTAGCATCATAAACTTTTTTTTGGGTTGTGAGAAATATTGTAATTTATTCAAACTACAATTTGATTCCAATATTCTTAAATTAGTACTCTTAACAGACATCTAACACATTCTAGATGTCTAGAATATACAAATCTAGAACATTTCCTTTTTGTTCGACCACGTTATCTGTGTTTGTTGTTATTGTTTATTCTCTTCAACATTCACATGCTAACTGTAGAATCTTCCCTTTCTTTCAAAACCAGATGCATGTGCTAGTGGCATTTCATTTTTTTTTAAATTGTATTTTATTATTAGTTTTTTTTTTAAGTCACAGTTAATAGTGACAAACAGCTCCGTAGAGCCCATAGAGATTTCTTAATTTGTTTGTTCATTTTCTCCACTGCTGAAAAGGCTGTCCCCATCCATCAGGATCTAGAGACGTGGCTTTCCTGAATGTCCCTGGTCACTGGGTGACCAGTGCTCTTCTGCACTGCAGCCACCATGAGAGTTCAGTGATGGGTCCTTTCCTCAATCCCTCTGTGAGAGGCTCGCCCTTAGCTGTGAAGACACTGGGCCGTGCTGGCTGGTCAAGTGCCGGCCTTCTGGGGTTCGCAATGGCAGGAGTCGTGGGAGGGGACCTCTCACATGCCACTGGTCTGCAGTGCTGCTGGTTGGGGAAGCAGCTATGGGCGAGGGGTGCATCCCAGTCCCCAGAGAGGCCTGGACCCGTGCTGGGTCCTGAGCCTCCTGGAACACGCGTTCTTCCCTCCTATGAAGCCAGGCTGAGGGAGTATGAGCCTCCCTCAAAGGCACATCAGAAAAATTCTCACGTCCTTTTTCCTGCCTTATCTGGATTCTGGTGAGAGAGTAAGGTACCTGGTGACTTATCCTGCTGCTAGGGATGCAGAGAGAAATGTCATCAACTCGGGTAACAGGGTAACAATATCAAGTCCATCAGCAAAAAAAAAAAAAGCACTTTTTTCTTATGAAATTGAGATGATCTCTACAATCTTTCAATAAATAGGAATTATAACGCATTCAGTTAATTCAGTAAGGATCAATCATTAGCACCTACTCAGTGCCAGACACTTTCTTGGCAGTGATAATATAGCAGTGAACAACAAAAAAAGAAGAAGTACCTCTGTCCTCATGGAGTGTATATTCTAGGGGGGAGGTTGATTAATGAATAAGATAAGTGAATAAAACATGCAGTACGTGTAAGGTGGAGGCAGGGCCTGCCACGGATATGCTGGTGCAGTGTTACGGAGGTCGGTCAGAGAGTGACGCTGAGCCAGCGCCTGGAGTAAGGTGTGAGGTGGGCCCAGACTGCTCAGGAAGAGCAAAGAGGCCCATGTGGCTGCTTCGAGTGAGCGAGGGAAAGAGCAGAAGGTAGTAAGTGCAGAGCTATAACAGAGGGTCTGGGAGGGCAGGTTATATGCAGGGCTTTTCAGGTCGTGAGTAAGGCGAACTTGACTGTAGGTGGCATGGGAGCTGCTGGAGGTTCTGAGCCGAGTGTGGGTGGTCAGATGTCTGTGTTAATTGGGTCACTCTGGCTGCTGTGGTGACAGTTGTCTGTAAGGGATAGAGCAGAGGCACAGAGACCAGTTAGGAAGCCATGGCAGTGGTCTTGGACAGAGACGGTGGTGCCCTCGGCTAGGGTAGTAAACGTGGGAGTAGCAGAAATAGTTGCGTTCTGGATATATTTTTAAGGCCAAATCAGAAGGATTTCAAAGTAGGTTGCAGGTGGGATGTAACAAAAGTGAGGTATCAAGGATGACCCACAGGTTTGGCCTGAGCAACTTAGAGAATAGAGTGTCATTCTTGAGATAAGGACATTATAAATGAGCTGTGGCAAATAAGGTGTAGATGGTATTATAAGAGCATTATATCTTTTTTAAAAGTTGAGGATTAAGCATGCAGTAAAGTATATTAAAGTGTGCTTATTTCACATGGTGGTTTTGCAGGAACACTATATCTTAAATATATTTTATTCATCATAAAATTTTTGAAGGGACTATTTTTATTTAATTACTTACATCTTAAGTTCTATACCTTTTTTAGCTCTTCTGAGAAACAGGGTACATCTGTCTCTGCTACGAACAGAAATATAAAGTTCATTTGTTCTGCAAGTATCTTTCATCCCTATTATGCATACTCACAGTATCCTGGCCTTGTGGAGGAATAAAAAAGGTATAACCTCTGTTCTGAGGGACCATATTATTTTGTTAAACATGAATAAAAGATGTAGAAACTGCAGAATAATGACGAGATCGAAACAAACCCGCCTGGCTGACAGATTGGGTTTCTTGACTTTGTGCGTGTGTACGTCGCCTTCTCCTCTAGAATATCTGTCACAAAATGACAGGGTTTGGGTTCTATGATCTGAAAGATGACTTACTGAAAAGAGCATGTGAAAAAAACGTGATGTTTCATTCCTGATGAATAAGAGAACTAATTGAGGTTTTGAAGCACACTTCAAGTAAAGGGCTCTGATGCGGTATAATTTTTTTTTTTTTTTTTTTTTTGGTACCTGAGTAAACCCCTGGAGGTGATGGCATCTCATGAAACACATGCTCTTCAGTCAGTTCACTAGTGAAATAACGTCGAAGGAGTCCAGCCTGTAGGCAATCCTCATGCTAAGCAGGACAGATGCTCTGATAATTTAAGCAATTTTAATTTAATTTGATTTTCCCATCAAAAAAATAATGTGTGAGAGAATTGTATTCTGACCAAGGATCCAATGTTTAATATTGTAGGGAATTTACGAGACACATTGGATTTAACTATATTTATTTGCACCTATAAATGGCATGCTACTTAGTATAAAATTTACACAGTATTGAGAAACCCAGTTACCAGTCATGGAATTTTATTTATGCTGACACTGTCTCATACTATACCAGAAAGCTGCTTTTTTCTGTGTTTTCCACCTCAGTTTTACAGAGCAAATCAGAGAAACTGTCATTGCATTTAGAGAATCCAGAAGAACTTCATTCAGATATTTACCATCGTCTTTGAAGGAGACTTTGGACTAGTTGGTAATTTTTTGAGAAACCGATTCGAGAATACTTTCTGAAAAGACTTTTTTTCTCCAAACTAGGTGAACCAACCTGATTTTTTAAAAACAGTATCTCCTTTAGCAATGGCAGAAAATATATACCATCACAGCCACAGCTATAATTAGTTAGGTATCAATTATTGCCCATCTGTTTCATAATTATTATTTACATTCTTGGTAGAGGTAGTTCATACTTTTTCTTTAGTTCCTCTGCATTTAGCTTTTTCATTTGTTTGCCTTGATTTTTTTTTTTTTTTTTCACCTTAGACCTCCAACTTTATTGCATCATTATATAACAAGACTCAAAGCCTCAGTGCAGATGGCAGGTTTGCTGAACTGTAAAAATCTTTCTTTCTCAGCTGTAAAATCGCCTCACTAGAGTATGGTTTCTAATAGGATACGTCGGTGTGCAGTAATGAAACCTTTCTTTCTTTACATGACAGCATTGAAAAATTCAAGCAGATCTTAACTATCAGATCATTCACAGCAGCCTGCAAACTTAGGCAATCCTGTTAGAAACTAATCCTTTTAAATTTCTTCAGAGATGATTTTGTAGCCTTTTGAGAGCATTAATTTTTTTGTCGTTATGTACAGTTCACTTCCCTTTGCCTAATCCTGTCCTCTTTTTCCAGTCTCTCTATACCCCTTGGCTTAGCTGTCTGCCCTCATCTCTTCATTCCTTGCTACTTAAGCTTCTAATTGATCGTGAATGAACGTTTGGACACTACTTGTAAAATTTGGATTTCTTGGGAGGAAAATAGAGGATACAAAACATAAAAATAAATGATCAAAATAAAGTAGAAACTTCGTAATCCGAAGGTATTTAAAGGTGTTTTAAACCACTAGAGGGAGCCCCTATGTTCTGATTTCTTAATACTATGAAGTTTAACAGCTTGATTTTTACTGGCTGTAGAAAAGGGTACCTACGACCAGTGGTTTACATATGCATCATATTAATGATCTCCTTCAGTTTGCTTTTAAGGTGAAAATGGGAGGTCACCAGATCGAGACCACTGCCTGCATTGGTGTTCTTGTACTCAGTGTCATAAAATATGATGTGGGTGAAGTAATTTGAGTGAGGACCTTGTGATGGCTCCTTGGTCAGGGTCCCCGACTTGCCTGTTCCCCTTCCGCATAATACTCATCGTCATCTTCCACCCCCTTCATTCCATCCTTCCCCAGGCAAATTTAGTTCCATCCAGCAGAATATCAGTCTTGCGTAGACAGTATGCTGGGCTCTGGGCAAATTGGAAGGTGAATAACACAACTGTCTTTCTC
>CM053507.1:146134742-146195693 GCA_028627145.1 Eidolon dupreanum | reverse complement strand
TCTAGAGGCTTGGTTAGATTCAGTTTCAGCAGTTTTGGCAAGAACATTTTATGAGTGATGTATATAAGGGATTTTAAAAACCGAATTGGAGCAGATTTAAAGCCATAGCTTGATGAGGCCACTCACTGCACTTCAGGAGCTCCCCCAAGGGTGAGAACAGCTGGAATGATGTCCTTGACTATGCGAGAGGGATGAGTCGGATCAAACACAAGTGGACGGGTTGGACCTCAGTACAGAGGGAAAGATGGAAGACATGGGTCCGGGCAGATAGTGGGTGTAAGTCATGGTGGGAGCTCACAGCTCTTCTCACCTGAAAGCTTCTCTTTTCTCCTTGAAACAGCAAATTAGGTCATTGCTGAAAGTGAGGAAGTAGAGGTGCTGGATGTTTGCAGAGAGGAGAAAGTGTGAAATCAAATAGGAGAGTGGGAGATTGAACGAACGAGGGGAAAGCAGCAAATGCTAGGCTCTAAGAGCCCTCTCGAAGGCACAAGTTTGAAGTGGGGTCAGTCAAAGCTGTGTGTTTGTCTCTTACCATTGTGGTAGATGTATTGTTAATAGAGCAATTTTAGTTAATCCTGGGTCTCCATTTTGGGGGATATTTTCAAAATGTGAGAGTACCGTGGGAGTACATCATATACAAAATGCCATCAGTAAAACTGGTTACACTGTAGAATTTTAACACCTCTGATGTACACCTGGAAGCCTTGAACACCCATCCCCTGCAGGGGAGGGATGCGATGAAGTTTCAGATCACGAGTAGAAAATGTAGACTTAAAGAAGGAATAGTCTGTTTCCTAAGTATAGAATTTTGAAATTTTAAAACTTTGTACACCCAAAATATGAGACATTTTATGTTAAATAATGAAAAAATGTGTTTTGTTTATACTCGATTTCTTAATGTTTCTTTTTTAATTGGATGCATTTTTACTGTTAAAGCTGGGATTGGATATTTGATGTTACTTTAAATAGGTTTCCAACTGGGGGAAAGTGTTTTCTGAATATTTTCTGGGCCATCACAGCAGTGTTATGTAAGAGAGGAAATCATTTTGCATCTTTCTAAAAATACTTCACTGGGAAAATATTTTGCAATCAGAATATGTCTGTTTAAAGATGTAATATTAAAAACTCCACAATCTTGATTTACAATGTAAATTTTTTAATTAATAGACTTGTTTTTAGATCAGCATTAGTTTTACAGAAAAATTATATAGGAAGTTCAGAGTTACCGTATATCTCCAATTCCTCAGTTTCCCCTATTATTAACTCTTTCATTAGTATGCTGCATTCCTTACTGTTGATGAACCAGTATTGATCCATTATTATTAATTAAGGTCCATAGTTTACATTAAGGTTCACTCCATGTTGTACCTTCTGTGGATTTTGACAAATGCATAATGCCATGTAACCACCATTATGGTATTACATGAAATAGTTTTACTGTCCTGAAAAATCTCCTGTGCTTCACCCATTCATTCCGCCCTTCTTCTCTCCCCTCATCCCCAAGCCCCCGGCCACCACTGAGCTTTTTACTCTCTCTACCATTTTGCCTTTTTCAGAATGTCACGTAGTTGGAATCATACACTATGTAGCCTTTTCAGATTAGCTCCTTTCACTTAGTTATATGCATTTAAGATTTCATTATGTCTTTTCATGACTTGATAGCTTATTTCCTCTCATCACTGAATTATATTCCATTATATAGTTGTACCATGGTTTGTTTATTCAGTCGTCTGCTGGAGGGTATCTTGGTTCTTCCAGTATGGGGCAATTATGAATAATTGTTAAAACACAATTGTAATTGTTGATACTTAATTCGATGTGCCTACATTCGATAGGCCTTACATTGACTGATTACCCACAGTGGTTCCAAGAATGTTTGCAGGTGGCACTGGCCGTCAGGAAAGAGTTAGTCAAGCTTGCATTCTATCTAGGGAAGAACTAGACTATGTAAAAAATGTATCTAAGAACGTAAATACATAAATACATAAACAGACCTATGTGGACCCCTGTGAGAACTTTTAAGTACTTCAGTCATTAGAAGATTAAACACTGGACACAGAAGCATGTTTAAGGAATAATCAGAGACCCAAAGCAATGGGCTTCCTTAGAAGGAGTCCTCGAGGAGAAGCCTTTGACTGTGACAGCTGCTCTGTGACCATCATGGACCTCTTATTTATAGAAGTTTCGTTTCTAAAGATAAAAGTTATGGTTTTTGGCACTTCTAGAAGCTTTCAGAGTTTTCACTCTAACAGTACAGGTAATGAAACAATGCTCATAACAGAGCAGTGAAAGATCCCTTTCTGGTCATATACTGTCAAATCCCATTGATTCATGAGTTAGTAAGAGATGAAATCAATATAAACCTGAAAGAACTGTCAGGAGTAAGTCATGAAACGAAGCTGTTGGATGTGGGATTGGAACCCACCTAGAGGTTTAGGGAAGAGTTTTTGATGTCACCGCCACCCTCTGCCTGCCAAGATTGCTCAGCTTGAAGCCTGGATGCATTCATTGCAACAGTTGGCACATAAGTGCTCTGTGAGCTCTGTGCAGTGATTTGATTTATAATCAAAGTTCGTATGAGGGCTGGAAACCCCGTAGGGTCGTGCCAGGCCACTTGCAGGCGTGCCAGGTGCTCTGTGGCAGATCGTTCACTGGAGCAGCCTTTGCCACCTCCTGTGTTCTGTCGCTCTGCTTGACACCTGCACAGGAGCTTTCCTTTCCTCCAGGGCATTTCCTGTTACAGAAAAAGTTTTGCATTAGAGATGGCTCCGACCATCCTTTCAGCATTTCCTGAGGGCCTGTGTGCCCGACGGCGCTGCACACTGGGATTACTGCGGTGTCTGAAAGCACTGTGGGAATTACGAAACTGACCTGAACAGACCGGTGTGTCATGTCCTTTAGAATTACCTGCTCATCCAGCGTAGTGCCCGCAGCTATTTTTTAAACAGTGAGATTATATAACGCATGTGAAAAAGCACTGCTAAAAATTATAAGACATCATAGCCAAAGCAGGGAAGTAATTAATTTTTGCTATGAAATAAAAACAGCTTGTGGATTGAAAAGATTTATAATTAAAGCCTAAAATATGACCCAGAACGCTTGCATTACACTTCCTCAGGCAACTCAAAAGAGTACCGATGCTCAATGCTGAGAAATCTGTCACTGCGTTGAAAGCAAAATAAAGTGTCAGAAAGCGAAATAGTGTCAGTGTTTTCCCATGTAGTTTTATAACTGTACATTGCTGGAAAGCTCTAAATTTTTCTGGATCTTGCATTAATTATCTTTACAGTTCGATTTATGGATATCTCAATCTGACGTAAATATTACTATTGCAGATAAAATCAAAAGGGTTTAGTATTCACTGCATCATTCTGTTATGCAGTATTTTTAAATACAAAATTTAGGTATAATTTGTATATAATAAAATGCATTCATTTTAAATGTTCAGTTGGGTGAGTCTTGACAATTGTATATACCCATATAACTACAAAAAGATTTAGTATATTTCCATCACTCCAAAAAATTTTCTTCTTTCCTTCTGCAATTAGTCCCTCCTGCTCTCCATCAAAAACTATCACTGAAGTACTTTCTGTCATTGTAAATTATAATCGCCTGTTCTAGGAGTTCATATAAATGGAGTGACACAGTAAGTACTCTGTGTCTGGCTTTTTTTTTAACAATGCTTTTGCGGTTCATCCGTGTCATTATGTGTAGTGTGTTTTTCTAATATGGCTGAGTAGTATTCCATTGCATGAATTATACCAGAGTTTTCTTAGCCATTCACCTGTTGATGGACACTTTGGTCATTTCCATATTTTTACTATTATGAATGAAGCTGCAATGAACGTTCTTCACACACTTTTACATGTACATATGTCTTTATTTCTTTTGCGTAAATACCTCAGAGTGAAATTGCTGAGTCTTATGGTTAAGTGTATGTTTAACTGCAGAAGAAATTGTCAAACTTTTCCAAAGTGGTTTTAACATTTTATACTTCCACCAGCAATGGTTGGAAGTTCCAGTTACTGCATGCAAATCTGTGCCAATATTGACTACTGTCAGTTTTTTTGTACTTTTTCTTTGTTTATTTTCACCATTCTAGTAAGATATGTAGTGATATTTCATTGTGGTTTTGATTTTCATTTCCATGGCAACCAATTAAGCATCTTTTCATGTGTTTATTAGCATTTTATATATATTCTTTTGTGAGCGTGCTGTTCAATTATTGTGCCCATATTTTATTCCATCATCTTGTCATTATTGAGTTGTAAGTGTTCTTTATGTATTCTGTAAACAGGGCTATTGTCACATACATGTGTTGCAGATATTCACTCCCAGTCAGTGATTTGCCTTTTTATTTACTTAATGCTGTTTTTATAAGAAGTTTTTAATTTTTGGTTAAGTACAATTTCTCATTTTTGTGTGTGACTAGTGTTCTTTTGTTTTTAATGTAAAAAATCTTTAATTACCCTCAAAGTCCTGAAGATTTTCCCCTGTGTTTTCTTCTGTGACTTTTATGATTTTATGTTTAGATCTGTGATCCACTTCAAGTTAAGTTTTGTGTATGGTATGAAATAGAGGTTGAGGTACGTTTTTTTCCCATATGGATATCCAGTTGTTACTCTGTTGAAGAAACCCTTTTCCACCTGTTGATTACTTTGACATCATCTAAATTTAATTAACCATATATATAAACATGATTACTGTGATTTTAAGTCTTCACATCAGATACTGTTAGTGCCCAATTTTGTTTTTCTTTTTCAAAATTGTTTTTGCTATTTTAGGTTCTCTACATTTCCATATAAATTTTAGAATCAAGCTGTCAATTTCTTTAAAAAAGGCTTTTTTGGGGGGATTACATTGATTCAGTAAATCAATTTGGAAATGATAGACATTTTAATAATATTGAGTCTTATAATTCATGAATATTGTATAGCCATTAATTTTTTACAGCAATAGTTTATAGATTTGGTTAAATTTGGTTAAATTCATCAAGTGTTTTGTTTCTAGACTCTATTATAAATTGTATAGATTTTTATATCAACTTTCAATTTTAATTACTAGTATATAGAAGGAAAACTTATTTTTATGTCCATCATGTTTTGCTAAATTTGCTTATTATATGTGATAGTAGTTAAAAAAAAAAAAAAAAAAGTTCCCTATGATTTACTGTGTATGTAACCATGTCATCTGCAAATGAAAACGATCTTTCTTTATAATCTGTAGGCCTTTTGTTTACTTTGCTTGCCTGATTGCACTGGCTAGAACTAGTAGAAAGTTGAAGAAAAGTCGTAAAAGTTGACATCCTTGCTTTGTTTCTAATTTTAAGGAAAAACAGACTGTCACCATTTAGTTGTTAGCTGTATTTTTTTTTTCTAGATGACCTTTTTAAGGTTGAGGAAATCTTCCTCTATTTCTGTATTGCTATGAGTTTTTGTTACGTATGAGTATTGAATTTTGTTAACTATTTTCTACTTATGAGAGGTCATTTTCCTCCTTTATCTTTTTATTGTGTTGAATTACATTAATTAACTTTCTAATGTAAAACCAGCCTTGCATTACTGAACTTGGTCATATTTTATTATAGATTGCTAGGTTTGATTTCATAATATTTTGCTAAGAATTTTTATATCTCTGCTAATGGGAATTATTGATCTGTAATTTTCTTTTCTTGCAATATCTTTGTCAGATTTTGTATCAGAGTAATACTGTCTTTTTAAGTTTCCCTCTTCCTTCTTTTTTCTGAGGTTGTAGAGGATTATTTGGGATTATTAGTATTATTTATTCCTTAAATGTTTGATATAATTTCCCAGTAAGACCATCTGGCCCTGAGAAGTCGTTAAATTATGAACTCAATATCTTTAATAAATACAGAGAGCTATTCAGATTTTCTATTTTTTCCTGTGTCAGTTTTGGTAATTTGATTCTTTTAAGCAATTTGTCTATTTTATCTAAGTAACAACTTAAATTTATTGGCATGAAGTTCATATTAATTTCTCATTAGTGTTTTAATTTTCATAGTCTTTAGTGATATCCTCTTTCTCCTTCCTGATACTGGTGGTTTCTATCTTTTTAGATTCTTAATCAGTTTCCTTTCAGACAACCAACTTTTGGTTTCATTGATTTTCTCCATTTAGAGTTTGTTTTCTGTCTTACTGATTTCTACATTAAAAAAATACTTTCTTTATTCTGCTTAATTTGGTTTAGTTTGTTCTTTTCCTACCCACTCTTAATTCTGTTTTATGAATGATGTCTTAGACTAGATTCTCTAGCTCTTCTATTGACGTTTTCATTTTGGTGACCATTGGTAATTTTCAAGAACTCTTTCTAATTTTTTAATTGTTCCTTTTTCATGAGTGTCTGTTTTTGCTATATGAATGCAAGATGTTCTTCGTTCCCCGAGGCTAGCAATTCTTTTGAATCTTCTCTTCTGTTCCTGAAATTATCTGTTTCTTCTGGGGTCTGTTTTCTCCTTTTGCACCCTGGGGTATGTGTGCAGAGCTGTGTGTCTGTCTGTTTCTCTTTTTTAATGAAGACTTTTCTCAAGTGTCTCTTAATTCTTTGCTCTCTGTTCATATTTGAAATTTAGCCCGTCACATGGCTGGCTCAGGGCATCGTGATGCAAGTGAGGTTTTCCAGGAGGCAGAGGCTTTATGACAGACGAGTGGCAGGGGGTCAGGATATACCACTCACCCCCCAAAATGGATGTTGTCCCTGAGATCCCACATTCCCTCCTCCCCCCAAGAAAGTTCACTTAATTTCTTTAGAAAAGACCTCCTTTGTGTGCGCGTGTGCGGCACGTGTGTTTATGGCACGTGAGTATGTGTATCTGAGGGTCACCTGAGCTTCTGCACAGAGGGCTGAGCCCCCCGTGTCACTGTCAGGAGCCTTTCCCAGGAGTTGGCCAGCTTCTTCCATAGCTGAGGCTACCTCCATGTGGGCTTGAGGCTGCACTCTCATCATCCTGTGCTCTTTCATCGACTGTTGGATTTCTAGAAATTGGTGGGAATTTCCCACATGCTCATGGTCTCCTTCCCATTTCCTCATTATTATGAAATTGTGCCTTCTATATTTCCTTGCTATTTTTTTGATGGTCTCTCCAAATGGACATGACAGATAAATGGGAATCTTCAGGCTCTCATCTTAAACCAGTGTGTGTCATTCTTTTTTAAGCTGCTTTACATGGTAGTCTAGAATGTGCCTGATTCAAAATGCCATGCTGTCACTTACTGGCCATGCGACCCTGGGCAGGTTGTTTAACCTCTCTGTGCCTCGGTTTTTAAATAAAGATAATGGGAGTACCTACTTCATTTATTGTTATCAGCACTAAATATAAAGCCCTTAGAATAACTTATAGCATAATTAAGCCCTATATATATGTTTTCTATATTATTTTTAGGTTGTGGCCTAGTTCCTTGTGCATACACCCACTGGTTGGTTTTGAGTTCTGTGTGTGTGTGTCTGTGTGTGTGCATTACAACAGTGCTGTGATAGGTGTCCCAGCTTAGTGCTCATGCTCTGGGCATGTGAGAGTCTCTCCACACGAGGTGGCCTTTGCTGAGAGAGTGGGGAGCACACACGTTCTAGGTTTTCCTAGAGATACCAGATAACTTCCTCACTGTCGTATCCTCCCACCAACTACGGATGTGAGAATCCTCAGTGGTTTTCATCTTTTTTCTAAGCTGATAGACAAATAGGAATGGATAATGCCCTTTCATTCCTCAGTTACAGAGCTACAATAATAATCAAATGGATTAAGTGAAGTTTATATTGAGAATTCCTAATAATCTCGAGGTGCGGAAGGAGAGCTGCCCCCACTCCAGGGAGCGTGCTCATGGAGCGAGGCAGGCGGAGGCCGGGGTGGGCTCCCATGATGGCGGAAATAAGAACTCACCCACCTTCCGGTGTTGGCTGAGCCCTCACCACCTCCCACTAGCCAGGGCTGGGCTTCTCCAAGGCACAAAAAGCAACTTTATACGTATGATGGTTGGAAGCCCGAGCAAAAGCTTTTGACGGGTACTCACTGGAGGCGCGCTCCATCCTACTGTGCTAGTTCAGAAGCAGCTTCATCACAAGGGTCCCACTCAGGACCTGGCATTTCCCCCTCACCTCTCAGCGGTGTCACCTCCTTGCCGTACTCACCCACTCCCTGCTCTGAGCTTGTTCCCCATAAGTCACTCTTCCCCGGTAGCCCACAAGCGGATATTTCTGTGGACCTTCCAGACCCATGTTTCATCACCAACAAGCCTTCCCTCACCCTCAGCCTCTTCATGGAAGACTCTGCCTGTGGACACCTGGCCCCATCCTGATAGTACCACCTGGTCTGTCACCCACTGAGCTGGGCGATGCTCAGGTTTGTTACGCTCCCTTTACTAGGGAGGTGCAAAGAGTGGAGCTGGATCTGAGCTCTGGCCCAGTCCTTGTCACTCCACGGCACTGACTCCTCAAGGAGAATCCTCACGTCCAGAATTCTCCCATTCTGACCACCAACAGAGTAGGACAAAAGGTGAAAATGGCTTGGTAGCAGGAGGTGGGGTGATAGTTGGACAGAAGGGGGTCCAGGAAAGAAAAAGAGAAGTGCCACTCTTGGTCAAGTGTGACATGGTCCACCAGCCATCGTTCTGGGAGCCACTTAATGGCCTTTGGGCTAGAGTTCACCCACCTTGCAGTAAATGGTGCTGCCGCCCCACTAATACGTTCTCCATAATAATCTGCAACTCAAGGGGCTCCGAGGCTCTGTCTTTCCCTTGTGGAAACCTGGGTTCAGAAGCTCATGGCATACAAGGCATTGGTTTAAGTTTAATGAGAGATTTAATACTCCTCATTTCCTGTTTACTACTTCTTCACTTGGTGTTAACGAGAATTTGTAATTCATTAAAGAATTCATGTAGAAATATTTTCTATGTAAAAATAGTTTCAGAAAATTTTATTGTTACAGTAAGTAAAAGAGGAGTTTTGTGGAGGAAGTCAAATTATTTCAGCTTAAATTCAAAAACTTTTCAGGGTTGCATCGTCTTGTACTAAGACCATCCTTCTGAGAAGGGGAAAATAGAAAATGGGTATCATGGAATCTTTGTTAAACTTCTTAGAACAGGTTTTTCTAAAGTATATCTGTCTTAGACCTTTGAGGAGATTCGCCTGCCAGGTACTGTGTAGCTCTTGTTGAATAACAGCTCCATTGTAAGGGTCTCTTGATAAGGACAGCATCCATTATAGGTCTTCAGAGTTTTAATATTTTTACTTTGTAAGTAACAGGTCATACACAGCACCGTGGGGACAGGTTGTTCTCGCGCCCCTAATGGGTAATAAGCTGGGAACCAGATGAGGGTTCCTGACCCTCCTTCCAGCGTTCATTCATCTGCCACCTTGGTTACCAGGAACTCAGTGTCAATGAAAGGGAGGCAAAGAAACTTGAGTGATTATTCCAAGATCGCAGAAAGACTCACATAGGAGTAGGAATGGGAACTCAAGTGTCGGTCGGTCAGATCACGGACCCCCAGGCCCCAGACACCAGTGCACAGCCATCTCTGTAGCGCTGGGCACTGCAAGTGGCGGCTCCTCAGAACACATTCGTTGACTTCCACTGGTGCCGATCACCTCCTTGCAGCTGATATTTTTTAGAGATGGAAAACAAAAAGCATGTTATGAACTAGGAGCCTATAGGAAATGTACACTTATTCTAAAAGGAAGTGAGTGCATTTTTGCAGTAAGCTCTACTGGCTAGGATGAGTAAGCTCTGATATGTGTGGTTAGCTGTCTGCTAAGAGATATCTTGTGTGCTGTTTTTAATCACAGTGTCAAGTTCAGTTGTGCAGTTTTGTTTGTTCATTTGTTTATACTTGTTTTTCTCTCTGAATATATTTCAAAGCATGATCAAATATTTATTCTTCACCAGATACAGCATTAGCTAATTTAGCTTTTAGTAGCTGTTTTCCCAGTTCCTATAAAATACCATCCACAAACTGAGATAATGATTGTACCAAAACATGTCAGGTTTATAGAATGGTGATATACAATTGGGTTTATAGTCATGTTGCCTCAGAGATGTCCCTGGAGTAAGATTTGTAAGTAACAAATACTGGAAATCTTCAAGTATGAAAAATACATACCGACTAATTGTGTTTTATTCATAAGAACACTGCTGTTCCCTTCCCTCATGACCACCACCAATCCAAGTACACAAAATCAAGTTGATCCTCCACCTCTATTCATGGCAGAGTCTTCTTTGCTTATATTTGATTTGATTTGATTTAGTCCCACTTCTGTAGCCCTCCTCCTGCTAGGCACCCATGCTGGTATATTTAGTGTTATGTCCTTCTCGTTCACTCATTTATTTAAATTGTGTTGCTTTGTGTGAGTTTAAATTTATGTGCACGAATCTCTAATTATTTTCCACTTGATATTATGTTTATGATATCTATGTTGCTGTATATAAATCCATTTATTGCTTCATACTGATGAAATAAATTACCGTCTTCTAAATGTACCAAACTTTTCTTATCCATTATTCTAATGACGGACACCTATTCTGCCTCCAACTCTTTGCTTCTAAAGCCATTGCTACCTGAGTATGCACAGCCTAATGTCTGCTCCCCTGTGGACGTGCACAGAAGCTTACATTGAAGTACAAGTAGAGAAAATGCCCAGGCTCAGCAGATGTTTAGTGTCTAGAAAGTAAAGTTAGTGCCACCAGCATGATATAAAACTTTGAAGGATTTAAAATATACACATTTTGTGTAAAAGATGGCATTCAAAAGTGCAGTTGAGATCACTGTTAATTATAGGCCATTGTCTGGGGATTCTGTTTTCATAGTATCCTTTCCCTTTCTCCCAGTGACTCTGCAAGGTGTTGGGGACTGTCACTCCTTGCTGAGCGCCAGGATCCCAGGAAGGGAGCCAGCCAGAGCTATCTGAAGTGTGGGCAAAAGTAGCACCTTAATTTCTATTTAAAGAAATTATTTTACCATGTAGCAGGTACCTAAGTATTCTTTTAAAATGTCATTTTCTTTGCTCTTCTTCATTCCATGTGCCAGAAATTAGAGTTAACTCTTTGTTCCTGTTGCACTTTGACCTTGCTCTAAAATTGCCAGCCTGGAACATAATAGTCTACAGAGTAAACACTGCCTCATGTCTTGTAGGATACTATAATTTGTTTTTTCATGTGTCTTTTTCATCTTTGTGCCCTAAGGCCTAGAGCCAGAATCTGGTGCCAAAAAAAGAGAAACAGATTTGGAACCAGTGTTTGATTGATTATATTACTATTATGTTTGGAAATTTTGCAAGCACTACTTACTCAGAGACCCTGGGAGGAGGATCAAACACACAGCACCCGTGCAGCTCGGGAAGGAGCCCTCAGATGGTGAAAGAGGAGAGGTATAAGCAGCCAGTCAGATCAGTTAAATCCAACTGGTCCTGAGGGATCAGTGGGACGAAAGATGCCCAGGGAGGTGGCCCTCCGTCCTGCTGAGCAGTTACCATCATGCAGTGTGCCACTCGCCCTTTTAAAAAGTTGTTCATATTCACAGTCTCCAGTTACTCTTCTGTTTTCTCTGGAACCATCCCTCCTCCAGAACAGCGCTTCTCAAGGTCAGTAGTGACCAGTATGTTGCCAACACCATGGTCATTTCTCAGCTGCCTCTTACTTGACGCCCGTCTCCTGGAAACACCACATCAGCTGCTTCTCCTCCTGCCTTTCTGCCAACTCTTCCTTACGTTCATCTCCCGCCCCCTTCCCATCTCTCCTCCCTGACTCGTCTCTCATCTTCTTTCCCTTTTGTGCACGGCTGTGTGCACGTGTGCAGCGGTGTGTCGTATTTCTGATTCACTGCCCCTCTGACACTCAGACTGTCTCCCGTTTCACGCTGGATTCTCCTTTTGGTTCTCATTCATCCCTTAGGCAATCTCATCTCAATTATAAGTACTGTTTGGACACCTTTGAATCTCAAATTTTTATTCATAGATCTATAACTACAACTTCCTGTTTGACTTCTCCATTGAGGTTACATGACTCAAAATTTTGAGACATGTAATATTCAAATTTTCAAAGATAAGTTTTTCTGATTAAGGTGTAATTGACATACAACATTATATTAGTTTGGGGTGTACAACATAATGAGTCACTGTTTGTATATATGGCAAAACGATCACCACAATAAGTAGTTAATATCCATCACCATAGTTACAGAATTTTTTGTGTGTATGATGAGAACTTTTAAGATCTGTTCTCTTAGCAACTTTCAAATATGCTACATAGTGTTATTAACTATAGTTACCATGCTGTACCTTACATCCCCATGACTTACTGATCTCATAACTGGAAGCTGGTACCTTCTGACTCCCTTCACCCACTTCACCCCCTCCCCATTCCCAAATGGAAGCTCTCGATATCCCAGAGCTGCTCTTTCTGCAGACTTTCCATCTTAGTGGCAACTTCTTCCTTCCGGCTCTTAGGCGTAAGCCACCACCATCTCCTGGCTCAATCATTGCATAATCTTGTCTCCCCTGCTTCTGCCATCCCCCTCATTCATCTAGTCTCAGCACAGCGCCACAGTGATTCTGTTAACAGCCTTACCCAGATCATGTTACTCCTCCTCCCAGAAACCTCTAACTGGTTTCCATCTCCTTCACGGTAAAGCAGTGGTAAAGCCAGTGTCCTCACAGTGACTTTTGAGACCCTGCAGGGTCTGGCCCCATGTTTACCTCTCTGCCTTTACTCCCCTTCGTGCCTCCCGCCCTAGACATACTGGCCTTGCACTGTGTTCCATGACAGCCAGTCAGGCTGCTGCCTCTGGGCTTTGACAAGCTTCTCCCTTGACCCAGATGCTTCCCCGGACAGCAGCGTGCCCCGCTCTTTACTTCCCTCCTGTCTCTAGAAACTCTCCTTGGCGAGGCCTCTCCTGGCTACTCTGTCTAAATTTTATCCCATTCCTTACTTCCTAGGTGATGCTCATCATTCTCTGGCATACTGCGTATGTCACTTATGTATAGTTTAGTCACCTGTCTCCTCCGTGAAGGCACGCTCCAACTGCGCTTCAGTTCATTTTCGATTCTGCAGTGGAACAATAGATGAAGGCAATTCCTAATCAATACATTGATGCTGTCATTGCTTTAAATTAGCAGTTATCGTTTAGATTAATTAAGAATGAGAAAAATAAGATGTTTTATTTTACCTTCATTTATTGTCGCTCTGACCCTTTATTTCTTTCTGTAGACCCAAGTTTCTGACCTACATAATTTCCCTTCTTTTTCAAGAACTTCTTTTAACATTTCCTGCAGGGCAGTTCTGGTGGCAATGTAGAGACTCACATAGAACCTTCTAGAATAATAACTTATAGAAAGTATTTCTTCCTCACTTTTAAAGGATAATTTTGCTGGATATAAATGCTAGTTTCTTTCTTTCCACACATCAGATATTTTAGCTCATTCTCTTCTTGTTTGCATGGTTTCTGGTGAGAAGTCTGTTCAGTTTTTACCCTGGTTCCTCTCTAGACAAGGCATTTTTCTCCCCTCTGCCTTCTCTCAAGATTTTCTCTTTGTCTTTTGTTTTTTGCAGTTTGGATGTGATATGCCTGGTTGTAGATGTTTTGGTATTTATACAGCTGTTGTTTTATGAGCTTCTTGGATGTTTGATTTGTTGTTCGTCATTTTGGAAAGTTCTCATACATTATTTTTTCAAATATCTTTTCTACTCCATTCTCCCTTTATTCTCCTTCAGGTAGTACCATTATGCACCTGTTATACCTTTTGATATTGTCTCACAGTTGTTCGATATTTTCTTCTGGGTACTTATTTTTTTCATTCTTTTTATCTTTGCATATCAGTTTGGGAAGTTTATTTTATTTATTTATTTATTTATTATTTATTTATTTATTTTACGCCTACAGCACCTGGTCTTCCTAGGTGGTCTCCCATCCAAGTACTAACCAGGCCCGACTCTGCTTAGCTTCCGAGATCAGGGGTGGTATGGCTGTAGACTTGGGAAGTTTATTTTGACCTGTCTTTAAGATTGCTGATTTTTCGTCATTTGTATCCAGTCTGCTGATGAGTCTATCAGGCCATTCTTTGTTTCTTTGTTTCTGTTACAATTTTTTGATTTCCACATTTCGTTTTAATTGTTTCTTAAATTTTCCATTTCTGTTTACATTATCTATCTGTTCTTACATTTTTGTATACTTCTACCTTTAGAATTCTTAACATATATTAATTATAGTTATTTTAAATTTCCTGTCTGATAATTCCAAAATCTGTTATGTCCCAGTTGGTTCCGATGGTTTCTTCATCTCTTCAGCATGTTTTCCTTGCCTTTTGGCACGGCTGGTAGTTTGTTGCTGAAAGCCCAACGTGCTGTATCAAGCAATACTCGCTGAGGTAAATAGTCCTTTAGTCTGAGGACTTATGTTAACCTGGCTAGCATTTGGGCTATACTGAATGTTTCTTTTGGCTGTAGATACCGGAAGTTTTAAGCTCCTCTAGTGTCCTTGTTTTTGTCTCCCTTGTCTGTGTTGGGCTACTCTGTGTGCTCTCCTCAGAGAGAGTCTGTGTCTTGCGCTCTTGTTAACCGTCATCCACTGCCGTTATACTGGAGCCTGCTGCTCTGTGATAAGGTGTTGGGAGGGGCGCATTCTATAATCTTCAGATTAAATCTCAGTCATTTAGTGGGGCTGTGTTTTAGGACAGTGACCTCCACAAGTGCTCCTCTGGTGACATGGCTTCCCCCGCCCTGTTCCCCTTCCCTGGCTGCAGTGTTCCTCGTCTGTTTCCTTGAAGCCTGACTCCGTTGACTATGTTTTTGTTTTGTTTCCGAGGGACAGGAAGTCTGGAGGGGGCTGGAGCAGAGAGGAGTTTTCTTACTCCAGCTAGAATCAGGAATTTGCCCTGGCACAGTCCTTTTCCCTGGAGAGTAAGCCTTTGCTACGGAGGAGGCTGTGGACAGCATTTTATAATGCCTGCCCTCCTCCACGTGCAGAACCCACAGGAGAGCCTTCTATCCCCACCAGGAGAGCCTGGTAGGGTTCCTGGGGAGGGGAAGCCTGTGAGAGTGGGGGGCCTCCTAAGACCGCAACCTTTGGTGGTTTCTCACTCATGTTAGTCCTATTCAGCCAACAGCAATTCATCAAGATTACCATATAAGCTCCCAGATTATAGCTTCCAGCAGCTTCTATTCCAGCTAAGTGGAACTTGGTTACTATATATCTTCAGATGCACCTGTCTCTCCAGATTTTTGGGGTGGTGATTTTTCCCTCAGTTCTCAGATCCAAGAAAAGTAGTTTATTTTCCACTTTCCAGCTTTTTCTTGTTGCATTGACAGGAGTGACAACTTCCAAGCTCTGTACAGTACGTTGGAACTGAAACCAGAAGTGCTCATAAGTCTTTCTTGAGGAGATTTTATTTGGTTCTTTATAAATTTGTCGTTACAGAAATAGTAAATTGAAACATATGTTCAGTATTAAAAATGCTAAATCTTGCTCCAGGGAAACACATGAAGCAGAATGTTTCAATAAGCAAACTAATTATTTGCTCAATAATTAGCAACAGTGGCAGTGAAAGGTCCACAGCGGAGTAGGCAGAAATCTAGCACCTTCCGCCACCCTCCCAGTCTTTCAGGTTTTTCTTCTCCGCAGATTAGATTTTCTCACGATAATAAATCCGAGGTTCAGTTGAGGACCTTCCTGTCATCCATCACTCAGTTAATCAGCTGACGCCACTGCTGTGGTTTGGTGCCTGAGATGAAAAGCCTGTTATTTCCTGGCACAAGAGCTTGCTTTGAAGCATATTTTGGTTAGAGACATGTGTTCAGAAGCCCTTCTCCTGAAACTGGAGCCGGTGAGGTGACGTTGTGGCCTTCAGCAGGACATTTGTATATGCAGGTAATCAGCATTAATTGGATTAGAACAAAGACTTACAAAGAGCAAATAAGAGAAGGTGCTTTCTCTTTTCATTTATAAACAGATACCATCTGATTTTTAGGAGGCTCCATTAAGGACACTAACTTTTTTGCATAATTGCTTTCTTCAAAAGAATGCCTGATTAGTTCATTACTGCCACTAAGGTTTAGAGGCCTCAGCTGAGTTGAAGGTAGTCACAGAGACCAATTTGACAAAATAGTAACCTGGTAACTTTAGAAATTAGCACTTCTTCTGTATCTTGACTACTCACCGTGTGTCAGGTGTGACAGCGGGCATGTCGCATGAGGAAAGCAAGGCTCAGGCGGCTCACTGACTTGCACAGTGTCCTGCAGGAGGTGTCTGCACAGAGGCCCACCTGATTCCCAAGCTTGTGCTCACCCACCTCCACCACTGGTTCACAGAGACCACTGGGAGGGTCGCATGGGAAGAAACAGCAATGCGTAGAATGAAGAACCTGGAATTTCACTCACAGCTCTGAAACTGAAGGTCCGTTTCCTGCCCTTGAAGTGATTAACTTTATTTTAAAGACCTCGCTCAGGTCCTGTCAGCTCTGTAATCTCTGCATTCCTGATGCGGCACCAGGCATTGCTGTGTGCGAGGCTGTCCTTACGTGGGAGCTCCTGGTCTCTGTTCCCTTCCCTCTGTACTCAGTTGGGCCTCATACTGACTGTGCAGCATCGTAAGAGGAAGGGAAGACAATGCCTGGAGGATGAGGAAGAAGCACAAACCTGGCGGAGCTGGGATAGAAGCAGCAGCCCCCGGCAAGGGGCACAGTCCAGAGGCCAAGTCCAGATAGGGCCTCAGCAAACTGAAGCTGGTCCAGAGCAGGCAGATGGAACCAAGGAGACAGGATAGAGCTTCTGCCCAGTAATGTCAAAGAAATGCCAGATATCTATCTTTATTTCACAGTTGAGGCTCAATGAAGTGTTATTAAATGTAACTAGTTATCAACTCATTTATTTCTGTGCTGAACAAATTGTTACCATGGCCACAGCATCTAAATTAGAAGGAAAACAAATGAAAACTAGAAAGAAACAAAAGACTTAAAGGGAAGGAGGCAAAGTCTGCGAACAGAGAGCCATCCTGGGGTCTCAGCTTCATGTCACATAACTGCCATATCCCTCTGTCACCAGGGAAGAGGAAGAACTCTCCTCTCTTCTTGTACCTGTTGCCTAGGATCCTCACTGCCATCGGGCCCTTGAGACTTTCTTTTTTCAATTTCAGAGGTTCTTCCAGTGTCCATTATACCTGTATGTCTCTGAATAGAAAGAATGTTTGGGAGGCCAGGAGGTAAGGGACAGTTCCATTTTCCCTGGACTGCACCTTAGAAGGAACAGCAGCTTTGTTTCCTCCAAGACTTCCCCACCTGGAGTCTCCTGAACCCCGCCCTCCTCACCCTCTGTCACTGACCAGCCAAGCATGAGGCAGGTGACTTCAGGGGCCTGATCGTGTGTCCTCCTTGTCTTGTGGTAGAGCTACCACCCTCACGTGGCCCCCAGAGTACACCCTGCCTGGCCTTTATGGCTAGGAGTTACAAATGTGCACTTCTCCAGTGTGATTTAAATTCTCAGTTGATGGACCAATTAAAGTAAATAAAGTAAGTATAAGGCAAAATGAAACCGCAGTCTTAGGGTATCACTGCTCGGCCTTAGGGAACATTTCCGGCACACAGTTAAGTGTTGCTTGATTTTTTTTTCCTTGTCAAGTGATCAAAATAATTGTTGAAAAACAAAACAAACTCCAAATAAAACATAATCCTCCTACAGATTGCAGTTCCTTTCACAGGCATCAAATCAGGCCTAGAAACTGCTTTCTGCATGAAATGTGGCTCTGAATAGGAGGAGAACAAGCTTTACACATGTAAATCGCTTTAGCACTGGGTAAGATGTGTTCTTCAGAGACGCAGCGATGGCCAGAGCCTTGGAAGCCTCTCCCCTCGCTGACAAGTGGCAACCCCATCACCAGTGTCCCTGCTCCGTTGAGAAGCCTCTGCTGTTAGCGAGTCCCAACAGTGGAGATTCTATTTTGAAAGGAAAGAACTGATGAGGTATTCACTTTATTTGTAACTCTTTAAATATTTTCTTCTATTCCTTTCATCTAACTGGCAATTTTTTTTTTTTTCAAACCACTCTTCTATTAGGTGGTGAGATAAAAGAAGCAGAGATAAAAAAAAAAAAGCTTTTGTGTTTTTACAGTAATCAATTACTCTTGTCTCTCTCGTTATTTTAAGATTTTCCCATTGCTTTTTTCGGATTTCAGCTTTCTATTAACCTTTTAAGCCCAACTCCTCATTCACTTGACTGATCTTGGGAAATGAAATAGCCCATGTGGACAGACCAGAGGTCCAGGCTATTCGCACTGCTGGCGGCGCCCTGTTATGCCCTGTGTGCACCCTCAGTGCACCAGGTGCAGCCTTCAGCAGGTGCTGCCCTGCCCCGTGTGCATCGCAGGAGTTGGTTAGTGACCCGCCAGGTATTAGGATCTGAAGACACTGGACGAGAAGCTACCTTTGAGAAGCTACCTTTGAAATACCAGAGAAGATTCCTATCCATTGTGTTATTGAGACAAAGCCAGGTTTTGTGGTGCTTTCTCCTCTACTTGCATGGAATATCTTTCTTCTATCCTTTCACTTTTATCTTAGGTATGTCCTTACTTCTAAAGGGAGTCCCTTGTAGATATCACGTAGTCGAATCTCATTTTTATACATTCAGCCACTCTGTGTCTTTTGATCGAGAGTTTAATCTATTTACATTTTAAGTAATTACTACTGATAGTAACAAAATTACTATGATTTTACTGTTTCTATGTGTCATGTAGTTATCTTACCCTTCTTTTCATCCCAGGATGCCTTCCTTTGTGTTTTGTTGACTTTTTGGTAGTGACTTGCTTTAAGTCCTTTCTCATTTTTCTTTTGTGTGTCTTCTATAGGTATATCTTTGTGGTTACTATCGGGAGTACATAAAACATCTTATAATTATAACCATCTATTTTAAAGTAATAAAAACTTCAGCCATATACAAAATCCCTACTTCTTTACACCTGCCCCCCAATTTACATTACTGATGTCACAGATTATATCTTTTTATATTTTGTATTTATTCACATAGTTTTATATTTATTTTTATGCTTCTGTCCTTTAAATTCTACATCAGAATTAAGTGATATACATACCACCACACCATTACAGTATTATAGGATCCCGTATTCATCTATATATTTACCTGCAGCAAAGAGCTTTATATTTTCATATGTTTTTGTTTTGCTGTCTAGCACCCTTCTGTTTCATTTTCATGGATGCCCTTTAGTGTGTGTAGTAAGGTAGGTCTAGTGCTGAGTTCCCTCAGCTTTTGTTTATCTTGAAAGGTCATTATTTCTCCTTCATTTTTAAAGGGCGGTTTTGCTAGATATAGCATTCTTTCTTGGCAGGTTTATTCTTTCAGCACTTGAATATATCATCTCACTCCCTTCTGTCCTGTATTATTTCTGCTAAGAAATTCTCTGATAATATTATGGGATCTCCCTTGTGACATTTATATCTGGCTGCTTTCAGGAGGCTCTCTTTGTCTTTTGACAGTTTGAATACAAAGGTGTGGGCTTATTTGGGTTCATCTTCATTAGAGTCTTTGGATGTCCATTTTCTTCCTCAGATTTTGGAAGTTTTGGCCATTATTTCTTTAAGTAAGCTCTCTGCCTCTCTCTCTCTCTCTCTCCCTCCCTCTCTCTCCCCTTTTTTCCTGAGACTCCTATTATGCATATATTGATAATCTTAGTGATGTCTCTTTCATCCCTTAGGCATTCTTCACCTTACTTCATTATTTTTTGCTCTTTTTACTCTATGATTTCAAATGACCTGTCTTTAAGTTTACTTATTCTTTCTTCTGCTTAATCATCTGCTGTTGGACCCATCTTGTGAATTTTTCAGTTCAGTTTTAGCATTCTTCAACTCTAGAATTTCTCTTTGGTTCTTTTTTTATAGTTTCTCTCTCTTTGTTGTTATTCTCAAATTTTCATGCATTGTTTTTCTAATTTTGATTAGTTGTCTGTGTTCCCTTGTAGCTTATTGAGCTTCTTTAAGATGATTATCTCGAAGTCAGATAATTCATTGATCTCTGTTTCTTTAGGGTCAATTGTTCAAGATTTATTATTTTTCTTTGATTTTCCCATATTTCTCTGTTTCTTTATGTACCTTAATTTGTGCTGACACATGAGCATTTGAAAAAATGAGCACCTCTCCCAGTCTTTACAGACTTGTGCAGGGAAAGAACTCCATTAGTCAGCCCAGCTGGATATCTGGGGGGATATATCTTCTCTGGGCTTGTTGGCAGTGTTTCCCAAGTAGGGAGGTTTATGGGTTTCTTTTTCAGAAGTTTGCAGTCTTTGACCCCCTCTTGTGTCTATATTCAGTAATTCAGGTTCTCTGATAATTCAGCAAGCCAACTGTTCTTAGCAGTTGCCAAGCATCCAGAGCATGCCAGGTCCTCTCCAGGGTTCTGAGTCTGGTAAGATAGAAATTAGTCTGTAGGGCAAGTCCCTGAAAAATTGGAAAATTGGACATAACATTCCATTCTTCTCTTTCCTTTCTTAGGGAAAAGATAAGAGTTGGGCATTTTTCCCAATTGTATTGCACTATGCCAGCTTGGAGGAGGGGCTGTCGTAGGTGAAATCCATTGGCTTTTCTTACCCATTTCATTGTAGCTGTTCTTGGCTTTCTGCTTGACTGGGGTACTGAGACTTCTTAACTGGTTTTTGGAGTTCTCATAAAGGCTTTTTGGACCATATATTGCTGTTAAGTTGATGTCTCTGTGAGGGGACAAGGTTTTGGCCTCCTACTCTGTCATCATGCTGATATCACAATGGCAGTCAAGTCTTTAGTAGGAGTCTGGCATGACTTTGGGTTCAGTTTCTCTCTTGGCCTAGCAACTGTAAATAAGGCATTCTCCCAGAAGATCACACGCTTTCTTTAAAGGACAAGTCTCTGGTATTAGTACAAGAGTAGAACCTGCAGTTGCTCTGTTACAAGGTGGCATAAGAAAGGGCTCCCTGTGGCCCTGGCTTTTCTGAAGACAGTTCTTTAATGCATTCACTTTGGTGCTGACTCCCTAGCTCAAAGGTCCAAAAGGACCTTTCCTTTTGTGGGGCTGAATCTGACATTGACCCCTCTCTGAGGCTCCTTGTAGAGGTTCTCCCTTCGTCTTAGGAGACTTGAGCTGTACTTTGAGCTCCATCAGCCCTATATTCAGAAGTTCTGGCAAATTCTCTTGTTTTCAGTTTATTTTTCTTTTTTCTTTTTTAGAATATATATTTCTGTCATTTCAGGGAACCCTGGAGAGGTGGAAGAAACAGATGTGCATGCTACCATCCTAAAATGAAATTCTCGAAGTTTTTTTTTTTCCTTAAGAACCTAATTCTGTACCTTTTTTTCCAATCTTGGCTCCATTAATCATTTTTTATTCATTGACATTTGGTGTGTAATTTGTCTGGTAATCAGCAGAGAATGCTTTTTTTGAAGAAGTTTCTTTTATTCATTGGTGGCTGGGCTCTGAATGGGAAGAGGTACTATGGCAGACGTACCACTGTGGAAATCAAATTAGCTTTTCAGAATTTCAAGAATTCAACTCTAATTTGCATTTTCTATTTTAGAAGAGAGGATTGGGGACACACTACTATAAACACAGCTGTTACTGTCGATCATATCATGAATTTTCTAGCTTTTGTAAAATAAAATGGTTCCATTTGCTCTCTGTGCACCTGGCATGAGGCTCCCAAGATTTTGACAGCCCTGCAGTGACCAAAGGTGAGCAACACGCTGATAGCAGAGTAGGTAGTACTCTACCACGGGCACTGGAAAACGTTTTGCTTCTGAGTGCTAATTTTCTCTGGTCCTACTCTTTTTTTCTTTCCTAGCTGAGACATCCTATAATCATTACTTGAAGCATATTGTTATGGAGAGCCAACTTCTTTGTATTTACTAGTTTTAAAATTCTGCCCATCTCCCCCACCTCACCCCACACTGTTTCTTTTCTCCTTTACTTTGTTTAGAATATAATTTTGTGAGTTTTACTTTAAAAGAAGATTGTTGATGAAGAGTCATGATAAGGCCCAGAAATTATCCTCTATTTTCATAGACAGGCTGTGGAAAACCAACCCAACTATTCATACTGAGTATGTTTTTCTTCAAATCTGTGCAGATTCATATTTCATCTTAGGTTTTCTTTTATTTATGAAAACAAGTAAAAATAGCTAAAATGCTTTTTATGATTTTTTTTCTCAGATCAGTTAGCATAAAGCAGTTCCCAGCCTTGAAACAGATTTGTTATATGGAAAATATAAACAAGATTTTAAAAATTGATCTTTTGAAACATGGTACCATAAATGTTATTTAAGTTTCCAGGCTAGATCACAAAAGCTTAATCCATTATGATGCTCAACTTGAATTCTGAATTCTGGGTAAAGAAACCTATAAGAAGAAGGGGTGAGAAATGAATGTCTAAATTATCCTTTTCTAATCATTGAGACGATGTTGGCTCTTTTCTCCTCTTTACTCCTCCTCCTGAAAGCCAGTCCCCCTACTGCTGAAGCTGCTGTGATGTCTTCCCCACCCCACAATCAAGTACTCAAGGTTGTTGTTGGTGGGGGCGGAGAGAGAGAGTTTGCTAGTGCCAGCTAACTAAATTAATTAACAGGTATCTGTGAATGGTGATGCTCCTTAACCCTTCCAGTGGTGTTTTCACTTTTTAAAGATGATGCATGTTAAACCAAATAAACCTGTAATTGGTGGAACTTCTGAGTGTGTAGCAAAGTGAGTGGGGAGGTGGGGGAATCACTGTCACAGAAGCTTTGGGGAGGTAAAATTGTGGTGGAAGAAGGCTACCGCGTAGGCAGCCTGGCCCTGCATCAGTGCTCCCTATGTATTTGCAGAATGAATGACCACAAAGTGATTGCTGCTTTTATTGAGGAGGAGGAGGAGGAGGGCAGGGCCAGGCAGAAATTTAGGTCTCAGAGTTCCAGAAACAAAAGGGAAAGAGAGAAGCCAGTCAGGGTGGGCGCTGGAAGGTCAAGTACATGAAGCCTGAGGAGAAACAACTGGATTCAGCCACCAGGAGGCCCTTGGTGACTCTAGCTGCTTTTGTTCCTGGACTCCAGAATAAAAGCCACTCTGAGCTGCAGGTTTTCTGGTGTGGGGCTGTTTGCTGGGCATATGGACAGTCGTGCCAGGTCAGGGCATTTGGAGCCTGGCAGGGCGTGTGTAATTCATTTGTTAAGTGAGGAAACCATGTGTTCTTTTCACATGAGTGTTGTTTTTTTCCCCCTATAACAGTAATGCATGTCCATTAAGGACTAAAGATAAAAAGATAGTGCCACCATTCAGAGAAATCCATTGTGAAGCTGTTATATTTTCTTCTAGTCAATTAATAAAATTGGCATTTTTGCTTTGTTTTGTTCTTTAAGACATATTTTTCTGCTGAGGATTAAGATGATCTGTTTTGGGGAAGGATACTTGATGATTTATGATTATGATTTCTATAAAAGAAAAGTGACAACACTGTGTAATTCTTAATTGTGCTTCATTGTTTTAAGTATTGAATTGCATATTTTGAACACAAATTTCTTTTGAAATTCTTCTCTTCAGTCTCAAGTTAGTGCCCCCAAGTGCCTCTGTTTCCTGTGGTCAGCCCTCCCTCCCTGACAGTGGCAATGGCAGACCACCTGTTTATGGCTGAGCCCCTGCTTTGCACAACAGCCTGGCCCTGTGCCTTAGAACTTCTTCCAGGATCTCCACCTTCTACAGGTGCCTTGGTTCCTTCCCCAGAGCATTTCAACATATTCCAGACTTACACCTTTAAAAACCACACCTGGCTGCCTCCAGCTACCTCCTATCTCATGTCTTTCCTGCCCATCAGACTTTCTGAACCTTTCTCCAGCTTTGCTCCCCAGTCCCTTCTCAGCGTGCTGTCGTCTTGCTTCTGTGACGACCACTCAGCTGAAACCACTTCCACTAGAGTCACCAAAGGCCTCCTGGTGGCTGAATCCAGTTGTTTCTCCTCAGGCTTCAGGTACTCGACCTTCCAGCACCCATCTTGACTGGCTTCTCACTATCCCCTTTATTTCTGTGACTCCAGAATCTCCTGGATTTCTGCCTGTCCCCACTTCCTCTTTCTCATGCTTCTTTGAGCGCCCCTCCCCTTCTTCTCATCGTACTTATTTCTGTTCCTCCAGTTCCATCCTGTATCCTCTTCTTGCCTCATCTTATCCTTACTCTCTCACCACACACTCTGTGACTCTTTCCACCCCCATGGTTTTATTTGCCATGTATACCCACACCAGTGACTCCCAGATCTCTGCCTCCAGCTCCCATAACTCCCGTGAACTTGAGACCTCTCTATCCCACCACATGCTGACATATCTCCACTTAGATATGTCACAGGAGAAAAGCTACAGCCCCCACAGACCACTCGCCCTCTGGCCTGCTCCTCATCCTGGGCTTATCATCTTGGTAGATGAGTCGTGGAGGCCTGTCCAGTCTTCTGCTGATGAGTCCTCTAGTCGTTAGGGGAGGCTTCATCCTCATTGCTCTTCCACACACTTTAGAGCACCCTGCTGACTTGCCTGCACTTCCACAGCCACCCAACTTGTCCACCCTCCATGCCACTGATGGAGGAATCGGATCATGTCACTCCTGGGTTAACGCCTTCGGTGCGTCCTTACTCCTCAGCCTCGTTACGGGGCTCCGATGTCATCTGCCTCTTGGTTGTCTCTGTGGCCCCTCTCTTCAGCTCCACCATTCCTCGTACATGTGTCTTCTGGAAATACTCCTTTCCTTGTCTCTCTAACTTTTTCTCATCGTAGTTAGGTCTCTACTCAAATTTACTTCCTCTCGACCTGCTAAAAACTGGGATAGCTGCTGGTCCGTATGCTCCTGGCTCTTGTGTGTACCCTGGCAGTAACACTCACACGTGGCATTGCGATAGCTGGTGATTGCTCATCTCCCCATTCAGACTGTGAGTCAGGACAGCCTTCAACACTTAGCCAATGTCCAGGACACTAGTCACTAGTAAACACGAGTGGGTATACACAACATCACTTCCTCCTGGCTTTCGGTGGTGCTGGAAGCCAGCTAAAGACTGCTCAGCTGTGTGGTTTGTGTGGGGCTCCAAGGAGCATAGTCCTGGAGTTATTAAGTGCGGAGTTAAAAGCTTGACATAAGTAGGTCTACTAGAAACCTGTTTAGCAAATATAGTTCAAAAGGAACTGATTTCTTAACATTTATTATAAAATACTTTTAGGAAAATAACTATAGAGAATCACTCATAAAAGCTTATTGCTGTATACCCAGTGTTTTAACCAGTTAAAATGATTTTCTTTTTAAAACTAATATTGTCTAATGAATGCCAAGTTTTTTCAGTTCATGAGAGTTTCATGAACATTTCATGTGGAAACCATAAGCCAAGGTCAGTGGCAGCCTTGCCTCGTCAGTCACCCGCTAGCCAGTCCTGATTCCCACAGGTTGGCACATCTTACAGGCACCTTATGTCCAACGGAAAACCTCAGCAGGTTCTTTATCTCACTGATTCCCACAAAGACTCCAAAGAAAAGAACATGGGTGCACATTTGTTCAGAGAAGTGGAAGGGGGCCGGAGGCTGGGTCATGGTGGGCTCTGGCGACTTGAGGACAGCTTCTGGAAAATATGGAAGATTCCTTTTTATACACTGATTGATTTCTTAATATTTCCACTACAGAGGTTAAGCCTTATATGAAATTATATTTCAAGATTAATGGAATAAAATAATGGCACAGTATAGCTTTTTCTGAATTATTCATTTCTTCATAGCTATATTCATGTTCCTGTTAATTCAATTAGTTCAGAATGATAACCTAATGATGTCATCTGATCCATGCTGTATCATCTACTTGTTCTCCCATGACAGACACCTAATCAGTATCTTCCAGTGTCTTCTGTGGCCACGACAGTCACATTTCAGCGAAGGCTACCCATCACTGGTCTGCTCCAGATTACTTGTCAGTACCAGGCCCTGCCTGGCCTGTCCTGGGGTTCTGCCGATTTTCAAGTCTTTGGATTGAATTATTTCTCATTCTGCTATGATGCTGACTTCCTTCATTATTCCATGCTTCTCCCAGGAGATGTCTACATGTTACTTATCTTTTATCCTTCTTTTCAAAATATCACAGTAAGGAATTCATTTAAATTTTTTTCAGCTGTCTTTTTTCTTTTGTCAGTAATTTAGTGCAACATTTCTTAGAGGCTGTTTCATCTCCTACACTTATTTTAATGCTTTCTAATTATTTCTTACTTTAAAAACTATTCCACAGCTTTTGTCATTTAGTAATTCATTCTGTCATCAAAGTAAACTTTAGTCTCTTGATCATTCAGATTTCTGTGGACGTTGATCCTAGATCACAAAATAATGCCGGAATTGGAGAAGCATCCACAGGTTGAGGCTGTTATAAAGGGTACACCCTACGTGTTATAAAGGTTGTACCCTACATGTTATAAAGGGTATACCCTACGTGTTATAAAGGGTGCATCCTACGTGTTATAAAGGGTGCATTCTACGTGTTATAAAGGGTGTACCCTACGTGCTATAAAGGGTGCACTCTACGTGTCATAAAGGGTGCAGTCTGTGTTATAAAGGGTACAACCTACGTGTTATAAAGGGTATACTCTATGTGTTATAAAGGGTATACCATATGTGTTATAAAGAGTACATTCTATGTGTTATAAAGGATACACTGTACATTTCTGTATAGCTGCCTGTAAAGTATTTGGAGTGAGTAACATGAGATAATACATTACCATCAATCAATTTATCAACATAAATTGATTATCATTTCATGAAAGAAACTACACTAGACACTATTGAGGATGCAGAGGATTCAAGGCGCCTGATGTTTAAGATACATGTATGCTTCGTATAACTCAGCCTGAAGCAGAGCACAAGGGGAGGTGTCGAGTAAAGGACGGAGTGACTATGAACGTTGTATGCTCAGATACCTTGGGAATTAAGACACAGACAGAAGAAACACTGTGTGGAGAATTTTCCAGAATAAACTTCGTTTTTACTATAAAACTTTGAGAGTAGTAAATGACATAAATTTAAGGGAATAACTAATCTTAAAAGAATAAAGCAGAGGAAGTTAATAATTATTGAATGGGCCACAGTGGGGTAGATTCGATACAGCTCACGCGCCTGGTTAATCTTTGGTACGGTACAGGCCAGTAATTAGAAATTGCCAAAGGTTAATGAGAAGGGTCACAGATAGCTTAGGGTCTAATTTGTTTCCTTGCACATATGGTCTAATGTATCACGTCAACATGTGCTCTTTCTTGTTTTCAGCATGCACTCCTGGCTGTAAAGTTTATACTTGCATTTGCCATACCTGATAAACCACGGCATATCCAGATGAAACTGGCCAGGTTGGAATTTGAGTCTTTGGAGGCACTGAAGCAGCAGGTAAGGGCAACGGTCCTGAAAATAAATGTATTTCTTTAGCAAATGCCAGGAGACATACTTCAGAGGATTTACTCTCAGCATTTCCTTCAGCTTTAAAGTTACCAGTTTAAATAAATACAGAACACTCCAGTTTAGAATGCTATAACAAAACTAAAATCCTAATAATATGAGCAACATATAGGTTTAAAGAACTAAATTAAGCTTGAAAAATATTCAAACAATGTTAAATAAAGAATAGAACTGGCATTCAGCAGAAGAGCAAGACAGAGATTTCCAAGAATCACCCAGGGGGCCGCCCCCCCACGGTTTCTAAGTCTGCCTTTTATAGCAGCATTATGCAAGGAGAGGGGAGTAAATAGAATGCTGAATATCTTACAGAGAGTGAGGGAGAAAGAGAAAGTGTGGGCAGAAACAGCAAAAATACCCTGAAAGTAGGAACCTCTTCCCAGTGACTTCCACATATTACTAGACACACGCACACACACACACACACACACACACACACACTCACACTCACACTCTTTCTCACTCACTCACTCACTCTAAAATACCGTGCTGGAATTCACCATTTTGGTGATTTTCTGCTTGTAGGAGAGTGAGAATAGGGAGACAGATGATTCCTAGCTAACCAGAGCTAGTTTCCTTCAGTGATACAGAGGACTTTAGTGGAGAAAACCAGCAAGGCGGCGCCCTTCGAGGGGAGGCGCTCAGGCCCAGGCCCTCTTCGACCCGCACAGCCCCTTATGCTTCCCAGCCGCCTCGTACAGGAATGTCTCCTCTTATGTTTGGGGCATTGGGAGGGGAGAAGCTGCAGGGAGGACCTACCTGGGCTGATCTTCTGACAGAAGCATGGCTCCGAAGATAGTGCACGAGGTGGGGAAGCTCCACATTGAAAACCGAACGTTCCCCCAAGTAGGTGGGCTGACCCCATAATGACTTGTGATAAGAGTACAGAGGACAGGGTGAACCCCGGTCCCCCGGCCACGTGGGTACTCATAGTTGTCATAGTAGGTGAGAGGACTGAATAACCCCATGTTACCTAGGGCTGGGACAAGGTCACATTTGGCATGTGGGCTAGCCAGTCTGTCTATCCTAAATCAAAACCAGCATCATGCTCCACAGTCAAACACCAGAAGCGCTCAGGGCAACATCAGGAAGGAGCCCGTGGTCAACACTGAGCTGAGCGTTGTTCTGGAGATTCTAATCAACACAGTTATACAGGGAGCTCCAGGAATCTCAAAGAGGCAAATTTATTGTTACTTGGAGGTTATAAGATTATATACCTAAAAGTCACAAGATAAATTATTAGAAATGGTAGGAAAATTTGGTAAGGAGGCAGGTTACAAAGTTAATCTAAAATCATTTCTTTCTTAACACAAGAAATAATAACCAGTCTGAAAATATTATTGAAGAAAAATGCCCTTTCACTGAAGAAGCCAAAATATAAAAACTTTAGCTGATAACTTATAAAAACAATATGGATAATCTATATGAAGAATATTTTTTAAAGTCTACTAGGATCAAAAGATTCATTCTTGTAAAAATGTAATGCCAGTTCATATATATAGAAGTAAACATAGCAAAGAACCTCTAAAAAAGAAGAAAAATGAGGCCTTCAGCTCGGTCAAATATTAAAATGTATTCTGAATAATACAGTAGTTCTAGTCATTAAATCTATTTTGAAGTAGGAAAGAAATAGATCAGTCAGAGCAGAGAATTCATAAATGGGCTCAAATAAGACTGGGACTTTAGTTGATGGGGAAAGTGACATTTTACGTCATTGGACAAAAAAGATTATGTTGTTTGATGATAGTTGTTTAAGAAAATTGCTACTTTATTCTACCTCATTCCTTATACACTTCTTGCCTGGCTTCCCTACCCCCTGCAAAGTTGAGGTGGTTGAGAGATTTAAATGTAAAATATTTAAGCCACAAAGGTCTGTTAAAAATCCCAGGTACATCTTACAGTGGAAAATCAGACACAAAACCCCAAAATTATAAAGGAAAATATCGATAAGGTAAGATACATGACTATTTAAAACTTCTATAAAAAGAGTGTTTAAAAAACTCGAAAGATAAATTGGACAAACTGGGGAAATATTTGTAATGTATTAAAAATGCTTAATATCTTTAATATAAATTTTTTTTATAAATCCATAAGAAAGATAATCCAATAATCAAAGGAAAGCAATGAAGAGATGTTCAACGTCACTCAAAGTAATGTAAATTCAAGCAGCAGTGACACAGCACATTCCACCCACTGTATTGGCAAATGTTGGTTGATAACTTGTCCTCGCTGGATGTGGAGAAATGGACACTTTTCTATACTCTTGACAGAAATGTATACTGGTTTGGTCTTTCTAGAATGCAGTTGAATCAAAATTTAAATTACCCTCCAAACAGAATGACTTGCTATCTGTGAGGTGTACCAAAATATAGTCATTGAAACATTTTTATTTGAAAAAACCTGAGACAACTAAGTTCCTCAGTAGGGGACTGGTTAAGTAAATTATGGTACATGGTTCCATGTGATAAAATTCTCTGAGCCTGTGTTTTAAAAGGTCTCTCTGCTGTGTGTGTGTGTGTGTGTGTGTGTGTGTGTGTGTGTGTGTGTGTGTGTTGGCTATTTTATTAAGTGGAAAAGCAAGATACAGAACAATGTGATACCTTTTGAGTCAAATTTTGAAGAAGGAGGGAAGGAACAAGAAAGGGGCGAATGCAGGTATGTGCCCTGGTTGTCCTTGGAAAGACTTCTGGGGAATCCTGCCCAGTAGTGACCTTTGAGGAGAAGGGTTAGAATTTCTCTTTTCATGTACAGTTTGAATTTTCTGACCGTACACACATATTAGTTTTTCAAGGTCAACAGAAATTCTTGGGAAGGGAGATTATTTGCCAGTTGTAGTCTATGTACTTTTCTGTATTTACAACACTGATGGCAGTAAACAGGGAATGCAGCCCTCCCTCACATCGGTAATAATTCCTTACCTTCCCCTAAGGCCATTTTCAGCCTCACTGGACACATCCTTCTTCCTCCTTCCTTTTTCTTTTTACAAACATTCATATGCTTTTTTATTTTAAGAAAAAAATTTAAACATCGGATAAACTCTTTAGAGTAAAATTTATTTTCACAGAATATGTATTTGACACCTAATGTTTGAGGCCATGAGTCAAGTGGGAAAACCAAGTGTGAAGCAAAGTGGAATTTGCTTACTATCGGTAAACCTTGGGTCAGGTCAGAGTGAAACCAAGATGAAGACGGCCCGCAGGCTATTGACTTGGCATCCCATTCAGTATTTTAAAGTATTCGCTCTGCTCGCTCCTTTAAGAAACCCAAGACCACAGGGATGAGGGGCAGAGAAGCAGGGGGAACCAGGAGGGGTTGGCAGAGCACAGCCTCTCCGCATAGCAACACTCCTGAGACTTTGCAAGGAGCAGTGGGCACAGTTACAAGGGCCTGGATGTTCAGACCCTCACCTGAAATATGTCCCTACACACATCTGAAACATAATTGCCTGAGGGGCCCAGGTGTCCTGCTGGTTCCTCCTGGCTGACTGTAGCCACCTCTCCTTTCACAATTATCCTTCTCCCGCTTTGCAGAAGGAAGACATACCTCTCACCATCGTGGACCCTACCATGTGCCTTGTCCATGGGGTAAAATCCTCCCATGTGACAGAGAACCTTTCAAAACAGATGTATCAGGGGATAAGCCGCATTCGATAAAGACCCCAATTCTCCACTCACCAAAACCAAATTACCTCCTTAAGAGCTACATTTCCAAAATGTATGCAGAAATTTATGCTCAACAATTGTTTATAAAAAGGTATATTTACATAATTTTTATTACTTATGCACCAATAATCATTGTAATGACCAGTCAGTCCAGAAGAAAATTTTAAACACTTATAATCACAGAAATTTTTAAAAACTTTTATATTTCCATTAATGAGCATATGATTGAAGTATGAGAGAGTAACTGATACTTCAAGCAAAAAAAATATGTATTTCATTAGGATAAATTTTGGGGGGAGAAGCAGAAAGAAAATATGATTTCAAAGAGAGAAAAAAGTAAAGACATGAAATTGTTACTATTAAGAGCATATTCATGTATGTTTTAGATGAGCGATGGTGGATAACATCACTATGATATTTATTAGACTCTTGGCTATCTTTAAAAGAGTGACTTAATTATTTTTGTGTCATTTACAGTATGCTAGAAAACACATTTTTGATGAAAATTTTAAATGTCAAACTTAAAATTGTGTGGGAGGGCACATATCATCCAAAAATGTTAGGGAGTGCGTAAGCAAAACAATTTAAATTGTGCAGCATTGTCTTTAGAAGAGTTCTTCTCCATGATGACATGTCCAGTGAGATTTGATAGGTGGGGGCAGGCAGCTCCCCGGGCCGTGTGTACACACCTTCACGCTGGTCAAGGCTCGATCTCGCTTTGTGTTGGTAAAGCGTTCCTCACTCAAGATTTCACTTGGTCATGTGTTTGTCTAACAGCAAAGGGTCTTCACTGATGTTGGCTATTACTGACATGTCTCATGTTACTAACCACATTTATTTACTGGAAAGCCCTGCTACAGAGCTGTTAGGTTTGCTTTGTGGGACTCCCGGATATTAGTGTTTACTGTGGATTTGGCTAAATGATCTACAGTCATCTCAGCTCCTGGATTCCCACAGCTTCAGATACGCCCACCTGGCAGTAAAGCAAAGCCCCGATGCAAAGGCAAGGTTTATTTACACTTGTCTTCATGAAGAAATGAGACACTGCCCAAAGTTCTATCTCATATTGTTTAAAGAAAAGGAAAACATCTAAAAGATTCTAAGTCTCTCTGGGTCTTTTTTCTCCAGGTGACATAGGTGGGATTCTCTGATTAATATCTCCTTCTAAGAAAAATGTGATTCTAGTACTGATTTTGCTTTTCTGGAGGGACAGAGATGTCTAACAGGTTTTGACTCAGTATATTCATCAAATGTCTTCAAACAGGACATTCCCAGGTGACTTTCAGTTAGTGCACCTGTGGCTCAGATGTCTCTGATCCGTTAAGTGAGCGAGAGGCAGCGAAGAGGCAGAGTTTCGTTGGCCTTCACTGCAAGCCAAGGAAGAGTGTTCCTTCCCCCATTACTTTTTGTTCAAATCACAATAGCATAGAAGGCCCAGGGCAATCGCTGGTAGAAGATCTGTTGCAGCTGTCCCCCTCTTTGCTTTCTCTTGCTGGCCCAAGGCTTTGTGGCTGCAGTGGGCCCAAGTTTCTGCTGCTGTCAGTCAAAGACAAAGATTTTCGTCACATTTCCTCCAGAGGTCCTAAAAAGTCCAGAAGGTTCTAGTTCTGAAAGGTCACCTGCTCTGTGCTTTTCAGAAACTCATAAATTATCTGATATGTCTTCAGTTTGCTTGCTGAACTACTGACATTTGTAGGATATAGAACTTTTCTTATTGTTCTTCAATCTGACATTTAACTATTTGCTTTGTAAATAAGTAGATCCTGGACTCAGTGGGCTATTCCCACGTATCAAAGGCAGAGAGTGCTTCTGCCATGTCCTCTGATCAGTTGGTGGGCCCCAGATCAAAAATGGAGTTGTCGAAACATATTTAAGAGTAAATCTCATTAATGCCTAGCCTATAGCCAGCTCACTATTAAGTGACCAGAAATCAACAGTAAATTTGTCAATAGAAATTATTATATTATGTTTTATATTTGAATTGCTACTTTTCAACTCAGTTTCCATTTTGTAGACAAAACATGACTGAGAAATTTAAGTCATTGAGTTCTTAAAATGGGCTGTGCATCTTGAATGTAGAACTTTTGAAAACTCTTTGTGCCTCGGCCTCGTACCCTGAGGTTTCTCATTTCCTAGATCTAAGGGAGGGCCCAGGCCCCTTCGTTCATAAATAAAACCCTTCCAGTTGCTCCCTGGCCCCCATCCCTAACCTGAAGCCCCCAGCAAAGATAGATCCCAGGCATGATCAGGCCCGTGCCAAGAACAAACAAGTTGTGGGCCAAGTTCAGCCACCGTGAATGGGGTCAGGTAGCCTCTTTGCACCTCATTTTTTTTGTTTTATAAAATAAAGGCTGGACTCCATGGTTTGTGGGAAGGCTCAGACACCGAGCACTTCTGTGATTCTGACGCAGGAGCCGTGCCCTCTGGGAGAAGTGCTCGTGGGTTTGTTAGTGCTTGTGGTGGGAGGGGCAGCGGTGAGTATGGTGATGAATGGAGAAAGGCACCGAAAGCAGTTCTTTCTTCAATGTCAGATAGGAAACTGTGCAGCGCGTCTAAAAATACTGGTAAATTAGGTGTACTTGAAGGCAAGAGGCAGACTGGAGAGAATAAAATTGTTTGCTTTGCAAAGGGCATTTTCAAATGATTAGGTTTCAGTTGGTGAGACCTTTACAAAGAATTCTAGACAGTAAATATCATTCCTAGTGATGTCCTTTTATTTCTTTTCAAATTGCTTTATTCAACTCTCAGTAATTTTAAGATCCACTTAAAAATAGAAAGGAGTCTCTGTGTGAGATGGCCTGGGGCCGGAGGACACAGCATCCTCTGTACAGCCACCACTTGACTGGGGTGTCTGGACAGCCAGCCCTGCGAGCCACACCCACAGAAGCAGAGAGCTGGGTACAGATGGAGCCTTTGGGAGAGAGATCAGCCTCGGAAATCAGGAAATCAGTCAGAAGGAACCAGATAAGAACTTTAAGACACAGCAATGCTAATTATAGCCTTCAAGGGCCTCAAATCAGAGGCAGGACCCTTCAGGGACCAGCTTGCATTAAGTAATGCCTTTGTTTTCTGGAGTTAAGTTTATTTAAACCATTGCTAGCATTTCCTAGGAGCCTCTGAACTTCCTTTGCATTCGTGCTTAAGTTATAGTAGATACACAAGCAATTTTCATGGAAAATTACAAGTTTCACACATAGAATGAGAATGCTAAAGTGTTTGTTGAATGTAATCACGTGTTGATCTGCTGACCGGTGGTTCAGAATGAAGCACTGAATCCAGGTAAAGGATTGGCTTCTCAGAAAGCCAGGGGCAGGCGGTGCTGGAGCCTCACTCAGTCCTTGGTGGAGGTGGGGGAGGGGGGGCAAGGTCCATTTCCCAGGGCCCACGTCCAGTGCCAGTCTCGTGAGCTCGAGGTAAAGGTAAATGGAAGTTCTGGTGGCCCCTCCAAGCCTGTCTCTCTTTCTCCTATTTAGGCCGTTTGTCTCAGCCTTGTGCGCCTTCAGGATGAGTGACTTGACCTTTTTGTGTCATAGTCTCATAACCTCCCCACCATTCAGATGAGGTCAAGGAAAATGGTGCCTATCAAAGGGTCCGAGTGAAGTTGGAGTGAGCGTGGTGGGAAGCAGGGCGGTGGGGAAGATGAGACAGTGATGGAAGGGGAGAACCGCCTCACTCTTGGGTGCCCTGCATCCCTGAGTGAACCAGGAAGGAATCCTGGGATGAAGTGGTACCCTAGTACCAGATTAGATATGAGTCACAGTTCACCTTTGCCGCAGCCCCACCCGTTCACGTGACCGGAACACAGCTGGGCAGTGATAACAGGGAGTGACAGCCGGCGTGCAGCGGGGGCGCACGTGAGCCAGCGCTGTTCTGAGCCTTCTGCTGAGGCCGACTCCTCAGGACCGGTCTTCCGATGGGTCTGTTAGCCATTTGCATGTGATTTCTCTCCAACTCATAAATGATAACTTTCTTTAGAGCTGATTAATCCTCTAACAAATGTTGGCTCTTGTGTGCCTCTTCAGCCCTCCTCTCCTGTCACTTCCTCCTCTTCCTCTTGGGTCTAGCAGGATTGCACTGCTCATGGATTCGTAACTGACTACCTGTAGTGCACCTCCCCTCTGTCATCAGCTTCACAGACCCCACCTCCGGGGGAGTCACCCCTCTATTGTGTGACATAGGGGCCATTTGTGTGCATTAGCCCCAGTGCAGTTGTCCAGGTCATGCCTTACCCCTGTGTCCCTCACCCAGCACAGAGCCCTATGCCCAGACTCTGAAGAAATCTCCACTTAATCAAACTGAATTTGTTGACTCATACCTAGTTGAAAAGCTAATATATTAAGTAAATGACAAATGAATGTCCTTGCACAAAAAAAGAAATCTTAAAATAGGTACTCTGGCAAAAATGGAAACAGGTCATATGCCTTTCTGGGATCACTAGGGAAGAGAACGCATTCTGAGGAATCACATGTGAGCACTTTATAAGTACCCCGTCCCAAGCCTTGATAAAGCTCAAATCTTTTTTTTCCCCCTCGAAAAGAATGACTGTGGTTGACATCGGTAACAAGGGTGGCTCCCAAAAGACTGTAAAGTAACTCCCAGATTATGCCAGATAGAATTCTAAAATAGTTTGTACTTCACACAAATTCAGGCTCTGGAACAATCTTCTCCTCACCTCTGACGTGTAGACATTTTCCCCCTTCATATTCTGTTCTCACTAGAGGAAAAAGTGCTTCACTAAAGCTCAAGGGAACCTCTGATCATTTATGTCTTCCTTAGTAAACAATATATATAAATTGCTACTCATCGCATTCCCCTGGTTTTCTAAGAAAAATTTAAAATTCATATATCTTAATTATTCCCCCAGATGTAAGAAACATGGCCAAATCAGAACCAGATTTATTTTTATTTGTGGAAATAACTAAATAGACCATGAAACAGAATGAAATTGAGCATTTTCCCAGTCGCCATATGAGTCAGCCTGAATCAGTGTGTGCAGAGGGGCCTGGAGGCCCAGACCCAGTCCATCTAGAAGGGCCGCAAGGTCACCGTGCTGCACAAGTGACACCCTGTGCTTTGGATCATGTCTGCATCTGTCGCCAAGATGTGTCTATATTTGTAAAGAAAAAAATTCACTCTGTAATAAATTATTCTAGAGATTTCAGAATGCTGCAAACTGTGTATTTAAAAAGGAAGAAAAAATATATATTTTGGTAAGATAGTCAAAATTCTAAGAGTTCCAGTCTCACTCTGTGCTAGATTAATAATTATGTCACCTCCAGGGCTGACATGTGTGAGAGTAGGTGTTCTTTTTCCAGGTAAATGTCCAGACTGTTAAATATGCACATATGCATCTATTTACTTTTTTAAAAAAAAACTAGTGTTCTAGGTTATTAAAAGAATATATTATTTGCTTCATCAAGGTCAAGAGTATTTGTCTGTGACCACCAGACTCAAAGCTTCTTGGAGACAGGATCACTCCAGACACAATTTATATTTGTTGAACGCATGAGTCAGTAATTAAATGAACATCACTAGGGTCAAAGCCCCATCCCTTTGTGCCTTTTTCTATTACTAAATTTAAGTTCTTTGACTTTGAAATCATCCTCTGTGTGTTATATTTGGAATTCAAGAAACCATTATTGAGTAGTTACTATGTCAGGAAACCACAGACTTTTTTATTTTTAACTTTTGTTTTTAATTACCAGTAAATCACTAAAATAGAAAATTTTTTATTTAATGTAATAATAATATTTTCCATTGATTTCCAATGCTACAGAACCTCAGAAATATGATTGAATATTATGTCATGCAATGAAGAAATTGAGATGAAAATATAGTGATCGATAGACTAGGAAATTTAGACTTTCAAGTAAATCCCTAAGACTAGCACATTTACTAATTTGCCTCTGTCCCCTAAGAATAGAATGCAAGAAACAAGAAATGTTTAGATTTAAGATCTTTCTAGAATACTGCCTAATTAAAGAAAAATAATCACTTTGTATTAATAATGGCTCTAAGAACACAAATAGTAAATTAGTCTGAGTTCACACGTAAGTCAAAATTAAAATACAGATATTAAAATTCAGCAACATTCTGTGATCAAAGCAAAAAATATAAATTTTCAGAAATTCCTTGCATCATATAATGGTCAAATGTTAGAGTTGAAAAAACTCTTGATCATGTCCCAAACCCTGATTTAACATATTAAGGTAAGGGTCATTAACTGTGGTTGTCAGCTTCCAAGATGGTCCCCAATGATCCCCGCCTCCTAGCATTTACACACTTGTGGAGTCCCATCCCACCTTACATCTTTGTTGGTCTCCGTGACCAGTAGAATACCACAGAAAAGTTAGTGTGTCTCCTCTGGGGCTAGGTCATAGAAAACCATTATAGCTTCTTCCCTTTTGGATCACTTAGTCTTGGGAAGCTTGCTGCCATGTTGTGAAGATACTCAATGTTGAAAGAGGTCATTGAGAGAATGTAACTTCTGAGCTGGACCTGGGCAGTCGGACGCTCCACGCCCCTTCCCCGTCCTTGGAATGTACGTTCTGCCCAACGTTCCCACAGTGGGAGCAGGTTCAAGGATGCAGCCTTGACAGCGTTAGGTAATGTTGAGACTATCTGGACTGTGTACATGACTGAACCCTGTTACGGCCTCTGTACATAAACTTTTAAGATCCTGGTAGGCCAGTACAGAGATGTACTTATCTTGCAGCTGCCCAAGACAAGCCTCGTATGTAAGTTCTCCTGCTGATTAAAACCACCACTTGCCAGTCTAGAGTGATCTGCATCTTTTTTCAGTCTCTCCTTGCCCTTTGTATACGGGGTTAAGTTTCAAATTTCACCCAATGAACTCCCGAGGTTGTGAACCAGCACTCAGCCAGTAGAGAGGCCACATGACCAGAAACATTACCTACTGCCAACAGCCACATGAGCGAACCACCTTGGAAGAAGATTCTCTACTCCAAGGGCTGGTAAACTTTCTGTAAAGAGTGAGTTAGTAAATATGTGAGGCATGTGGACCATACAGTCGCTTTCAAAACTACTCAAGTCTGTTATTGTAGTGCAAAAACAGCCATAGATGATATGCAAATGAGAGAGGCTGTATTCCAATAAAACTTTATTTACAAAATCAAGCAGTGGGTCAGATTGGGCCTGTGGACCGTAGTTGGTCATCCATCCTCTAGCCTCAGTCAGGCCTCCAGATGACTGCAGTCCCTGCCTGCATCCTAGCTACAGCCTCATGAGAGGCTCTGGACCAGAGCCACAAGCTGCTTCCAAATTCCCAACCCACAGAAAGTATGAGATAATAAATACTCATTGTTTAAGCCACTAAATTTGGGGGTAATTTGTTACACAATAATAGATGACTAATCCAGGAAGAGAAGCTGGGTGACAGACAAACCAAGTTTAACTGAGTTGATAGTGGTTGAAGCTAGGCGATGGGTAGGTAAATGGGTATTTATTATATTAGTTTCTCCATTTTTTATGTAATAAAAAGTCGAAAGAAAAAGAGGAAAAAAGAAGTGATTTGTCTAAAATCATACTGTCGGTAAATCACAAAGCCCATGGCGCATAACCAGGTGTCTGGCTCTGAAGTCCCATGTTTTCTTGGCTGCCTCTCCCTACAGAAATAACAGCTAGTCAAGATTTAGCTATTTGCCTAAGTTTTCCCCACAGTTCTTTCCCATGGTACCTCTAACAACGTCTAAGTTCTGGACTCGATACCATTGCCATTGTTGAACCGTCTTGTGGATCCATCTAATTCTTTATGCCTCTCTGTACTGTAGACTGTAAAATTAGTCATTACTGAGAGACAGAGCCTTGTTCAGAGACTCTTGTGTCATTGTGGCCTGGAATACAATAATACTGTTTACATTCTTATTGGACACTGCTGTCAACAGAGCTCTAGCAAATCCATGATCTTAATTAATCCTTACTCAGCCTACAAGGACAGACCTGGCAGGTTTCACTCCAGCGTTTTAGGATAAGGAAACAGATTCAGAAATCTAAATAGTCAAATAAAATGTAGCTGGATCCAGAATCTGGCTCCTGGATCAGTGCTCTATCTTCCTCTCTATACTACCTCTCTCATGCTTAAGCAGAAACAGGTAGAATTTGACATAAAATAAAGTAAAATTACCATGTAAAAGTACCTAGCACAGTGCTTGGCACATAGTATGTAATAAAACAGTCGAGTTTCCCTTCTCTTTAAAATCCCTTCGAGATTGGAAATCACTCTGAAAGGTCTTAAATGGCAATGTAATTACCTTATTGTGTTGCTTGTTGGGGACCTGGAATGGATACTTGAAACAGCTTGTCTCGTGGCCCATCGCAGTGACTGCACGTGCTCACCACCCCAGAGTGCTTGATGAGTTTGAGTCAGAAAATGGGTCTGGATTATTCCGCTCTTCTGGTTCCTCAGGATAACCATGAAATAAGATTTAGTGCTGGATTTTGAACATCTCATGCTTTCTGTACTTTCAACCAGCTGTCCTTTGATGCTGCCACTTACAAAAGAGAGAAAATGATGTGAACAGGTGGAGAAAGTGGTGGGAGAGCAAAGAGCAGAATACCAGACGTGGTAAAATGCCAAGGTCACGACGTTCAATTCAAAAGTACGTCTCCTCTTTCCTTTTACCTTTAAAAAATCTGTGTAATGTCAAATTTTCCTATTATAAACATGAGGTTAGGAGAAAATAAACTTTTTCTCTCATAATTTTTTAATTGGCAGCTGGCCGTTCCTTTACAGAGTCGATAAGGAAGTTATTAGCCGCCAGGTAACTATGTCATCAGGGCTATAACTTTAAATTCTTGGAATTTAATTTGAAAAAAAGTCTCCATTTGTTATTTGGAAAATGCATAGATCATGAGATTCTCTTCCGCTTCTTCATGTTGCTTAAAGCAGTGTTTGTGTGGGTAGATTTGCAGGCTATTTTGTTTGAATTATCTTGAAAAAAATGATAGGCATATTTTTAATTAGCACGTCTGGTTTTAGTCACAGGCATGAGAGAAAATGAACTGCCAAATGTCTGGGAAATACAGCTCCAACCCCCTCTACTTTCACATGTGATAAATATTGTTTTGATTAGCGACAGAATAAATCCAGATTGCTTTTTTTTTTTACTTCCTGGGCTAATGGGTTCACTTTTTTTTAATGTACGTTGTAGAAAACCATTTCCAAAAACATCAGTCTTGGTTATTTAAACTTTATTCAGGATAGCTGTGCACAGATCATTTCTGTGAAAATGATTTGTGATTAAACAGTTACAATTAGAGAAACTTGATAAGGAATTGCCATTTTTATTCACAGTCGGTACCAATACGTTGACCTTAAATGAAGCATTTTGGTTCCCTAAGGCTGTAAAATGTGCCAGGAGCAGTTTGGGTGGTTTGCATACATTTAAGAGAATGGCTTTTGGAGTCAGCTGTACGTGTCTCAGGAATCCCAGCTTCACCGTTACTAAGTAACCCGGGGCACGTTACCAAGCCTCTTTGGGCCCTGGTTTCTTCCTCTGTAGAGTGGGCGTAAAAACAGCAACCGCCACACAGGACGATCAAGTAGAGTCAGGCCCAGGCTGGCGACTCTGAGTGTGGGTGTTTCCATCATTTCTACCGCAGGGCAGGTGGGTTTAAATAACAGAATTGTCAGTTGAGTACAGTGAAGAACTCTTTGCTCATTATGACATAAAACACTCCTTTTTAATATTCCATCCTTGGAAAGGGGTGGTCTTCATACTCTAGCCTTGGAGATCTTGCAGAGGAGAAATAACTACCTCCTTTCAAGACTTACCTGCTTTCTGGCAGCAAGCATTCTCAGATCTTTCCCAGCTCCCGTGATTCCTTAAAAATAGTTGTTATCCAGCTGTATTTTAGCCAAAACCAGGTCATCCTGGAATGCTAATCAACCAAAGATAATTTGGATTTCAAATGAATTTCTGGAAATGAAGAGTGGTGTCAGGTCACTGGGCTGTGTGGCCTTCCTTCAGAAATTACAATGGGGCTCTTGTCGGAAGCTTCTTCTTGGACTTACTCTTGAAAGAATAAGTCTTTGGTCATTTGGTGGCAAATTTACTGAGTAGTAGATTTGAAATAAATTAGAGCATAGAGTTGCTAATAAGAATAACGATATTAGTTCAACATGACAGCACTGAGCTTCTAGTATTCTATAGAATCTTTGTGTGTATGGTGGTCACTATATTTTTTCTTCCCCCACCCCAGCCCCTACTCCACATCTTCATCTATTCTTTTTTTGTTTTCCAAGAAAAGAAAGAGCCTAAGAGCACAGAGTGGCTATTCTTTGAATTTGGTGTTATCTAAATGTCCTCCTTTTAACCTTCATTCTTTGGGCCTATGTTACTATTTGCATCCTCTTTATTTTTTTTTATTTTATTTTTTTTGCTTTATTTTCTTTTAGCAAATTATCCTTTTTTCTTCTGTTTATCTTTACAGATGCTTATGCATCCCTTTTCTGTTCTGCTGGTTCTGTCTTCCAGTCTTCAAAGCACGCGGTCTCCAAACCTTCCTTGGGATTTGGCTAACGGGCCTCATGGTCCGTGCTCCCAGCCAGCCTTCCTGCTTGGGAAGCTCTGTGTGAGGATGACTTCCCTCAGGAGGGCTGCCCTCTCTCAGTGGTGGGGGCCATGGGGTTGGGAGCTTCGGGGCCTCCCACGTCGGCTGTGAGTGGCCCACGCCAGCCAGGTGTGCTAGGTGGAGCCCTCACAGTGCATCTGATCTCTGTGGGGTCTGGGGGACATGCGGGCTACTTTCCTGCTAACAGCAGGTGAGGTGAAAATAGATCTAATTCAGGTTCTGCTGCCAGAGATGCAGCCCTACAGCCAGTTTAACTCCCTGTTCTCCGAGGAAACTGGTCGACTTCTGTTGATGACCATAAACGAATTCTCTTTTAAATATTGCCACACTAGATGGCAGACAAGGAGCTTATCTGAAATTGAAGTAGAACCCAAATGTACGTGCATTCGAGAAAGAGAAAACGTTCTGTCTTCTCCTGTGTCCATTTCTATAGACTTAGGCAGAGAAAAGTAAAAGGTTGGGTGAGAAGAAACAGGAAGTTGAGCATTTGAGAGCTGTAACAGAAGTTGCTTCCTGCCATACACGGAATGAGATTAATTTATTCTCAAGTACAGGCTTTTTTGTTATGGCTCTACCATAGTAAACACTTGGTTTGAGATCATGGTGCACATAATTTTCATTGTTCAGACAAGACAGGGAATAAAGACAATTGTTTGCCATTTGTATGGTTTCTTTCATTTGATCAAAAAAGAATGCTCTGTGACTAAGAGGTTATAAGGTTGAGACAGCCCTAGCTATAGAGATGAACAGTCGGTTCACAAGTAGTAGGGTGCAGTCTAGAATGGGGACAATAAGAGCTTCGTGGGCTTGGGATGGTAAGTGGAGTAATGCTCAAAAGTAGCTGGTCTCATGCCTGGCGTGCGGACCGTGTTCTCGGCGTTATCAGCAGCCATGCCTGGGGCAGTGGGAAACCGCAAAGCCTCGGCAGTTATCTCTAGCTGCCTCCGTTTCCACATTCTCCTAACACTAACTGCGTCAGCACTGGCCACCCGTTCTAACGCCTGTGTTCCCCAGCACCCCTCTGGCTCCCTCAGATTCCCGTCCAAGCCATGTGTACTTGGTTAGAGAGTGGTTAAGTGGTTATGAGTTAGTATCGTTAGGGGAGGGCAGAGTGGGTTCAGTTCTCATTTATAAACACACATGGTTGTAGGACCTGATTGTCATTCCATCTCTAGCTTCATTCAGTAATCTTACTTAAACCATCACATGTCAGGTGAGACGATCCAGATACCTCTGTTCTTTGGACTTACTAGTTAAAAATGCCTACATACATATACCTTCCCTCTCTGGTGCTTGAGCCTCTTCTGTCAAGAGATACAAGGTGCTTAACTGTAGAGAAAAAAATAAGTTCTTGTGAGTTAATGATATCTTCTCATGGTGGCAATCTCAGGAAGAAATGACTGGTTAGCACATAGCTAATCCCTTGAAACTAATTTTTCTGAGAAACAATAACTCCAAACTGGATTTGTTTCTGAGCCTTAAAATACAGACTGAGGCATCTTTAAATGGTCCCCCATTAGGCTCGAAACCATCTGCTTGTTTGCAGCCAAAGTATAAATTTTCCACTGTTCTGAGCACTGTGACGATGGCATCACTCCAGAGAGAGAAGCAGCACAAATGGGAGCCCTGCGGAAGTGCTCCTGCCAGCCTGCTCTGTGAGGCACTTCAAGTTCATTTCCACTGATTTGATTAAGGAACAAAGAACCAGGGAAAAATAGAATGTCTTTTCAAAATTAGGCTCCACTCCTCTGCTCTCCTCCTGGGCTTGCAAAGGATTAAATCTCAGTTAATATGCCTTTATTGAATATCCATTTGCATTCGGACAGAGTAATTAGTCAGCTGTAAGACAGTTGTCAACGTCAATGTGATCTGCTTTTGAAAGGCTAGAAATAAAATGGGGAGGCAAGATTCTCTTACAGGAAAATTACTGGACAAAAAGGTGGTGTGAAGTTTGACACCAGAGTAGGCCTATGCTTCCCTTTGATTCCTAACGTAGTAAATCCTGGATTATCAGATTAGTCGTATTGTATTTATGCCTGTCCAGTTTGCCATACCCAACTCCCAACAGCATCACTACATGTAAGTGTAATAAGGAATACAAACATTTATTGCCTGAGACTATAGACAGAGGGTTGAGGTAATAATTAGTCTTAAGTGCACACACAGAAGAGTGTAAAGTGTACACATGCCAGCAATTTGCTGATGTTACGGAACTTTTGTCATAGGTAAACCAGTGAGGAAGGCGTTAGCTTCTTTTTGCCATGTTACTAGAACTGCAGTTGTTTATTCAAGACTTATCTGAGAAAAGTTACTCTTCCCAGCCACTGGAATGATGTCCCCTACCTGGAAACACTCTCAGAAAATATCTATAGCAGGATGGAATGGGCCGGGTACCGTTGCCTTCGTGCTAGTTATGTGAATTGCATGACATGGGTTGAAAAGGCACGTTGTGTTTTGTATGGTTTTCAAGAGCACATTAGAATAGTTTACTACGCTACAGGCTTGGAATGTTTATAAATATAGAAGGACTCACAATATTCCAGTCATCAAAGGTTCCATTACAATCTAGGTAATGGATTTCAAATAGTATTGTTCTGCAACATCAGATATGGGGCCAGCAAGAAGATTTTAATATTTTTAAATAAATTTTTAAAATGACAGTAATAGGTCATGTTTAAAATTACTTAGAGGAAAAATCTTTTTGCAACAGTTTGGTAAATAAAATACAGTTAAAAAACAAAATTCGTTGCCACATTCTTATTCCCTATTTTACCTTTCCCTCGGCATATGTTAAATATGGTAGATTTTGGGAGGCAGGTAAAAAGTTAGATAATCTCACAAAACATAATACATTTTATTGTTCATTTTCCAAAGCAATTAACGTGGTAGAAACAATCCCAACTTCTCATTTAACACAAACGAAGGACTCTAATCACTCTCTTCCTGCTTCCAATTTTCTTCTTTAAAGGATGAGTCCTCAAAAGTAATAATGCTGAAAAAAGAATTATATTCAAGGATAACATAAAAATACTTGAGAGACACTTAGCTGTGATCGTGCTTTTCTTAATCCAGTATTTTGTTAACAACCTTAATGCCAAGTGTGAAATATAAATTAGATGGGTTAGTTGATTTTTAACTTACCGTTTAGTAATATACATATACTTTTGAATTTTTCTGGTCATAATGACTCTTTTATCATATATTAAAATTAACTGGTAAAATTCATTCCAGTTCCTTACAGTAATGAATTATAAGTAACGTAAACAACATTTTATATCTGGAGAAACAAGACTGTGAAGGAGACAGACGCTTGGCTACAGACGGAGCGAAGAGCATTACTCCCCTCCTCCCAATGGCCAGGGCGCCACAGCCCCCTCCATTCCCATCCTCCCTCCACGGATGCTGCGTATTTGACTGGGCAGTGGTGGTGGTGTGTGTATTTAAATCAGCTTCACCAGACACTGTCAACTAGGTCATAGTGAAGGTAACTCGAAAGCAAGATCAGTGTTGGACAGAGATTGTAACTAGTCAGAAAATATCCAGAGGTACAAAACTTTTGCACTGTGCTCTTCTGTCTGGAATCCTCAGCCAGGAGGTAAGCGTTAAACACTGGCAGGCAGGCGGGCGGTCCAGTCCTAACCTCAGGTGGCTAACGACGGAATGTTACCGTGTTTATCATGGTAAACACGGGGCAGGCGCCATAGTGAGGTCAGCGAACGCTGAGCCTCAGGTTCCAGATGCAGGTTTGACAAACATTTTATGTACCTTCTGTGCCTCTTAAATAGGGCAAAAAGTAAAACATGGGATGTTTTACTGTCTAAAGAAGCAGATTGGGAAGTGTTATATATATTTGGTGAAATCATTCGTGCTGGTCAGAATTCTTTAGTTGCCAGACTCTTAAATTATACCTTTGAATTTCTCAAAGGAGCAAGCTCTAAGTTGAAAATCAAACCCATTTTCAAAATATGTGCTGCTGGTTTCCTTAAGGCTCTATTTTCATTTGGTGCTTTAACATACAGAAATTATCATTAAGGACTATCGTAATGTAACTAAGACACACTTAATAAACACACTGTTAGTAAATCAGTTTTTAGAAGGACTAAGATTCTTCTTCCACATCATCCAAGAACTCTATGACCAAGAAGAGCTTATTACGGCAACAAGCTGTGTCGTTTGGCATCCTTGGCTGGGGTTAGGGTTTGACATTCCAGCTTGTCATTTTATGTGGTGTCTGGACTTTGCCAGTGTTTTTATAGTAACACTTTCTTTTCCGTCAGGAATGTGTTAGTGGGCTCTCACCCTCTCACCTGGACCACTCCCGAAGCCCCCGTTGGCCTCGCCACCTCCGTCTCTCCTCTCTCCTCTCCACTGTCCCTCTGTGCACAGCTTGCTCTCCCAAACATGACTGTGCCTCCATGTTCCGCTCCTGTCGGGACCTCACACCTCCACCTCCTTCAGGTGAAACCCAGCTTTCCTCGTGGCCGTGCTCCCAGCCTCGTCTCCCTGCACGTGCTCCTCTCTCCAGCTACGTGGGACTTCCTGGGACACCCCCCGTCATTTTGCCTTGGCGCGTTCTTGTCCCTCTGCTGGATCCCCTGTGTCCGCTTGTCTTCCAGGAAATGTCTCGTCCTCTTGTAAGACTCAGGGGTCACCGCTGCGGTGAGGCTGTCCTCGCGGCTCCCGCCGTGCTCCGTGGCGCTCACTGGTTCCCATCTGCGTCCTGGAACAGGCCGCAGCCAAGGGTGGCTCATCTGTGTTCTCATAGTGCCTGGCTTGCGGTGGGTGTGCTAAGTTAAAGAGAGACACTACACCCCGCCACCTGGCAATTCCTTATTTGCATATATTTTCCCACAGAAGGTACGTGTGCTGCTGCTTGAGGCTGTACCATTGTCCTGGCCAAAGATCCTAGGGACAGACCATGTCCCTGGGAGTCAGAGAAGCGTTGGAGTGGGAGAGAAACATTTTCCTTGGGGCTAGAACACCTGCAGTCGGTTTGGTAATCTCTCTAGGTCAAGGGATCTTAACCAACATTCCCGGAATTCTTGAATCTGAGTCCAGGATCCCAGTCTGAACTCTGGCATGGAGCAGCCATGCCCGCTTGGGCAAGTCTCATACCCTTTGCCTCAGTGCCTCATCCCTGAACTGAGGACTAGGGCCAGGTGGTGCCTGAGCTTCCCGCGGTGCTGCAGGTGGCTCCTCATGGAGACTCAGCGTGCGAGCTGCAGGGTAGGGCGACCTGTGGGCTACTCCCCTGGGTGGTCAAATGACAGTCACGTGATCAGCCGGCACCATTGTGTCCCCATAGATGGGGCAGGAATTTGGGATATTATAAATAGAATTTCGTGCTCACTTCATGTTTTTTGGCTGAAGAGTTGTGAACTAATTTGAACTTCATAAAAAGACACAGCACATCTGTGTGGGTAACTAGGGATGTAAAGAAGCAGTTTGCTTTTGGGAGAGACTTCCAGCACACCTGTCTTTAGAGTGCATTCTGCATGTTTTGGCTGTCATGAATTAGGTGTCAGGTAAGCCCCTCGGTGTCATTAATAACCAGTCTTCCTATAAGCCATGATCTGTGTGTAAGAGACAGTTCTCCATGTACCAATAACTTATCAGCATAACAATGTGATTTGTTTCAAAAGCAGCAACGAGCAGGTAGGTGCTGATGGCTCTCTGCCTCTGAGGTTTCAGTATTGGCTCGCAACATTTAAAATTTTGCCTCTAAAAATGTGATCAGGGTTCGTTTTAACTAAATATCCTGATGATTTATAAATGCCCTGAATACGGTGAGCGAAAAGCATTTGCACTTGGTGTTTCCATCTTCTGGGCAGTGAAGGCCCTGACTCAGCATCGGCCAAGTGCAGCCGGCTCAAGATACGGCAGACGCAGCCCCACGGGAGCAGGAGCCCTCAGCTATCCTGGGCCTGGGCCGGAGGCCCGTTTAGGAGGTGCCAGAAGATAGCACGCAGTGGTCGCCATGACAGATGGCATTCTTCCTGCTCCCCTGAGAGCTGTGTTTCTGTTAACTGCAAATGTGTTCGCGTTTATCACGGTAACATTCTGTCGTTAGCTGGCTTTCACACCGATGGGCCCAGCTTCACTGTGACGATTTTTTTTCTCTTTTTCTAAAATACACTTTCAAGAATGGGGGACATAATTATTTCACCTTAACTACTATGCCACTTGAAGTAAATCAGAGGGAAATTGTTCTCTTCAGGCCCGAACAAGTAGGTAATGCCTTTGGCAAAGTAGCTGATGAAAATATAGCAAGATCAGATAAATTTATGGCTAATTAGGCAATGGTAAGTATACAGTTTATGTTGCAATTTTAGTTCTTTGAAAAAAAACTATTGATTTAAAAAGTGTTAAGGAGTGGTTTGCATTTTCCCATAAATTAACAAAACGTTTCGAATCTTCATAAAGTCTAAACGCTGTGGGTTCATGGGAAGTCACCGGGACTCCTGGGTGGTGGTGGCCATTCCCACATCATATCTGGCCTTGTCCCTATAAACTGCTTCAGGAATCCATAGGTCCTCCTTCTAGTCAAGATACAGCACCCTGTTTACCCCAGGATTCTTCCAGGTGGGGTTCCTGCAGGTGGGATTCCCCAGGAAGGGTTTCTTGGAACTTTAGTGTTTAGAGTTCACCAAAGGATAATTTCTTAAAAGTTATAGTCACCCAAATCCTGCAAAACCAGGAACACTTTGCCAAGAGAGCCAAGTAACAGAAATTTAAATTTGCTGAAGATTTAAACGATGTTAGGTCAATTTGCAATGAAAATTATGGCACAAATTTGAAATATTTTTAAATCTTCGTTTATTTTAAACCATTAAATGTTTGGAGATAATTCTGCTTTACTGCTTCATGTAGTCCGTGCATGAAGAATGTAGCATCAGGAGTTTCCACCTTAGGCACTATGTTCGTTTCCTATTGCTCCGTTACAAATGAGCACAAACTTAGTAGCTTCAAGCAACACGCATTTATTCCCTCCTCTTCTGTGAGTCAGGAGTTTGGGCACCGCTTAACTGGGTCGTCTGCTCAGGGTCTCACCAGGCTCTAGCAAGACATCGACCGGGGCTTCGGTCTCATCAGAGGCTCAGCTAGAGAAAAGGCTGCTTCAGGCTTTCTAAGGCTGTTCACAGAATTCATGTCCTGGGACAGTAAGACTGAGGTCCCCATTTTCTTACTGGCTGTCTGCTGGGGACCAGTCTTAGCTCCTGGAGTCCCTTCCCTTTGTCACCCACTCCTCAAGCCCCGCACAACATGGCCACTTACTTCTTCACAGTTGGCCATGAAGGTCTCTCTGCATGGGGTCTCTGACCTCATGGGTGGACTGAGCCCTCTTTTAAAGGGCTCTCGACTCATTAAGCCCAGCACACCCAGGGTAAGCTTCCTTTTGGTTAAAGTCAGCTGATTAGGAGCACTAATTACATCTGCAAAATCCCTTCACCTTTGTCATATAATGTAACTGTCATCGGAGTGACATCCCATCACCTTTACCGTATTCTGTTGATCAGAAGCAAACCCAGCCTCTACTTACACTCGAGGAGAGAGGATTGTCCAAGGCACGGATACTGAGAGATGGGAATTACTGGTGCCCCCCACCCCAGGCACTCAGCAAATGTATATTAAGTTGAAAGATTTTGTATAAGCCAGTTGTTGGGAATGCAGAACACGTGTTCTGAGAAGAACATTTGCAGTTAAGTTTATAGGTGAGCTGACCAAGCCTATCTAAAACAGTGTGGCCAGACTGTTTCTGTGCCATTTACCTGCAGCTTGGAATAAGATCGGGGGTGTGTAGTGCAGGAAAGTGCTTCTTCACATCTTCTGGGGCACAGAGTACTCCCATCCATCAGCTCCACATCACCCCCACTCACGCCCTATTTGGTGATAGGCCACATCTGCCTCTCCCTTCCCCACACACCTGGAGCGGTCCAGCCTCTCATGCTGCCCTAAGCATCTTGTTGCACCCACACAGGCTGAGCCCAAACCCAAGTTTCCCGTGTGCCCAGATGACCTTTCTTCTGCTCCCTCAGTCAAACCATGCCCCTCAGTAAGGCTCAGCTCACTAGGAATGGAGGAAGACTAACCTTCATGGGCTATCTGACAGCTGAAAGATGCTGAGTGTTGCTGTGTTGCTCTCAAAAATTTTAAATTTCTTGTGGCACTCCTGTGAGTTCACTGTGTCTAAAGATAGCCTTTTGGATGTGTCTAAGAATGCAAGGGGAAGGCTAGGATATAGAGGAAGATATTTGTACTTAACCTTATTTATCACCTTTGTTATACTAATACTGAACATTTTTACATTTATGGAAAGGACTCCATTCTGTAATTAGAACAAAAAAGCTATCATGTAGAATCTTCCAATTCCAATGCATTAATTTTTCCAAACTGAAAATAGTCCGGGGAATTTTGTAATAGTTCATTTTGCCTGAAACAAATTGAACCATGAAACTGCCGGTCTGTGAAATGATTGAACAAATTAAAAATGTGTGTAAACAGTCAGATCAAAATTAACAAGAGTTTAGCAGCAGAAGCAAAAGCCTGTTAACAAAAGAAGAGTCTTGAGCTATATTTGTGGCATATTTTTGTGTTTGCTTCCCCTCCTTTTTAAAAACTTAATGCATCTTTACGCAGTGATTTAATGACAGAACTTTAGTCTTTGGTGGGAAACTGAAATTGCAGATTGTTTTGTCTTGTTTTTGAAATGGAGTTCTATTCTCCTTTGGATCATGAATGGCTATATGGTGGGAAGGACATGTTTGATAATGCCGGTCCCCGGTGCTTCACCCAAGTAGTTCTTCATAAATGCCATGGCTAGCCTGTCTTACTCCAAAAAAAAATACTGTGGACACACACACATGCACACACGCGTGTGCGTGCACACAGTTCGTGGGACCAAGTTTATGGATGCTTTGAGGACAAAAACAAAATCTCGATATCGTTTTTAAAAACCTAGTACTAAAAGTACTGACTAGACATCAGAAATACATATACGTGTATACTTTTGTTCTTGAAAACAGAGGCAGACTCAAGACCATTGTGAGAGACGCGTAGGGAAGGAGAAGTTCTCGACAGAGTGTGTCCTGCTGGACTTGTGCTGGCAGTGGCCCTGCTCCCCGTTCCTCCCCCCGTCACGGCCGGAGAGCCAGCGGAGTGCTTTTAGAGAGGTCACGTTTTACAGATGGGGAGTGAGGCCACAGAGACTCGTGACTTATCGAAGCTTCCCAGCCAGCCAGCTTTCTATATGCAGTGTCGCTGGTTGGCCTGGCGATGTATCCGGTTCTGCCTTCTGTCTCTGGGGATCACTTAGTGGACTTTCTGTGGGAAAGTGAGTTCACACGTCCCTGACACTTAAGACCATCTGATAGGACTTCCTAGCTCAAACACATCCCACTTACTCTTGTCTCCTCCAAAAAAAAAATATTTGAAAAAAGGAAAACTATAAGAAATGCATAAATCTATTAAAAATATTAGAAAACAAGAAAGTGTACCATCCGCTAACTAAAAAAGGTCGAGAAATTTCTGTAAAATGGAAAAAGTAAGAAAGGTTAACAGAGAACTAGAGTGGAGAAGCTGCACCCCCTTCAGAGTGGCCCCAAGTGGGAGGGTATTCTCTACAGGAGGGGAACCAGGCCAGCACCCGGCAGCTCATCAAAGGGGTTCCCCTTCCCCAAAGAGAGGAAATTGGGGGGTTGCGAGAGGAGCTTTGGAACTGTAAGGGATCTCCAAGTTACTCTGTACTTCAGGACCTATAGAGAAGGGACACAAGGAAAGGCCGTGGTACCCAGCGGTGGGAGATGCCAAGCCCACACACCTGGGCTCTGTCGCGGCTCCTCATCGGCTGCAGGCCACCCACCCGCCGCCAGCACACGTGCCCTGAAGGAAGCCAGGCTCTGGTATATGCAGTCCGCTGACTCAGCCTACACAGAGCTTCACGTCCCCACTCAGAGGGAGGGCACGGTGGAGACAGAGTGGAAAAGGGAAGAGGAAACCCTGGAAGATGCCCATTCTTGTTACCCTGTTCTTTCCTAGATGTGGGTCGACTGCCAAGGAACACCTAGTCTTTCTTTCAAAAATGTGGAGAAATCACTTAGGAGCATCAGATATTTGAAAAATACCAGTAGTATGAGAGGGAGAAACAGATACCAGGATGGCTACTAATTTTTGACAAAGGCACAAAGACAGCGCAGTAGAGGAAGGATAGTCTTTTCAACAAAATGGTTAGAACAGTTGGACATCCATGAGGAAAAAAGTTAACATGGACCCACACTTCACACCAAAATGGTTCCTAGATCTGAACATAACACCGAAAACTGTAAATCTGCGGACAAAAATGGCATAAAATCTTGGCAACTTGGCATTACACAAAGATTTCTTAGATACAACCCTTAAAGCACAATCCATAAAAGAAAAATATCGACAAATAACGCTAAATCAAAATTTAAAACATGCTTTTCAAAATCTGTCATTTATTTAATGAGAAAGCTAAAAGAAAAGCAGTAGAATCTGCTAGGAAACTGCCCTTGGGGGCCTCGGGGCAGGTGGTCACTCTCCCTGGGCTGGAAACACACTGCATCAGGCGGTCAGCTGCCCAGCCCACTCCCCCGCCGCACGCCCCTCTCCACTGGGTGGGAGCCAAAGGCCGGTACAGCCATAGTTTCCTGAGATCAAAAAAAAACTGGTTTTGGGAAAAGCCACAGAGGAGGGTACTTGCCTTGAATGCCAGAAAATATGGAAATTGAAGGAATTGGGAGAAACGGTGGTTTGGAGCTAAGCAGCCCTGCGTTTATATCCCAAGACCTTAGCAGCTGCAGCCATGTGATCTAACCTTAGTGCAGGTCAGTGGCTGCACCTATAACATGGGAAACATCCTAGGAATGGGAGATAGAGGACGCCAAGCGTCCCCCAGGCGCCAGCGAGGTGGCCTCCGCTAGCCCTCGCTGCTTCGTTCAGGTGTGAACTGTGCCGAGCGATTGCTGCCCCTCTCGGTTTTCTTTCCCAGCCGGGGACATGATTGCCACATGAGAAAGTGTGTGCAAGTGCGAGATGTTTGTGCTGATTGTTTTCTGTAAACTCTCGTTGATGTTCTTGCTAGGAGAGAAGGTCCAGGCTCTAGCATTCTAGAGGGGATTAAACATTCCTGTGGGGGATGGAAAAAATTCAAGAAGGAAGCCAGGAAAACAAATATCCTGAAAAGGCTTAGAGTCAAGAGGTGAGGGTGGAAGAATTTGACACCAGGGAAAAAGAAAAATGCAGAGCTACTGGTGGTGTATTTATGACAGGAAGGTTTTCCCATAGAGGGAAAATCTGGACTTCTAATGGAAAAGCTGGACAAGAAGAAATACTCATAGACAGGTTGGAGGAAGCCTGCTACTGACCATGAGGCCATGATGCCCGGGGTGGGACCAGCGGGCACAGGCATAAATGCCGCAGAAAGGATGTTGCCGCTTTGGTACATATCTCTAAGATGTGAAAACAAGTGTGCCAACACTTATCAGCCGTACCACTCACCCTAAACTTCTCCTGATTCTCGTGAAAACAAAGTGTGATAGAAGAAACCAGTTATGATATCCTGGGAGTGTTCACACCTTTCCCCTCCCTGGGGTGTGTTCTTCCTCTACTAGCTCAGTCCCTAGGCTTGTGTGTGGGGCAGAGTAAGTAGGGGTTGGTGTAGGGTGGAGATGGTGGGCTTGGTTGCCTTACACTGGTAAGGGTGGGTGAGAGAGGAAGAGGTCCGGAGGTGGACCTGGGGAAGCGGAAGCCAGCGCCTGTGAGGGCTGGGCTGAGGGGGTGTTTGCAGGGAGGAGACTGGACACCCGAGGTCAGCCGCCTCATGGGGCCAAGTGAGAGGCCACAGGTTGCTCAACTCACAGGACACGACTCAGGTTGCTTATCTCTACTGATGCTGGCACGCGTGCAAGATGGGGGGAGACCTGATGTTGCTTCATCTCGGAGGTCAAGACCTCGTAGCCAAAAAGAAAGAGAAATAAATAGCTGCATGGAATGTCAAAGAACATACTTTGGGTTTCTAAATGAGGCTTAAAATATCGGAGCATGACAGCCAGAGGACATACCTCAGAATACACGAGAAGAATGAACTTGTCAGAAAATTGGCCAGTGCAATCAAGAGACGTTTAAATTATAATTCATGAGAGAAAAACATGCCCAGACAAAGCCTTCAGACGAGGTAGAATTATCAACAGCAAAAATGTCATATTTAGTTGAGACGATGCCCAGTAACTTACAGGAGGACATAGAATGATGAGATTTCGGAACTTTCATAGCCTGGGATATTTCTGGGTTGTGCACGTGTAAAGAATGAAAGTTATTAAAGTGGACTCGAAGGTGGAGTATAACAATGAATCCCTAAGTGGGCCTGCCCTTGGCTGGTGGGGGGGAGGGGCGGGGGTGCGGGCAGGGCAGCCCCGTGATGAGGAGCCAGGTAGGCTTTTCCTGTCCTGCACCCAGCCATCCCGGGGGTGTCGGCTTTCGTTCTGGTCACAGGTGGTGCCACAGCTCCAGGCGCCACATCTTCACACACGTGTCCAGAGGCAAGAGGGGGAAGGGTGGCTTCTCTTTAGAGTCTCTGTCTATGAGAGAGGAAAGCCTTGCCCAAAAGTCTGCCAGCAGGTTCACCATCAAGCCCCATGGCCAGGAGCTGGTTTCTAGCTCACGCCTGACGGTAGGGGAGCGCCTAGCATTGTTCACCTGTGGAGTGAAGATGGGATCATACAGGAAAGAGGAGGTAGAGACCACCTGGGGAGGGAAGGATTAAGTACCAGTAGAAGGGAAAGTATCTTATTCTGATGGACTGAAGTTTGCAGTAAGCTCTGAGTGTCAGGAAAATGCAAACTGCGTGGGAGATGCATGAAATGGAGACAGAGAAGGTGTAAAGGTGGTGGAGGAAAGATAGTGACAGGCTTCGATGATGAAGGCCAGCAAGGACGTGTTCCAGCTTAATCAGGATAAACTGAAGGCTTCACATTCAATTTTTTAAAAAATCAATCACAAAAAGTAGAGGCAAAAAAGTCTGACCAAAGTACATGTAAAAACAGCAGGCCTGTCTATTTGGCTGCAAGTTCAAATGAGCTGGGAGTGAGGCTGCCAGAAAAGCTTACGTAACCGGCTACAGGAAGAAAGTAGTGTCCAGAACAAAGGGGCGCGACCCCAGGGCCTCCGGGGCCCGGCCTGGCCACCTCTCCTGCCCAGTCTCGTTCTCCAGATTTTTCCACCACTTTTATCCTTTGGCTTCACACTCTCGCTGCTCAGAACGCCCCTCTCAGTGACTGATCAGCAGACACCTTCCCTAGATTAACACTTGGTCAAGTGCTTCGTCTGCCTTTCCTGATCCTTGCTGGCCCCGAAAAGAGTCACTCACTTCCTCCTCGTTTCCCTACCGAGTTTCTGCCTGGAGCTTACTGGCACCTCAGCTCTGAGCCTCTTGCTGCTGGACCCCAGCTCTACTTTGGGGGGTTTGGAGGGTCCCTGGTGTCTGCAGAGTGCCTGGCACCAATAGTTGGTATTCATGAGTGTGCACTGGTCTAAGGAATTAGTAAGTGAATATTCTAGCTGTATTCTGGGCTCACTTAGACGAGCCCCTGAGATCGTATTCAAATGCAGATTCCTGTTGAGCAGGTCTAGGGTGGAGCCCAGGGTTCTGCCTTGTCCTCAGGGCCCCCACACAGCAGCCCTGCACAGAGGGGCCCAGGCAGGACGGGCCATGGAGGCAGGTTCAGGATCTCGTCCAGGTGTGTCATCATGGCAGCCAGAGGCCCAGGTGTCTCCTGCATTCTCCCAGGGGCTGCGGGTTCTTCGCAGCAGGTAGCATAGTTGGCCTGACGTTAAATGCCGAGGGCGGAGAGCATCCCAGGAGATACGGGCTCGTTCTCCAGGCGTCAGTTTGGTGGTGGCTGGTGCACCTGGTGAGGGCTTCGCTTGGGACTAGCTGTCCTCTCACTGCATTGGAGCCTTTCGGCTCTGACTCACCCGCTGTTTTGTTCCATTTCCGTCCAGTACATGTTTTCCTCGTGTGGTCAGCTATCGCTTCCTCCAGCCTGGGACATTTGGCCGCTGCAGCGTGTGTGCCTGGGGAGTGACTGGCTTTTTTTTTCTAGCTTGCGAGGAAGTCGTGATACCAATGCCAGCTCCTTCCTGAAAATAAGAAGAGCTTCTTGCCTTCCAGGGGTTCTCATGCCCTTTTAATTAAGCCTGCTAAGTAAGAGCATTTTCTGTGTGCTTTGCAATGGACTTCTCTGGAATGCTTAGTTCAAATGGCAAAATATACCGATACCCACAACCTGATGCGACTGCACAATTACTTATTTGGTGCAAAGCTTGTTTGACTTGTCAAAGGCAACTTATGGAAACATCGATGTGCTTCCTCCTCCTACAGCCACGTGAATTAACTGAGTCAGCTATGGGCTTTGCTTGGTGAGACAGAATCACTTCACTAAAACCTGGCCATGTGCTCCTAAAACATTTATTCTATCTCCTCTTAACGAGATGACTTGCTGGTCATTCTAGGTGACAGGCAAAATCCATTTATATTCTATGACTTTGATTCCCTGTTAGCAAACAATTTATCTCTTCTGCTCTCTGCCGCTCTTGGCTTCACGTGAGAAAACGGAAGTAATGGTAGAGGAACAACTAAGTATTGGAAGGCATGTTTAATTCAACACTTATTAGCTGGATTGGCTTGTGTTTCTAGACAGTGAAGCGAGGAGGTAGAGTTCTGTCATACTCTAGAAGTCAGGAAACCTGTGTCTGCAGCCGTGTGGCCTCAGCAGGTTTGTGCTGGCCAACAGTGTAACTGGAACTGTGACTGTCATCTCTTTTCCAAAGGTCGGACTAAAGAGAGCACTGATCACATGGGCTAGGCACCATCTTTCTAGAATTTTCTAGTTTCTGAAAAGTGTAATGGGAACAAAGAAAGAAGCATTGCTACTTTCAAATAAAAAACTACAGCCCTGCTGAGGAGAAGGGACCTTCTGTGAAGACAGGGTCACCTGCAGACACCCAGCCTATGGCAGGTCCCTTTCCCCACTGGTGAGGGGCAGGTCTAGTGTTTCAGACCAGGTGTCAGGTGCTCCCTGCATGGAGTTCAGAAGACTCCCCAAGATGTCTTTCCTTTTTTTTTTAAATTCCTTCCCTTTTTTTTTAAAGTAGTGTCTTACTGCCTACAGGAAAGAGACTGACCATCAGCCAGAAACAGAGGAACTTCTAGACGTTTTCTTAAAACTATTCTAGATCAGGTCTTCTGCTCTCATTGGCTTAAAAAAGCAGGCGAATCCTTGAAATCTCGCCTTTCCTGGAAAGCACCCAGTCCGCAGGCGGGCTCCTTGGGCTCCGACAGGACAGTCCGGTGCCTTGTCCACGGCACAGGCACAGGCGTGCGCGGGGAGAAGGACGTCTTCCGAGAATAGTGAGAAACAACGTGAGGGATCAGTTTCATGCCTGTGTAATATATTTAATCAATGAAAATAGTCATGAGCTTCAAAAATTATCTGACTCACTCCTAACTCCACTTGGGTCCCTCTGCCCGGAGGAAACGTCGTGGAGAGATAGTGTGGTGGTTCCCTGGATGGGTTTCTATGACTGTCATCACCAACCAGGACAGCGTGTGTCACTTCAGTTCTAGATCTCAGAAAATATTGACTGGCTGCCTACGTGTGCTCAAGATCCCATAACAGCAGTGAGGAGTGTTCAGTGAGTGTGCGTCATTTACCTGCCTGTGAGATAGGAGGTCTTACCTGTGCATTTTAATCTTGCCAAACTCATCAACTGAGTTATAACTTTCCTGGCTGTTTCGGAAAGCTGTGGTGCTTACTCTTCCAGTATTTAAGGACTGCCCACTCAGCAGCACTGTGGTAGGCCCAGGGGGTAGAGTCCCTGGGCTCTCCAGAGATTACATACTGGGTGGGCTAGAACATTTCAGGCAGAAAAAATATGTGCGTAAACAATGACAAAAGGTGGCAGGCAGAATTCCAGCACGGCCCAATGGGACTGCTCCCTCCACCCGCCTCCATGGGCTTGTGGGAGCCCGATGGCATCACCAGGCCCGGGCAGCCTGGAATTCGTAATCGGGGTGTCAGAACATGTTCGGAGTACTGCTCTTTGAGGCCAGCTTCCCGCCAGGTTGAACAAAAGTGGTCTTTGTGAGAATATGGTACCTCGGAGGGCCCATTCTTTACTTCCCGCTTTTCACCTGAGTTGCCAGACCTTGCTCAGTTCTGCCATTGACTCTACAAGTTGCTGAGCCTTGTCAGCGACACAGGTGGAGAAGCTCGTGCTCTCCAGGGCGCGTGGGTGCCGGGGTGCAGCGGCAGTCTCCCTCCCGCTCCCGGCAGAGCTGGCGAAGCGGCTTCCTCTCAGGCAGTGGTTCACCCCAGCTGCAGGGCAGAACCACCTGGGGGAGCTTTCGAAACCCTGCTGCCCAGGCCACACCCCAGGCCAGTTAAATCAGGAGGGAGGGGGTAGGGACCGAGGGGCTGGTGACTGGTGCTCTGTCAGTGCCCCCAAGTTCTCCAGTAAACAGGAAGCAGTGGATGCTCAGGCCCTTTCTGTCCTTCGGCCAAGGGCTGGCTGCCCAGGTGCAGAACTTCTGTAGTTTGTGAATTCCTGACTATTGCAGTTGGAGGATCCCCAAGCTGATCGTGGCCCAGCTCGGGGGGACTCTTTGCTCCAAGCCTGGGAATGTGGGGGGCCGTCCCGGGGCTGTGGGAAGCTTTGTGGGTCTCAGAAAACGTTTTGCTCTTCTCGGCGGGGAACGGGGATCCACTCACACGTTCTTTCTCGGGTTAAGCTGCACGTGTGGCCGGCGCACGTAGTGATTAAGTTCCTGTTATAATCGTTACTAATAATGATGCAAAGAACCAGTCTGTGCTTTTTAAAAAGTAATTTGGAACATGAATATTTTAATGATTCATGAGTTGAGGGAAGATTCTGTTCTCCATCTGATACTTTTTGTAGGAAATAAGTCAGCACTATTATCCTGCTTACATGTTTAATAAGGTTTTAATTTAAGAATCCCAGAGAAGCCAGATTTATTTTAAAGGGGATAATGTGGCTCCCTCCCCCACCCCAACCTCAACCCCCAGACAGGGTAGCTAAGGAGGACTAAACAGCTGAGCTGCAAGAGGCAGCCTTGGGCCTAGCAGCACCTGCACGGCCAATTCCATCTAGAGCTCAGCCGGAGCCCAGAGCATGGCCAGGGCTTGTCACAAACTCAGAGTCCTGGCTCCGCTGCGGAGCTGTGAGTCAGCCTCTCAGGGAAGGGCCTGCAATGCGAGTCCGCGGTTAACAGGGTCTCCGGATTCTGAGTCCCCTCGGGACTGAACGATCGTGTTCCTTCGGATCAGAAGTTCTGTGCTTCTAGTGTTAATTCTGCCAGCGGTCACCACCTCCCCGGCCGGGAGGATGTAGGAAGCACGCTGGGCTGGGGCTGGCGCTCAGCCTCCCGGCTCCTCCTCACCAGGAGGGTGGGCGGTGGGATCTTGTACAAGTTGCATGACAGCAAACCGAGGCCATCCAGACCCACGAGCAGTAGACAGCAGTCGCTTTACCCGAGAGCAGAGAAGCCATCTCAAGGCCAGATGGCTTCTGATGCCATGTTTCAGGCAGGAGCGGTGGGGGCCCGCCCTGTCTGCACAGGAGAGGTTTGGATGTCACTCACGGACCTCAGAACCAGTGTGACTTTGTTTCAGGCCGGCGGGCTGTCGCAGCAGTTTACTTGGGTTTTCTCTTGGGCTTTAGTGACAGATTTTCAGTTCTGGTCCTGCCATTTGTTCAGCGTGTCCAGCAGGGGAGTACAGAGACACAGAGACAAGCTGAACCCCAGCTTCCCCCACAACCCAGTGAAGGCCACCAGGAGCACAAGCGTTCCCATGATATTCCCTTTGGTGATTACAAAGCTCCAGCAGGCAGATCAAGCCCCGAGGGACCCAGCCACAGAGGGAGGCGCTAGGCTAGGGGTGAGTTTGGTCCAACCCACCAGACCGTGGTGCCTGATCATTTGTCTTCAAAAGAAGCCTTGCTGTAGGACAGGAGAAGGAAAGTTAGAAATGGAGACAGGTCACTTGTGCAAACTGTCCCTGCCGCCTGGCCTGAGGCACGAGAGGATTGTGGGGTCCCTGGCTATCATCCTGCCCTTGCTACCAGAAGTTCAGTTCAGTGTAGACAGCCACAGGACCTCCCAGACACGCCCAGCTTCTTAGCAGCTGCCGGAGGCAGGGCAGGCAGTGCAGGTGGGAACAAGCCTGGCGGAGAGGTTTTGAGTCCAGACACCTCCCAGAAGGTGCACTGAGGTCACTTAGGGCTGGGTCATTCAGGCGAGAGGGCCTGCCAGAGGGAGCTCATCCTCCGGCCGCTGTGGGGCGGGAGGCCCCTCCTGTGTGATCTGCCAGACACCTCTGCCACCTGTGCCAAGGACAGCGGGCCCCAGCCAGAGCCACACACAGAAATGGGGACAGGGGCACAATTCGCACCTTGAAAAGAGTCTCAAAGGCCCTTTGGATCAAAACTCGTTTGATTTTTCTCTCTGTGGAATGCTGGGGAAGTGTGGCTGGAAGATTCTGTGACAAGCTAGGGAATGTTTTATCCTCACACGGTTCTAGTTTAAATTTATTTAGCCTTTAATTTCTTAGGGTTACTTGTCAAATCTGAAAATAGATTCATCTCTCCTCTCTTGCTCTCCCTCCCTCATAAAAAGGCATTTTAAAAGGTCTAATAAGTATCAAATGATACCAGCTGGAAGAGTCTGTACTGAATCTCAGCTGAAATATTAGTTTACCTGGTTGGGGATATTTTACATTAGTAAATAGGCGAAGTGGGCTTGTGTGAGGACAGGAGATGTTAGTAACAGAAAAGGTAGCAGATGCGAAAAATAGCTTCTGGGGAGACTGGGATGACATGGCAGTTCTGCTCTCCAAGTTTGTGAGCTAAATCAAACTGTCCTGTCGCCCCATGAGGCTGAAGGTTACTTAAACACTGCAGCCATAGGTCATTTGGGAAAATGTGTCCTTAGGCCAGCGTCAACTCCTGTGCCCACCCTCTGCTCTAGGCCCACTGAAATGCTACGTCCCCTGCAGGAAGAGTACACACACACACACCTAAAGCTGTCCACTAAACCCTGCTCCCATGTGGATACGTGAGGGCCAGGCAGTCCCCTCCCAACTCAAACGCGGAGGTGTCAGCCTCCGGGGGCCCATCTCTGTGCCACCTGTGGAAGATGGGCCAGGCTCAGACGAGACAAG
>CM053507.1:146115745-146134242 GCA_028627145.1 Eidolon dupreanum | reverse complement strand
GCTGAGCCTTGTGATCATGAGGTGAAAGTAAGAACAGCTAAGATTATACTTTTTGGTCACGTGTGGCGACGCTGGGGCACAGCGTGTGGGAAGCCGGGTCCAACCCAGGTGGGGACTCTACGGAGCTGCATCCATGAGAAGAAACAACATGGGACGCGGTTTATATTGCTGAACACCAATATGCCACTTTATTATTTGGATTTTTTTCCCATTTGTCACATACCTGTCAATGTTTACACAACGAGGAAAATCAACCAGCAGTGGAAGCAACTGACCAAATCGGCTGATAATTCTGTACCCTCTTAACATATCAATTCTTACTTGGTAGAAGTAGCTTTAATTTGATTCGGTCTCACGACTTCTTAAAATAGGTGTCGATTGTCACATCTTTAAATACAGATAGAATTGCCAGAAGTACATAATTTTTTATATATATACATATACACACACAGATATATGTATATATATACACATACACACACAGAAAAATACAAGACTAATTGTTTTTCCACAATATTTAATTTACACACTACTGTAACTCTATGCAACTTCTGAAGACAGGTTAAGGGGTACAAGAAACTGTTTAGAGCAAGTAAGTAGTTTGGTCCAATATTATCTTAATGTAATGGTTATTCGCTCCCTCCCTTGTATGTGACGACATACTATGACATACAACACATGCACAATCATTCACTTATGAACAAATGAGGAAGACGCCACTCAGACTAACATTTGTATACCCCCAGAGGGTCAACCAACCACACACAACTAATAAGGCTATAATACAGCTATGCAGCATAAATGGTCAACACTGCTGATCCTAAAGTGAGCACCATATATACATCTGAATATAAAAAAACCATTGAAAACCAAACACATATGGGTTAGTTAAAAGGTGCCATTCCAAGGCTATACATATCACAGGAAAGAGTATTTACATTACTTGGAAAACAGCTGCAACAAAGAATTTATTGCCAATGCCCTTTATAAACTTCTCTCCTACGTTTAATACAGATGTTACGCTCACTCTCCACGTGAACCACACATCTTATTTCTGGCCCTTTATAAGATCCCTGCTCAAGAATTTCAAGCAAATATGTTCTATGGCTTCACCCACACATCTATTCTCGTAGCTTTCAATTATAAATATCCCAATGAACTAGAGCTGTAGCTTAAAACGTATCTAGCCTAAGTCTAGAAAGTAAAATAAGTATTTTAAGTATCCTCTTCACTTAGCTTAGTTAGTATATAGTGAAATTCAGAGTTCTGAGTAAAATACATGAATCCTAAAGTAGCGAGATCAGTGTGTACTTGGAGAAACCGTGACCAATGGAATGCCATCCTTTGGTGCTCTGCCCACTCTACGGACCAGGTGACTGTCACTTCAGGGACACGACTGGAGGCTGATGAGCGTGGGAAGGCCCCCAGGGTCCAGCCACATCCTATCCCCAATGTCGCTAAGCACTGCTTATAAGACCCCCCCAGGGCGCAGCATGAAAAAGTAGCATCTGGCCCCTTCCAAAATCAGCAATCTGCAATATGCTGTGTCCTACAGATAAAATGCCACAAAAGACGATAATGTGGTCAAAAGTAGTCTTTGTACAGGAATAGTTTAAAGCAAGAGTTCTTTGATTATTGTTTTAGCAGGAAGGCAAAGTGAAAAACACTTCCAGCGGAAAACAAAACAAAACCAAACCAAACCCAAAACAAAGCAGGCTTTGTGCATTTTTGATTGCTGTGTGAATTTTACCCTTTTATGTGTATTTTTTTCGTTGGCCAATTTTCATAGCTATTCGAGCTAAAGGATGTAACATGGAAATGACAAGAGACAACTAATTACCAAACTCTTAAAAAATCAAATCCATACATACATATGGAATTTTTTTAATTTATGGGGTTTTGACTTTGCCAACCTCTGTGTGCACCTTTGCTTCCATATTAGGCCCTACAGTTTCTTCTATCTACAGGGTTTTCAAGGAAACCCTGGGCTGTGCCCTACAGGAATTTATATCTTTTTGTTCTGTTAAACAGACTCTCTAAGAGTAGAGTTAAGACATCATCGAAATTCACTTTATCACATTATAAAATAGGATTGTCTGCTTATAATTTACCACTACAGGGGAAGCTGCCTTATAAATCTAAGTACTTTATCTCACCTATTACAAGAAAATCTTTTTCAGTTAAATTTTAAGAGCCCAAACTTTTTTTCACACTATAGCTTAAGACAAACAGGTGTGGGTATGCTGAAATCACGGTTTTAAGGTTCTAGGGCAGACGCCGGCTGTCTGCTCTGCGCAGCCCCGGAAGGCTGGCAGGCGCACGTCCGCGGGCTCCAGGCCTGTGGGCACGACAACGTTATTGCTTTGGTTCTGTCTCAGACACCACAGAGTGTGTGCCTCAGAGCACGGAGTTTCCGTATCACAGAAGGTCAGGACAGGAATTTCGATTTTTCACAAGGAACAAAAGCATTTTTTTCCCCCTCTTTCTAGGTTAAGTGCAGAACATCAAATTTCTAAGTGCTCCATTTATATTAGGTTCCAAATATACATTTTAATTTAATCCTGATCATCCACATTAAAATTATGAATGTAAAAATTACACAATAGACTTTTCGGCTGGAAAAGTAGTATCTAGCAGCAGCATGCACAAAGACCATGCATTTGTCACATCGCCAGGCGAACAGATGAAAAAGTAATAAATAATTGCCCGCTTTAAAACAGTAAAACCGGAAAGGGAGCAGTGAAGGGAGCCGGCCTTCACCGCTCCGAGCAGGAGGCGTGCTAGTGGCCCCGGGGGGCCGCAGTCAAATGACCTGGCAGCAGCTGGCCTGGCTGGAGGCGCACAGCAGCCCCTCCCGAGGGTTCCGCTGGATGTTCACAGAGATAGTCTTCTCGCACAGAGGTAGCTGGAGCACGTTATTTTTCAGGTTCTTGCTCTTTATCCGTTCCAACTCCGTGGTGCTGTCCGCCACGTGGTCAGAGAAAAACGCGAGGCCGCCCACGGCCGGGGCGGGGCCCGCGCTCCCCGCGGAGCCCACGCACATCTTCCAGGACGACTTCTCCTGCACCTTCACGCTGGAGAAGGACAGGCCGCCCCGGGGGTCGATGAGGTAGCGGGCGCCGCCGTGCAGCTGCGAGCCCAGGCACAGCCCCACGAGCTTGAGGCTCTGCACCAGGTCGCCCGCGCCGCGCGCCGCCAGCTGCGTGGCGTTGGCGGGACCCGCGCAGCGGCGCGCGCCGCCCGACGTGCCCGCGGGGGCGCCGCCCGAGCCGCCCGCGGGGCCGCCGCCGCCCGCGCCCCTGTCGCCGGCGCTCGCCCTGTCCGCGCCGCCGCCGCCGTTGCTCGGCTTGCCCTGGCCGCCGCCGTCGCCCTCGCTGCCCGGCGGCCCCTCGCTGCTGTCCCGCCGGTGCCAGGAGTAGGTGAAGCCGCTGTCCTTGTCGAGCCGCCGGCGGCTTTCCGAGTCGTCGTCGCTGGTCTCCGAGCTGCTGCAGCTGGAGCCGCGGCCCTGGCTTTTCCTGCGGTGGTAGCGCTTGTGGACCGTCCCCGGCGAGGCGATGTTCATCTTCAAGCGGCTCAGCTTGGGAGGCAGGTTCTCGTCCATGTCGAACTCGTCGTCCGACTCGCCCTCCTCGAAGATCTGGTTGAGGACGGGCGCGCTCTTCCGCGACGTCAGGCGGTTGGTCACCGACGGCTTCCGGCGCAAAACCACTTGGGTCGACAGGGACATGGGTTTCTTGTCCTCCTCGTCCTCCTCCTCGTCCTCCTCCACCCGGAACAGGCACTTCCGCCCGCCGGCCGTGGGCTTCAGGCCCGCGGGCGGCCCCGTGGACAGCGCCGGCCCGGCCATCTCCGGGAGGTCGTCCTTCTTGGCGGAGTCACAGAGGCCTTTGCCCCTGTGGCCATTGAGGACGTTGTCGGCGGCCCGAGCAGGAGACTGAGGGACAGTCGCGTGGGACAAAGGGGTGGCCGTGAGGTCATCCTCAAGGTCCTGGGGTACATCAATTTTAGTTGGCCATGACTGCCTATGTAACAGATTGGAAAAAAGAAAAGTCATGTAATAATATGCAGCCTCTGCCCGAAGGATGTTACATAAAACTTATGGGACAAAACCCACAGACTTCAAAGGGAAAGGAGAAGAAAAAAATAAACTGCAGCCTTGCAAACCCATTCAACATCCTGTAAACATGAACAAGGACACCAGCAGGGCAAATGTGGTTTCTGAGCAGGGTTCAGTCTGTGGCTTACCGGCCAAAAGAAAACTCATCGCAGCTGTGGGAAAGGGGCAGCGAGCAACTCCGTCTTTTCCATACAACAGTTTATACCACAACACAAGAAGAATGTTTTTTCAAAGCACAAGGGAGTTATCACCAAAGCAAACCCTGAACAACACCACACGTTCTGCTCCTCTGGGTCTGAAATCACAACCTCTGACCGTATATTATTGCTAATAAAATTCACCTGAAATTTCCAGTCCTCCAGCTATTACAGGACGGTGTAAAAGTCTGGTGCTTACAAAAATAAATGGAAGTAGTTAAATGGATTTAAATAAGAACATACTGGAGAGAAGAGTCAGTGTATACTGGCATACATAAATCTCTTCTTCACCAATTAAAAAATATACTAAACATAAATACGTATATTTTAAATGCCCACACAACATGATGGAGAGCAAAATCTACTATTAAACTTTGATTTTATTCCCCAGTCTGGAACCATCCAAGTAAAAGAACACCGCTTGGTAGCCAAAGAAAAAGACTTTTGGAACTGAGGTCTCCAGCCTATTTTCAAGAAACATCTTCGAATTCTCAATTATCCTCTCTGCCCAAGAGACTAGCAGATGCCAGAGACACTTAAAATGGCAACTTCCACACTATGACATTTTCCTTTCACACCAATTATGTTATCCTAGAAATAAAACCCAAGTAAATCTATAGCTTTATAAAACTCGTAGCAATTTATAACAGACATCTTACCCCGAGCTCAGAGCCTTAGCCTGTCTCTTGGGGATGCAGTGGGTCCCCCCTTTGCTACAGTCACTACTTGGTCATTTATAAAAGCTGAGTGTTCAACAGTGTTTTTGAGGTCAAGCACTGTCTCTGGACAAGTCACCTGTCCTCCGCCAACACAACTGGACAAACTCCTGGTGAGCCTCGTGGCCCGAAGAACTGAACACATTCCTTTCAGGCTGCTCCTGAAAAGGCCCCTGAAACCCCACCCAGTGTGCATCGGGGCGGGGGGGGGCCCTGCGCTGGGAGGCAAGGTGCTGACTACGTGTCTCACCCACCAGGGCGGCTGCCAGTCCACTCAAGAAGGATGGGGGGCACAGATGTGAGGAAGGCTCTTCTCTTCGCCCCTCTCTCCAAACTCAAAGCCAGGAGCGCTCCAGGACCGATCCCCAGACATGGGGTGGGTACGCGCCGCGCTGTGTCCTGCTCTCGCCATCAGCCGCTTCTGAACCCGTGGCTCTCGTTTACGTGGTAAATCAAACTGTTAAGCAGCTCGTGTGCACTGAGCACATATCTGAGCCCAACACTGCACTAGACTGAGCAAGCAGTAATCTTTATAAACACAACTCGGTGAGGAAAGTGTGGCTTACTGCGTAACAAAAAAGACAGACCGCCAGCAAGAATCGTAAACGAGTCACACTGACAGCACGGTTCACACGAGCGCCAGGCACTGCTGACAGCCCGATGGATTAATTCATCTGCTCCCCCACAATTCCAGGAGGTAGGTGCTACTAGTCTCCCTGCTTACAGATGAAGAAATCAAAACAGAGAGGGTGAGTAATATGCCCAAGGTCACACAGGCCTGAACACAGTGACATCTAGCTTGGGTCCCCGGGGCAGTGGCTGCACTCCGCAACCTGTGAAGCCCTCTGAGTGCATGCCTGCTGAGTAGGTGGACCTCTGTGGTCCTCATCCCCAGTCTCTGTGATGGGTGCGGCAAGAGACTCTCCCATGCCGAGGTCAGCTCCCTGAGGACGTCGCAAGGCCTCTCTGCCAGACAGCACACCAGGTGCTCACCCTCTGCAGCTGGCTCTCGCTGGCCTGACCTGCCCCTCCCCCCACCACGCTGGTTTACACAGCAGTCTCCCGGCTCAGGCCAGGTTTCTGCATCCCCGGTCACTCTGAAGACAAGGCACACTCGGCAATAAAAGCAAGTCAGGCCCAGGGTTTTGAAAGTCAAGTCACAGTGACATAAAGAGAAGGCAAGAAAGCAGATACCCGCCACCTGCTGGTGGGCTCCAGGGGGCAGAGGGGCTTCACGGCACCTCCCCCCAAATCCCCAGGAAGGCAAAAGGAAAACTGCACAGACGGCTCTGATACCTCTTTACAGCTACGGTTGGCTTTGTAATTTCTAAAAGTAAAACCAATTTCACCCAGTTACACAGTTTGTCACCCTTAGACTGAGCTCCGTTCTCTTTCACTGAATAGGCAGCAGCCCAAATCCAAGTATCTTCTGCTCCCAAAGACTGGGGTGGCCCTGGCCCAGTGGCCCACTGTGCGGTGATGGCTCCGAGGCCACACTTTCCCAGTACAGGGCCCAGGTCAGGGCTAGACTGACCTCACCCCTCAGTGTCACTCTCCTGGTATGTCCCATGCCCAAGAGTCCCCTGACTCTCTGAGGCCCAGTCCTCTTCCAAGAAGACACCGGGCCACAGGCCTGGTTTCCACTACAGAAGGATCCATACAGGATAGAAATGAAGCTACTACACTCAGCTTTTGGTCCAGACATCTAAGTCTTTGTCTCCTGGGCACCTGGGACTGTTTTCTGCTCTCTGTCACTCTGGCCCAAGCAACAACCTACACGTGGCCAGCTGACTGCAAGTAACTTAAAACCCAGTGGTTTTCTTCTCTTTTAAATAATAATTACTATATATTCACACACATATATTCATATGCAGTTGGACATAGAGGCAGAGAAGTATTCAGAATTAGGGGTGCCCTTCGAATTTTGAATTGCTTAAGTAATTCCTATCTATTCACCTGAATAGAAAGGAATTCTAAATAAATTTCATGATGATGATGTAAAACAGTAACTTCTAATGCTCTGATTCTAAATGGAAAGCTAACATGGCAGGAGAAAAAGGAAATGGGAAGGTGGGAGGAGAGCAGGGAGCAGGAGGAAGGAAAGGGGAGTTCAAAAAAAGAAAAGGGAGAGCACACTCACTGCTTTATCAGACATTAGTGGCAGTGACAAGTCAACAACAGCGATCACATACAGCCCAGTTGGGAGCACTTCACAGAGATTAATCATTTATCCCTCGCCACCACCCCAGGAGGTAGAGGGTATCATTACACCCATTTCACAGGACAGGAAGCTGAGTCACAGAAAGGTTACGTAAACTCCTGCGGTCAAGCACCTAATAAATCAACTAGCTGGTCTGACTGTCAAATCTCTGAAATCAGAGAGAATGTCATGGCACAGAAAGGTCCTATTATGTTTAAAAATTATTTCAAATAACTAAGGAAAAATTTGGCCTTGTTCCTAGAATGAAAAATTAAAGAAAAGAACATATTAACACATGTCAGGCCTGGAAGATTTTAATGAAAATAACTGACAGACACCCTGGCTTAAGGCCGCTTCCCCAAACGTGTTTTCCTGGCCAGGCCATTAGCCATGGCCCCTCTCCTCACGCAGCCCAGGAGAGGACGGTATCCCCGGGGACAGACGACCCAAGATCCCAAAGCACATGAGAGCCCACGCGTGGCCCCTTCAATGAGGCCATCGTCACTGTTTACACTCTCACACCCACAGAGTTAGGGAGCATAAAAAAAAAAAAGTTCACTATTTCAAAACGTTAACTTACTAAAATCAGTGAAGATTTTTTTCTCACCTAAACTGGGCCTTGATATTGCTAGGGCTGGCAGATCTCGTTTGTATTTCTTTCTCTTGCTTTTCCCTCAAGATCCTTTCGGCGAGCAAGAAATAAGTGGCCGTGATGTGGTTGTACCTGTTGGTTTCCAGGGCTCTGAAGAAAATGAGGGAGTGAACACAGAAGCCACGTCAGCAGGTTGTTTTTTACAAGCAGAACTGATTTTGTTTTTAAAGTACAAGCGAGTGAAATCCAATGACTTGGAGTCTTTGAAATTAAAAGAACACAAGAAAAAAAACAGCTAGTAGTTATTTACCTCATTCTTGAAATTCTAAAAACCAACTGCATCAAAATGTTCAATTAGTAAGAAAAATCCAAAATGCTGATGGCAGCTGACCTGGATGTCAGTTTTAGAAGTATAAAAAGTAATGAAGCTTCTAAGAACGTATACATTATCCAAAAATTTAATCTGTGTCAAAGTGTTTATTTTCATTAAGCTGACTTGCTTGCTTCCATTAGAAGTATGAAATGAGTTATGTGAATGCGCACTGAAACACTAGCATCAATCATAAAAATCAGGAAAAGTTTTTATTTTTATACTCTGTATTGGAATTTTAGACATTAATGAATTATAAATATAATTGAGAGCACACCATTAGCAACTTCTTGGAATAAAATCAATGTATTCATTCATCCATTTGAACAGTAATGCTCTCTGAGCAGCTCTCTGGCCGGGCACTGTGCCGGCGAGGTGCTGGGGGTACAAGGCCCTCAGGGAACACGCCCCACCTGCTCGCAGGCAGCTGGCCTTTCGTGGGAATGGCATGGGAGCGCCACAGAGCATTCACAAGGCCTAGAAATACAGAACTAGGCTTTTCAGGAACTTCCTGTAGTCAGTGAAAATACACAATGAACACTTAGAAGCCATAATATGGGGATCACATTTCACAAAATGTACAGGGGGCCACAGCTAATTGGGGCAAAGTGGGCTGAGGTACAAGATTCCAAAGTAAGAGCCCACGGTGAACCCACAAACCTGTCTTTGAACGCAGGCACCGCCCTCAGAAGGACGTGCAGATGTGAGGCGAGCAGTGGATGACCTGAGGCCGGCCAGGCAGGGATGGGGGACAGCAGCTCCGGCCCCTGGCCCCTGCCTCCCTCAGGGCACGTGCTCGCTCGCGCCCGCTGCGAGGAATCACCTGCATCCTTTAAATGACAGCTCCTTTTGGACTTAGAGCTGACTTTGCATGAATTAAATAGCTCTATATGACATGCCAGGTATTTATTTATGCAAGCCAATTTAGAGAGCTATAAAATAGCCTTTTATCCACTTGAAAATGAAAAATTATTTTCTTCGCATTCCTAAAGTGACTGTCCTTGGCAGGAACAGCGAGTGAGCTGCTCTTCCCGGTCATTTAGGTCATTTAAGTAGTTGTGAGTCAAACTGTGAAAACTCGTAATGCACTTAGAAATCTGTACTTAAACCAAAATTATGAACATGGGTTTGTGTTTATAAATCTTTCTGGGTCCTAAAAACACCCTAGAGATCTATGTTCCTTATACAGACACCACCCTCTTAGAGACCAGACACTCTGGGTGTCCTGGATGACAGTCCCGGGGGGAGTCCCTGTATGCAGCAGAGGTCTGTAAGTCCCGCCTGCAGCCTCCCCTTCCCGAGGTCAGGTAACTGGGTCATCATTCCGCCAGAGCAGCTCTTCTGCTGGGACCCGTTTTTATGCCCACTCCCCCCGCACACACACATAGTACATCCGCTTTCCATCATATGCAACTGCGTCGTTCAACAGATTAAATACTTTTCACTTTTCATTTATGGAAATTCTATTTTTATAGACAGGACCTCTTATAGAAATGAAGCACTGCTTAAAGAAAAAAGCGATTGTATCTTTATATTATCCTTGATTCCAAACTTCTTAGGTTATTAAAAAAAGTTGATTTCCAAACCTCTAGGTTATGAAATCCTTCTTTGGTGTTAAAAAATAAATAAGTTGTGAGTCATACAGGTTCCAGGTCATGATGGGAAGGGCTCTCAAGAACCAAACAGTAAATATTTCAGGCTTTAACGGGTGGTGTGGTCTCTCACAACTACCTCGACACTGTAGCACAACGCAGCCACACACAAAACGTAAATGAATGGGCATGGCTGTGCGCCACCAAAACCTTACAGAAAAGTGTGACTGGCCCCCAAAGTCTAGAGGATGGAGGTGCCGCCCCATTCTCGCTGCTCGCTGTGGGACCCATCAGGAGACACGGGGATGAAGGGAACACTGCTATGGACGAGGCATGTACTGGGACACAAAGTGGGCGACTCCAACCCACCCCGCAGGAAGGGAGAAAGGCCACAGCGCTCAGTGACGCCACCCGGCGATGGTTTACTTGTTCATCAGCACAAAAATAAAAACAAAAAACCCCAACAAAACGTATGAGCCAGGCACTGGGCCAGGAACTCTGGAGATAAATGACATAACCCCTGCCAACGGGGATCTCTATCCATGACACGGTGTCCACAGGCCCTGGCAAGTACAGAGCGGGGCCATTCCAAGAATCCTGCACCCGTGTCCCTGTGCGGACGAGCGCTGACGTACTTACTCTACAATGGCGTCTCGGTCCGCTATGTCTCCGAGCACCATGCGCTGGATGATGCTGTTGTGCTCTTCCTCCGAGAGGTTTTTGTAGGACACGAGCGGGATGTTATACTTTGTGGCTGGTGAAGGGTCCACTCCCTGAAGCCAAGGATGGTTTTCAATCTCTTCTAAAGAGGCCCTTCTCTTGGGATCTCTCTGTAGCATCCGAGTAATCAGGCTGAAAAGGAAGGTCAAGTTCACTGTTAAAACAAACTGCTGGCAGGGAGATCAGGAATGGTGGATAATTTTATTAGTCAAAATTGCTTCCAACACTTGTATCATAAATTAAGTTCACTTTTGGTGGTGGTGGTTGGGCAACAGGAATGAAGAAAATTTAATATCAGATTCATAAAATAAAAAATCAAAACTGCTAGATATACTGAGAAGCCAAACACACAAATATAGTTTCCTGAGAAGCCAAACACACAAATATAGTTTCCTATCATCTAGAATTAACTCTACATACCAATATCTGTCCTTGAAATAACTGTGGCTTAGTGATGTACCAGAACCAGAATCAATGACCAGCAATGACATATAGAATGGTGCCTGAGACAACTTCTGTTTCAGGATGAATGAATGACCCTCCTGATAAAAGCCACCAAAATGTCATGTATTTTTAAACATATTTTTTGGTTAAAGGCATTGTGTTGGCAAAAGCAGGAAGGGAAGAATTACAGAGGGAAGGAAGCAGGTAAATTCAGTATGTAAAAATGGAGTCAAAAGCAGGACTCTTAGGAAGTGATGACAAAGCTGGCCTTTGGCCTGACAATTTCTGCTCCTGTTTTGGAATGGAATATAATATGCAGGGCCTACTGAAGGTGGGGACCACAACCAGAATCCTAGCAAAGACCAGGGAACCCCAGCTTCAGTGTGAGGGTGAATGAGAAACAAGAAACCTATTGCTACGGTGTCAGAATGGAAACGTGCCTGCCTCACCACTGGCTGTGGAGATGGGGCAGGGGAATTCCTTCTAAGAATATCTAACTCCAAGCTGGTCCAAATTAATGCTGTGTGCTACACAGAGAGAAGATGTTAAAGTGGTATTGGGCTGGAGGTACACAAACCCTTTCTGTAGGAACTTAAAAAGAACTCCCCACATATTACAAGGAATATGACTTCACAGTAAAAGAATGCAAAAGAAACCAGGTACTTATTAGCGAGAACTATAAAACATGACAGCAAAATCAGAAAGCAAAGGCTTCAAATATTGAAATTTTCAGATACAGAATATAACTGTGTTAAATATGTTTAAGATATAAAGTAGAAACTTAAAATTACCATCAGAGAATAAGAAAAATTATATACAGGGCTTCTAAAAGTGAAAAATAATAATTTTAAGTAAAAAAATCAATGGACCAATTTTAAAAATTAGACATACAGAGAATTAATGAATAGAGAAAGTCAAGGAAAAGCCCTGTAATGGTGGACTAGGAATTAGAAAATTTGAAAGAGGTTAAAAGACAGGAACAGAGTGAAAAAACCAAACATATCTAATCAGGTTCCAAAAGGGAATAAGAAAATGAGGAAGAAAGGGTATTTGAAAGATAATGAGAATTTTCCAGATTCATCAAAGAACACGAATCCTGAACCAGGAAGCCTAATATCCTAAGCAGAATAAACAGAGGCTCTTGAGGCAGCCTGAGAGTAAGGACAGATCACTTATGCCAAGTACAGCAATAAGACGGACAGCTGACTCCTCCACAGCAACAACAGATGTCAGAAGATAGTGGGATAACATCTGCAATGACCTGAGAGAAAATAATTGTCAACCCAGAATTCTACACTCAGTGAAACTGTCATTCAAGAGCATGTATGAGACATTTTCAAATAAAAACTGAGAAAGTTGTTCACCAACAGATTCTCATCAAAAGAAGTTTTAAAGGATGTTTTTTTGGCAGAAAAATGTGACCCCCAACTAGAAGGATAAATGAAGTTCTTATCAAACATCTGGGTAGTTCTGAACAGTTTTTACTACACAGAATGATAATACTGTATAATTTATGGAGTTAAAAAAAAGGATTACTAAAATATTGAATAGTAAAGTGTTCTAAGGATTTTGTGTTGTTTAGGAAGAGAATAACTAAGATAAAGAATAACTAAGACTTTATTAAGTATACAAACGTGTGTGTGTGTTAAAATAAGAAAATTGCTAAAATAATTGACTATAACTTCGAATCTAGTGAGGGGAAAAAGCCAAATATGGGGGAAAAAGAAAAACTTCCATCAAACCCAAAGGACAGGATAAAAAGAAAAAGAAGGTCAAATATAAAGCATATACAAAAATGGCATAAATGCATCTACATTTATCAGTGAACACAATAAATGTAAATGGAATTAGCTCTTTAATTAAAACAAAAATGCTCACATGCGATTAAAGAAAAACCCAGCTCTTGGCTGTTAAAAAAGATGTACTTAAAACCAAGACAATGAAAGGCTTAAGGTAAAAGAATGGAAAACTATATAGTACATAAATGGTAACCAAAAAAATGACTGGTGTGGTTAGCTAAAACTAGATAATACGAGTTGACGTTAAGGTAAAAAAGCATTATTAAAGACAAACAGTGATACAAAGGTTTAATTCACCAGTTTTCAACTTGTTTGTACAAAAATAACATTACCTCAAAACATTCAAAAGAAAAACTGACAGATCTCCCAAGAATAAAATAATAAGTCCATCATCACAGTGGAAGAACAGCTCAGTAAGTATTAGATCAGGAGTTCAAAAATTCAGAAAGGATGTAAGTGATTTTGAACAGCATAATGAACAAGCTTGATCGTAAGGATTTATATGGGACTCTGACCCCAACATTCGAAAAATATGTATCTTTTCCAGAATAAAAGTATTATTTACAAAAATTGACTCCATGCTAGGCCATAAGCAAGCCTTAACAATTTGAAAAAAAAAAATCCAGTGCCATACAGACTATATTCTTGAACCACAATGTAAGTTAGAAATAAATAATAAAGCTAATTAGAAAAACTATACATTTGAAAATTTAAAATACTCCTCTAAAGGTCATGGGTCAAATAAACCAAGGAAACTAGAAAATACTCAGAAGCGAATAATAAAAAAAGGACTATAAACCAAAACTAGTGGGATGCAGCTGAAATGGTACTAGAAGGTAATTTATAACCTTGACTATTACATTAGAAAAGAAAAATATGTGAGCTGAGTATCCAACATAAGAAAGAAAAAAACAAAGAATTAGTCCATTAAGTAGGTAGGAGGAAATAATACAGATAAAAGAATATTAATAACATAAAACAAAAGTACAACAGTAAATTAATAAAGACAGTTATTAAAGGTAGTTCTTTCAAAAAAACTAATAAAATTAACAAACCTCAGGCAAGATAGCTCAAGACAAAAATAAGAGAAAGAAAAAACTCTCAATTTTGGAACAAAAAATAAAAACATCTCAATCCACAGACTTTAAAAATATAGTTAGAGGATATTATAAATACTTGAGGCCAACAACTTTGAAAATTTAGATAAAATGAACGAGTTCTTTAAAAAACACAACTTGGCAAAACTGACACAGGACAAAGTAGAAAACAGAATGGTCCTATGATTAATAAAGATAATTCTTCTTGGAGGGAGACACAGAGAAGGCTTCTAAGGTATTGGCACTGTTCTATTGCTTAAGCTGGAACACGTGTACATAGGTGTTCATTTTATTACATACACATTCTAAACATTCTTTTAAATGAGATAGGTCAATATCAAAATGCTAATCTGTTCTAGATTTTTCAGTTGGGGCTATGAAGATGCTCCTTGAATTACAAACATCTGACATGCACAGAACATGTACCCACAGACAGCAGCTCTGCTTCCTGGGGTAGAGAATAATAATAGTAAGGGCATGAAATCATCATCGTCATCAATATTCATATTGAGGGCCCCCTATGTTTAAGGATTGAGCTAGGAGCTCTATATACATTAATTCATTCTATTCGCACAATAACCCTAAAAGGTAGGTTCTACCATTCTCACATCATTAGTAAACAGAGAAGCCAGTATTTGAATCCAGAGTCTGAATATAGCTTAGTTCTTAACCATCTCTCACATGGCCCAAGATGGGGCCCGCTTAGAGAAAAGATTCCTCAAGCCCTCAGATTTCCTTCTTATCAGCTGATACAAGAAACTCAAAACTGTATTACTACAACAAAATCCTTTTAGTAGCCATAATTTCAGCTGAGCTTATTTAAAAATATCACCCATAATGTCAATGAAATACTGAACTTCCAACAGTTCTTTTATTCCATTACTGCACTTCTCATGATATACATCATAGTGCTATATAGTACATTAAATTCCAATCAATCAACTTGAGTGTACTTTTGGTTGCTGGCTTCTCACAGTCACGTGAACCGAAACAGAGCTCTTCAGTTAAAGAGGGCAGGGTGTGTGAATAAAATTATGAGACACACTATGTAAATCCTAAAATAATGGTGTGTTGATGGTCTATTTCAGAAAAGGAAATGCCCCAACTCTCCTCTGAAACTTAGAATAATTCCAGGTGGTTGTGCTTTTTGCTGATGCAAAAAGAGAAAAGTAGTTCTCGTGGTAATGTCTTCATTGCGAATGAAGGCGACTGAAGAGGCATATAATGGGTTTCTTGAAAACTGGCATATTTAAGAAGTTATATATTCTGTACTCTAACATTAAATTTCAAATTAAATTTCAAACACACTTTAAAATAGAATTTTAAAAAACGAAAATTTTAAGTTCAAAAGTTAAAATGAACTCAGATACACATATACTTTTTTTTTTTTACTTACTCTTTACACTCTTTAGACACATGGGTCGGTACAGTATATTTACAATCCATGATCATTGTCAATGTTTCACTGTCATTGGCCTCTTGAAAGGGTGGCTGCCCACACACCAACATGAAAAGGATCACTCCCAGACTCCATATATCTACAAATTAAAGACATACTGTTAAACATTGGACTAGTTAGAAAATCAAAAACACTTGTGTAAAAGTAGACTAACAATATTATTTTATTTTGAACAGTCAATGCATTTATATCTCAAAGTAATAAGATCTGGGGACGAAAACCCAAGTCCCAATATGGCAGGGAAGGAATCTGTCTTGTTCTGTTTTTACATTCACTTAAGGCCAAAGCAAGTGCCAGGCACATAGTGAATGGTCAATAGCGTTCAATGCAAAGATGAATTAATCCTTTGTTAATGGCAAGAACATCAACTGGAAAGCACCTATCAAAGCCCGCAAACCAACAGACATACACAGACATTTTTACCACTGCATTACACACCAGAGAGAAAACTAAGGTTTTAATACTCAGACATGAAAAGGATTTTGCTTAAGGTCACAATTATCTCAGTTGTTCTTTACCTCAATCCTGGTGAGATAATCAGATCATGTAACTCATGGTCATTTTATAGGTGAGAAAATTAAAGCTCAAAGGGGAGAGAAATATTCCTGGGCTGTCAATGAGGAAAAAGACTGGTTATGTATTACTTGAAAGGACAGAAAGAACTAGGACGGAAGATATTAGTAATTAAGAGGCACACTCTGGCTTAAAAACAGCAGGAGCTACGTAATGGAACCATTAAAACACTGGAAAAGGTGGTGAGTTTCCTATCACAGTAAGGATCCCAGCAAAGGCTGGGCAACCATCTGTCTAATACTCTGCACAGACCTCCCTGCACTGATTTGGAGGGCTGGACATCTGACATCTGAGGACCCTCCCAACTCTAGCATTAGACCGACTTCCATAACAACAAACATCACCTTATTTCTTGCCATTAAACTAAAAACAGGGCCTTAGACTGGATGGAAAAATGATGTTTTTTCAGATGAAAAAAAGGATGAATCCACTTAGGAAAGACTTCATATGAATTCATTCATTCCAAACACTAAAGTACAGACATGATTATATAAATATTCATATAAGAAGAGATCAATTCAAGAAGCTTTCTAGACCACAAAAGGCTTAGAAGAGAATGAAGGGGCAGGCCACATGGCCTCAGTCACCACATCTGTTAATATTCGACTGCTGTTTTCATTTAAGTTTAAACACCAAAAAAAAATGTAGATTCCACGTTATTTTCCAAGAGAATTAAAACTTGTTAATAAAATGCCTTTTCCTTGGTCCAAACTAACCACAGAGGGTAATAAAGGCAAAACCCCAAAAGTTACACACACTGATTTTTCTACATGTGCAATAAATTTTACTAAGGATGCTCCAATGGAAATTAATAAAGCAGATGGGAAAATCTACTAAAATTAAGACAGTTATGTAAATGAGAATGAAAGGTACCGACAGGTCATTCGGTTCAAACCTTTGGCTCTGGAGTGTCCCTAAGAGGTCGGCCTGGCATTGCTCATTAGATACACGAGTTGTAGGCCCTCTGCTCCAGGACAGTGAGAAGCTTAGGACTCCGTTCCACTCATCGACCCACAATTTCTTTGCCTTGACCTTGGAGTCCAGAGGACCATACCCATTCAAAGTCAAATTGTCTGAGTAATGGTACCTAGTGGCACCTGTTCTTTAACTATCCAGTGAGAATAATTTATTACCCCAACTCTAGTAGTACTTTATTAAAAATTTTAAAAGAAACTTATAGAGGTTGATATTTAACTAAAACACTATTTTTACAACTAAATCTGCTTTTTTTGGGTCACCTGCCCCAACTCTCAAGCCACCACTAGGAGAATTACAATTATTCTCTCTTTAATACATGTGTCTTTTATTTTACAAAAACAATTATATTATAGAAATTAACTATAAAGTAAACTTACCTTTTCACTGATGTTCATTGCACATGAAGGGAATTCCACCAAGTTTTTGTTTATAACATCTACATGGCTATCTCCTCCCCAAAGAAGAGGAGATTTTAAATGGCTTACAAAAAATGCACAAACAAAAACCAGGGTAGTTAAAATAAAAATTGTATTCTGTGTTAAAATATTGACAATGTTTAATGCTACTACTATACCCAAACCTAATCATTAATACATATGTCTTTCATATCTTTCCATATAACCCCTACGAAAACAATTTTTACAAAATGAGTTTGGTGACACTGTTTCTTCTACCCTCGCAGATTTTAACTGTGGATATGCTAATTTAGTTTTTTGCTTTTTCTCTATGCTAAACTGGAGATGACAGCTGACAGTGCAATTATACAAAACTGATGTTTTAAAAATATAATGAATAATGTAAATATCAACTAATGATTACTCTAAATCTTTATTTGGTTAAAGAAAACTTCTTTTTCTGTTAAATATTAACCTCAACAGCAACAAGGAAGTCTCTTATTTGGAAATGTTCTCTTCAGGATCATTTGCCCAAGCAAACTAGCACACTCGGCCTCTGAGGAAGTGGTTCATGATTAGAAGAGTAAAAAAGAAAAAATGACATAAATATATATACTGTTTCTACTGTTTCCAGTTAGGGCTCAAATAATTTATGAACATGGAAATGCTTAAAATTTGAAAACCTTAGAAATACAATTCTATCCCAAGTAGATCGTAAAGCAAAATGACATAATTTGAATCATTTAAACTAGAGAACAGCAGCAATGCAAGTAGGGGGAAAAGTTCTAGACCCTCATACTGAGACAACATGAAAGTTCAAGGGGCCCTTTATTCCATTTACTTATTTTCCAGACTTTTTCTCTTCCTTTCTACTCTTTTGTCTTTGAATCATTTTACTTTTTCATCCAAGGGTCAAAGAAAAGAGATAAAAACAGTCACTAAACAAACACAAAATGGTCTGACTTTATTTAACCAAGTTATTTAAAAATGGGTTCCCCATTTTTAAGATGGGAACAGAAACAATCATGGAATTCCTCTTAAAGCTGTTGTGGGCCATCAAAGGACTGAAGAGAACCCACGTGCAGCGCTCGGGCCGAGCCAGCACATGGAAAGCATTCTAAGGAGGCTGTGCTGCCCTACCCTCCTCCGTCTGTGCCCGGAGCTGCTCCAGGCCCAGCGAACACAGAAATGAATGAGGCGCCCTTGCCCTTACAGGGCTGCAATTCACTGTGAGCAACAGACAGCAGG
>CM053507.1:146054192-146115245 GCA_028627145.1 Eidolon dupreanum | reverse complement strand
AAAAAAAAAAAAAAAAAGAATGAATGCTATCACATCCACTTCAAAAAATTCCTTCCCCAGACCTGAATTCACTTACATGCTAAATGCCTGCTGGGGATTTCAAAAATCAGTGTTGCGCAAACCAGCTTACCATCTTTCCCTTGCACTTGTCTGTCCCCATTTGTGTTCTAGCCTGGCCTATGGCACCTCCACCCAGTCAAAACCTAGGAGACGTTCCAGACTCTGCACTGGGTGGGTCCTCCGATTTCTAGGTTGGGGAGACCCTGCCAATGCCACCGAGTGCTTAGGATCCTCCAAGGCCTCCCCGGACCCTCATCTTCCCCGAGGTCTCCCGACACTGCCCTCTAACTAGCCAGCTGAGCCACCGGGTGACTTCAGCATCATCGCAAAGAGCTATAATTACAGATGTTCTCATTTTCCTCCATTACTCAGAGTTCCTTGAATGTAGAGTATGTCCCAGGCACAAGGCAGTGCCCCCCCGACAGAAGTTTGCTGAATGGAGTGAACCAGAAACTCAAAGGAAAGCAGCACTTCTGGGGAAGGACTGGCTGGGCAGGCACCCCAGAAGGCGGCTGAAGTGGAGGTGTAGGCTACAGGGCAGTCGGTGGCTCTTCATGTCCTTCAAAGAAAAGCTAAGAGGAAAAGGAGAGCAAGTGCTCGGAGTGGTGGGTGGTGGGGGGTGATCAATGAAGACAAGCTGCAGTTTGTTTTAGTCAGCTGTTTAAGGCCTTGTGCAAACTTGTTTTTCAAGTCAAAAGAAAGCAGGAAAAAGTTCAAGGAGTCAAAGGGTTATCAGGCTCGCAATGGGACGGCACGCGTTCACGTAGACCCGAACCGGAGGAGCAGACCCCTTTCCGACTCAGCACTCTCACAAATCACTTTACGAATCCAATTTTGCCACCAAAAAGTGATCGTCACAGATGAAGAGGGAACGATAACCCAGGCTAAAACATGACAGTTGTGTGATTTCTTTCAGTAGAGAACTGGGTTCAAATTCTACCTTGGCCATTCATGTATTCTTGGCCAAGATACCTGGCTTGCGTGCGCCTGAGTCCTCTCTCCTGTGAACCATGGACGCCGCCACTTAGCTAGTCGTTTCTGAGAGGTGTCTGGGCAAACAGCGCTATGTCAGCAGTGCAGAGCCTGCGAGGACTGGTAAAGGCTGTCACCTCCAAGTACAGGAGAGGGACTGGTCGGGAAAAGCGAAAGGGACTTGATACTTTTTATTCAACATACTGTATTATTTGAATTATCTTACATCATTCATTACTCATAAAAAAGTAATTAAAAACCAGTTGTACTTAAAAGAATGTGATGTGTACAAACTTTAGCTGAATAAGCAGAAAGCTCTTTATAGGAATATAAAAGTAACTTTAAAAATAGCCTGGATAAGTTCTCTCTGTTCACTGCGACAGCGATCCTCAATCTGTGGTCTGGGGACATTTGGTTTGGCAAGGTTCCCTTAACGCATTCATGGATCAATCTCTTCACAGCATGAATATCTACAGCAGGAATGGTTTTAATTGTAATTGTTAGCACAAATAACTTCCCTTAAGGATTCAGAAAACTCGAATATTAAATTCACTGCTGTTTCATAAAAATCCCTAACAGACCTATAAAATGTAATGGGGAAAAAGGGGAGGAGCACTGAGTTATGAGGCCACAGACTCTCTGGATAAACCTCAGGGTTCCTGGTGGGATCTCACTGTTACACATCTAGGGAGGGGACCCTGGTGTCAGGGTAGTGCTACTGGCCTTTCACCCTCTGCTTTGATTTTCCTGCTGCAGGGCAACCTGAGGGTTCTCAAAGGAAAGGTGACACTGGAGCCAGAGCCACCACCGGGCCACCCGCCCCAGGTGGATTCCCAGACACAGTCTGGATACTCTGGCTGTCTCAAAATTTCCGCCTAGCCAGAACTATCCCTCAAGGTATTTGCAAATTAAAGAATTAGCTATACATTTGCACCTTTCCAAAAATTAGATCTTTTTAAAAGTTCCTTATGAAAAAGGGTTTCATGGTGGCCCACACACCGCTGAAACTGCACCTCTGCATCTCTCTCTGAAGAGAGGGAGCGCAGCTCTCCTCAGACTCCTGATGAGTCTAGAAATCATTAAATATACATAAAAAAGGCAAAAAAAAAAAAAAAAAAGGGAATTAAGGTGTGAGCAAAGAGACCAAGAGGAGCCTGGAAGGCGACCACCACTAAACAGTATAAAGAAGTTCAGGAGAATGCAAATTCTAACTTCTTTAGTTCACCTCTGGAACATGTACTCATTTAAAAAAACGTTAAGAGCTTGTCGTGTTGTGATGAGGACGAACACAGATAAGACATAAAGAGACACGCAGTTCTCTCTCTCAAGGACCTTACTATTGAGCAAGTGGGCAAGTGAGCCACCTGGAGTGTGCGAGGCTTGGCATCGCCCCATCCAATTCCAAAGGGAAAGGCAATCGGGACATGTGCCCTCTGCATTTCATCATCCTCTTTTTTTAGCTGTCTCCAACCTCTCCATTATTTTTATCCAACAAACCAGGGTCCCTGGCTTCATCCCATGCGTCCGCGAAGAGTCTCGCTCCACAGTTTTGTTTTCCTGCTCACCAGACAGCGCCACGAATGCTCAGGTCCTACACTTCTGTCTTTAGGTTTCAAGGCTTGAAATAATTTGGAATTAAAATTTTACACTGTTAAATTAGGCACTGCTTTATACTATGCTGGATGTAATTTTGCACATGCCACTCTAAGGCTAATAAGTCAGGATAAACTAGGTTAAGTCAATGTTTTCCAAAGACGAGGCAGGTCATGAAGAAAACGGGCCGCACAGAATGGTGGGGATAAGACGTAAAAGATGAGTGCAGGGCACGCATCCGGGGTCCCGGCCGTTCAGAAGCCCCAGCCCGCCGGGGCAGCCTCGCCGGGGCAGCCCCGCGGCCCCGGCCCCCGTCAGCTCGCGGCTTCCCCCACCGGGGCCCACGTTCGCATGAGGGGGTCTGCCTGACGGAAGCCACAGCCCTGGAAAGACGTAAGCGGCACTCTGTACGCTCACGTGATCATTCCCCAACCGCCATTCTACGTTCACGTGATCGCTCCCCAACCGCCATTCTGGGAGTCAGGTCGTCTCCGGCACGCGCCGCGGCCTGCATGCGACACGCGTGTGCTTCAGCGCTCTGCCCCGCGGCAGGCGCATCGCCTGCCAGTCCGGGTCCTGGCAGCACTGTGTGTCCTAACAGGATGCCAGATTTGTCGTGTTATCGTGTTCGAGTTTGTTCTAACTACTGATGTTTTGCTTTAACTAGCCTTTCAACATGTTTGTGTTTTACACACACACACACACGCACACGCACACACACAGGCACACCCCTTAAAAAAAAATCACCCAAGCAGATTTGAGGTTTTCAACTCCCTAAAGGTTTTTCCTCTATTGCAACCTGAAGTGAATATAAGTGGTTTTGGTCTCTATATTATTTCTGTATTAAAATAGTTACTGTTTTGAGGGGTTTGAAAAGCTCTTCTGAAGATCCAAGGAACTAAAGTCATCAAATAAATACCAGAACTTTTCATTTTTTTTTTCCTTTTATCTAACATTACACACACATACACGCACACCCAGAGAAAAGTACCTGCTTTGGAAGTTAATCTAGTCCCCAAATACAAATAGCCTAACATTCCAAAAGTTAAATACATCTAGAAATGTGGGAAAAAGATACGTGAGCAAAGGTCTTGGGCCTGCACGTCCTCCCAGTGTTCCCACAGCAGCCAACATTTCAGGACATTTCAGAAATTCTCCCGAGGACAGATTTCCAAAGAAGAAGAAAGCACCTCAGAAGGAAAACGAGGCTGTGATCCTTAAATACCCTCTGGGCCGGCAGCCACAGCACCAAGGAGATGCAAGGCTCCCTGTGACCTCTCCAAGAGGCCGAGCGGAGACCCGCACAGCTGACCACGGGAGGCCCACCACCTCCGGCATAATGCTAAGGACTTCACATGGCGTCGTCCATCTCATCCCGACAGCAATCCTGAGGGGAGGGAGGACAGGCAGTGGGGGGGACCCTCCACCTCTGGGGTAGAAGGTGAGACATCACCAGGAGGGTGGCATGTGGGCAAGAGTGGCCTAGGCACACGATGGGACACAGAAGGGACCCGAGGCAGGAGTGGATGCGGAACGTGACTTAACAGCCAGGCAACAGTGAGGCTGGAGCTGAATGAGCAACTGGGAAAACTGTGGGAGGTCGATGTCAGGACGGAAACTGGAAGGCAGCCGTGAGGGCCGTGCTGAGTGCTGACAGGGCTGTGGTGTGGGTTCTGAATGAAATGGAGGTCTTTAAAGTGTTCTGAGCAGAGGAATGACATGAACAGACTCGAAAGGAACCGATTAAAAGGAACCGATAAGCATTACTTTCCTCTGGGTGGTAGTTACCTGAAACTGTCACCTCAGGCTGTGGACCCGAGGAGTTCCCAGCCCCTTACAGCTGGTCCCCGCTGCAACACCCAGCGGACCCGGGCCCAAAGCCCCAGGGCCTCCTCTCAGCTGGACCTGCTGACACCTCAAAGCTTTGGAAACCTGCTTCTAAAATCCATTCCTTCTCTCACCTTCTATGACACACACACTCAAGCCAACCAGCCCAATTTTTACCTCCTCAGATGAAATGGCCGAAGACTCAGAGCGTGGGCTCTAGTTTGAAATGGAGGTGAATAGTAACTGAGGTTTTTATTCAAATAGGACCTACAATTACCACCTTTGTCTTTCCACACAGGAGTTTAGAGGGACGGAATAAGAGGGGCACTAAGGCCCACTTAAAACAAAACCCTGTCCGTTTAATAGTAGAAAGAGCCTCAGGAGACTGCAAAGGCGCTGTAAATCTTCTAGATGAAGACAATGATTCTGAATGAGGCCATGAGACAACCGTCTGACCCACACGAGGCCAGGGGACACCCTAATCGGAAGCACATCAGGGGTGGCACTGGAAAGGAAGCAGGTAGGACAGTCTCTGGGCTCCTCAGAGGAAAGGCAAGGTCAAGGGTGCTCAAGCGGCATCTAGCTTGTCAATCCAGGAACTGGAACACCAGGAAAAATTCCGAACGACCTGAAATTGTTTTTCACTTACTAAATAAGCAGAGAATGTAATTTAAAAAATGGGGGGGGGGGTCTAAACTCAACTCTCAACAGCAAAAAAGAAGAAATACACAGTCTTATTCACTTTTTGAACCTAAAAAGGCTAAAAAAATTTCCCCTAATACTTATTCTTTAAAGAACATTAGAATTAAAACAGGGAATCTATTTTCCACTAATAACTAAAAACATTTGATTCTATGGGTCTATTAAATCGGCAGTCGGCAAGGCTGGAAAGATGCACATCAGAATCCCAAGAAAGCTTATGGGTGTTGGCCTCACCCAAGACAATCTAAAGCAGGGTCCTATGGGTGGGGCCCAGGCAAGGCTGGGTGGCTGGTTGGTTTAAATCTCCCCTCCGTGAAACTGATGGGTGGTAAGTTGAGAACCATCAGTTTAAATCTTAGCAGGCCACTGCAACAGTAGAGTAAATTATGCTTCTCAAAATAGTGTCAGCATACATCTCATTTGATCTGAGCCTATAACACAGTGAGAACAAGAAGCATCAGAGCTAAAAATACAGTAGGGAAAACATTAAAAACACATAAAGCATTTCTATCATATTTTTCAAGCCTCTCTCTGAAAAGTCAATGATTGAGTTAGCCTGAAAAAACCATTTTTACGGTGCCTGTAGATTATACCACCCATAACATCTCATGCTCAAGAATTTTTATGGCAAGTATTAAACTCAATAGTAGCTTATTTATAAAACCCAAAAGATTATACTCAAGGCATAGAAGCTCTGCTACCTGTTTCTCAAATACTTAATTACACAACATTCGCATGATAAGCCAATTCATTGTAAATACACAACCAATACTGAATAGAGTGCTTTTATCTACAATTGGTTTGTGCCAGATCAATTAATTGTGATTTCTGAAATAACTGTCATTTCTAATAAGCATGTGAAACTTCAGAAAGTTTAGGGGAGGATTTTCATTTTTTCTTTTGGTTTTAGGTGACAAAATGATGAGGTTATAGTTTGTATCCTTACAGAGTATGTGACCTTGCACTTGGTGGCTGGGTTTTGGAAGGTGTGTGCCACATTTCTATGGATATGTTTTTCAGTTCTCGACAACTGAAAGCTACATGAGTGGACCATGCCTGGACCCCAGGTTGCAATGCAGTTTCCGCTGGGCACATATCCTGCAGGCAGGTTGTATGTTTACCTTTTAAAATAAAACAAACAGGGACTACTTCAAAGCAGACCGAACTTCCTTCCCTGTGCTGAGGAGAGACACAAATCTTTATCCCTTAAAAATGTATAATCCCAAAGTCCACGCTCGGGCCTAAAACTGTCACACAAGCCGAAGGTCTTCTAATCTAGAACCCTTCAGGGCCCATACGTCCAACTGCCAGTAGTCTAAGAGTAAGTAACATAACATTTAACCGGGTTCTGACTCTGGGAAGAGTAAGTCAAGAAAACACTGACGCGTTGCCGAGACAACCGTCTCCAACACACAGAAACTCGGAGACGGGAAATGAAAGCGGACACGCGGAGCTGGTGCAGCGTGGGAAGCCCTGTGAAAGCAAGTACGTTCACAGCTTTTCTGGAATAAATCTGAAATAAAAGCAAGGGGTTATCAATTCATGCCATAAGTTATCACGGCAGATTTACATAAACCAAACAGAAAACTTCCAATTTGTGGATGTGCTTTTGGACTATTTCTACCTCAAAGGTGAAAGTTCTACCTCAAAGGTATTATGGCTTAGGTTGTACTATCTGCACAGAAAGAAGTAATCCTTTCAAATTTAAAAAAAAAATACTTGAATACTTAAATATTTGAAAATATTAGACACATAATACTGAATCGGTTCTTCTGGGGGCCACCCACCTGCTAAGTTCTCTAGGTGCCTTTTTTAGGAGGGACCGGAGCAGAGCGAGGAGCAACTGTCTGCTTTGAAGCGCACTAAATGCAGTCTCTCTCGGTTAACCACAGGTCTTGGCTTGAACATGCCAGATTTCCAAAAACGCGCATATTATGCAAAACATAAGCTGCACATAAATCAGTAATAGTCAAGAATGTCTCAACTTACGTTTTACGAATCTGCTTTTTCACAAGACAAGGTCATTCTTTTCAGATAGACCAGATGGTCATTTTTAAATTCACACTGAATTCTGAGATGTTTTTCAAATGCAATAAATTAGGTCAAAGAAAGGAATAATTAAAGATGCTTAAGAACACAATTTTAAGATGTGTCATAGCCTTCATCAGATCTTAAGGCATCAATGAACCAGTAAAAGTTAAGAATTACTGCTCTAAATAAATACATACTTTTAACATGATGAAGGCTAAATTGCTTTCACCTTGTTGGATACAGGACAATTTTGGGTTGATTACCTGGTTTTAAAATTATTTTTATTTTTAAAAATGTAGTATAAAACTGACATCTCTTAGCATGCAATTGAACACTGCAACAATGTGATGTGTTTCTAACACAGTGACTTTCATTCCCAGATAGTAATCAGGCATTATTATTAAAAATAAAGTCAAAACAATCCCTACACAACTCAGGAACATCTATATTGAAATACTTGTCTTTCAGGCAATGAATAATATATATTATTTTTCAACTTTTAATTTTGGAATAATCATAGAGGCACAGGAGTTGCAAAAAACAAACAAACAAACAAAAAACAAATAAAACAAAACCAGGGAGATTCCATGTACCCTTCACCCAGTTTTCCTCAGCAGCAACATCTTGCTTAACATAGCACCACAACAGAACCAGGACGCTGACACTGGTCCAGTCCACATAACTTATTCAGATTTCACCATTTCACATGTGCTCGGGTGTGTGTCTGTGCACTTTCCATGTAGTTTTCTCACACGTGTGGATTCATGTGACTGCCACCAAATGTGGAAGTGTCCGTCACCACAGGGTTCCTACATGCTACACCACTCACCACCACCTCTAACCTCCGGCGGCCACCGATCTTTCATCTTTAAAATTCTGTTAGTTCAAGAGAGTTATAGGAATGGAATTATACAGTACATAAACTTTTGAGATCGGATTTTTTTCACTTGGCATAATCCCCTATCCAAATTGTTGCATCAATAGTTTGTTCCTTTTTATTGCTGCAAGGATGAACCACAGTTTAACCATTTACCTGTTGAAGGACATCTGGGTTTTTTCCAGTTTTTGAATATTACAAATAAAGCTGCTATGAACACCCATGTACAGGTTTTTATGTGACTGTAGGCACTCATTTCTCTGGGATAAACAGCCAGGAGTACAGGGTTGCAGGGTTGTATGGCAGTACATATTTAGTTTTATAAGAAACCTCCTGGTAGGAATTTCTGGGGTACTTCTTGCTAGAAGACACAGACTGGAAATAGGAAGGAACTACACCAAGACAACCAATAGAGGGATTAATTCTGCTCACCCTATAACTCACCACGCATGAACAAGCAGACACTTATTCCAGGAGAGAGGAGTGACTGTGGGCATTAGGGGCAGAGGTGAACTGATAGCCTGTCATATGGTAAGACCAGATTCCGGGACATCCCATTCAGCCACACCTGGATCCTCTCCCACATCCATGGTAAGCAGATTATAATACGGAGACATCACATTCACAGATAGCTATGAGGGACTCTCAGAAACAGAGATAAACACATAACTAACAATCCCCAAGCATTTAGGAAAAATGAGCACACCCTGAGAGACAAACCAGCTCATCAAACAAAAGAACCAATACCCAAGAACATCCACTTAATGGAGCACTCACAGAAGTATTTACACTATGCTTCACAGCATCAATGAATGAAATGTAATCCTACGATGAAAATAAAATTAGTCTCACATCAACATTCGCACTGGCAACTTTAGAGGCAAAAAAATGAGAAAACGTCTTCAAAGTTGGAAGAAAGATGATTTTGAAAATGTATTTCTATACCCAGCCAAATTACCATTCAACTATAAGGACATTTTTAGAAAGGACTTGGGGAATTTTTCACAAATCCTCTCCAAAGGATTATGTAAAAAACAAAACCACAGACAGGAAGGTCAAGATTGAATGGTAAACCAAGACATTTATAAAATTAAGTCTAAGTAAGTCTGTATTATAAATAAATAAAAGCAAATAAAAATCTGTTACTAAAAGAAATGAAAACAAACTATGCTGTTTGTTTGTAGGGTACAGGGAATAACATGGGCATTGATTAACTCTGGACATCAAGGGTAGCCATTTACACAAAGAAAAACTGCACATCATGTAAACCAGTGCAGGAGAAGCAGAGAAAACTTTCATAACCCAACAAAATATGGGATAATAAAAAATAATCAGGCAAATGAAAAGCATAAAATGTGTTAGCACAAGGAAGCCCAAATATTCCAGTAATAAATATGAATAGATTAAATTCACCTAGTAAAAGACTGACTCATGGATTAGACACAAAGTACACCTACATATTGTTTTAAAAAGATAAACCTAAAACCAATTGACAAATTAGAACCCAAGGCAATAAGCATAAAATAAGTAGTTTCATATAGATAAAAGGTATCTAGTCCATCATGTAAAATAGATTACAAACTTTTATATATTTAATAAAGCTTGAAAATAACATGTATAAAACAAAAATTGAGAATACAAAAATCACAGATTACAGTAAGAGAATAGCATAATTTAGCAAATAATAGATCAAAATAAAAACATGACACAACAGAAATTACACAATTAACCACCTTAATCATGTATAAAAACTATACCAAAAATACAAACGTGTCAATCACACAGGGAATAGTTGCCAAAAAACTATTATGTATCAAGCCACATAGAAAATCTAAAAATACTCCCCAAAGCAGAAACCAATCAGGCACATTTATTGACGGCAACATACTAAAATTAGAAGTCAGAAAAAAACCAAACAGCTAAAAGGGAAACTAGATCTACCCACTTTGAGTGTTAAGAAACCAAAAAACTTGTGGGTTAAACAAGAAACTAAAAAAGGAAGAAAACAAAATTAAAAAAAAAAAAACCCTCAAAGATCCTAGAATTAACATGAAAGAAAAGGTAATGATATAGAAAACAAAAACTCCAGCTGATTAGTAAAACCAAAAATCTGGTTCTTTTAAAATAATAATAAAAATATTCCTCAACTAAATCTCAGTATGGAGGACCCAAATACTCTAAAACACTTAGCTGTAAAATTGAACCAAAGGTCTAACATCTGGTAATTTAATAAAATTACATTTTAATCTTTGTCTCCACTAATTTCACTAAGTACCTGTAAAACTTCACTGACTGATTTTGGCAGAATAAACTAACATTCTATTAAGAGAATAACTGTCCATCTGATTTTTAATGCAATTCTGTATTTATTTCAATCACACAATTACACAAAATGAATTGAAATAAATAAAGAAGATACCTGTGAACTCCACCCAACCCTGCTTCATCAACACAAGGTAACCATTTATCAGACTTATCAGACTGCTGATTATCCTTCCACACAATTTCTTTTCCTTTTAAAAAACTTAAGTTTTATTATGTAATATTTAAAGTATAAGGGAAACAAAAGAACATTACCATGAACACCTATGTATCTACTTAGGAAAGAAACATCACCAACATAGCTAAAATCTCTACCTTCGCCTGCCCCTCAGAAGTAACTGTCCTAATCTCATGCATTCTTCATACTTCTCTTCGTGTGCATGCATCCCTAAACACATAATACTGCTCTGTATGTTTTAAGCTTTTATGTAAATGTTAGAACACTATACGTACTCTTCGCCAATTTTCTTTTCTCTTAATTGTTCCACTTGTGAACTCCAGCCATGCTGACATATGTAGCTCATTAATTTTCACCAGCACATAGAGTTCCATCATATGAATATCGAATGGCTGATTGCCCTGCTGATGAATATTCCATAATGCTGTCAGGAACATTCTTTGAAAACCCCTTGTGTACCTGAGTGAGAGCTTGTTTAGGGTGGGCACGCAGGAGCAGAACCGCTGGGTCTCAGGCTGTGCACATCTTTAACCCTACGAGATACTGACAAATTGTCCTGTGCATAGAACGACAGGTCCTAATGTCCTAGAGTCTTATCTACTCTTGGTTTTGTCTGACTTCAGCTTTTCCCAGCGTGGAAAGTAAGAAACGGTGTCTTAATGTGGTTTTAATTTGCCTTTCCCTAACAGTGAAGCTGAACGTCTTTTTTCATGTTGCGACACGTAAGTTTCCCCTGCTGTACATTCTTGGCTTCGTTTTCTGATTAGAGCTGCTCCACTAATCAAAAGTCTCTGGCTAAATAGTCTCATGAAAGACTCAGTGGAGCGTGGTTATCTGTAGCAGGTAAACCCATTCATTCGCCCTGTCTTTTCCAGAGCATACGGCCTAACATTGCAAAGCACTGCCTCAGTGTACAGAGTATTTAGCATCAGACCAGTTGTCTTCAACGTGCTCATCACCATGTGTTTTAAATCTTCTATAACCTGCATCGCAAACAATCAGAATGCAAATGGAAGACTCATATCTATGAAGTTCACATCGTATACAAGTAATATTGGGGCATATTTCCCCAAGAGTAAACTAAAATTTTTAGAGCTGACCATACCATCAGATTACCAAATCCTTAAAAATTAAAAATAAATTCCTATACAACCTTCAAAACAGATATAATGCCAAGGGGGACAAAGTTGGCACAAGCTAAAAAGCAGTTAACACTTCCACCACAAGTAAATAACTCATGATAAGTGAGAACACAAGAACATGCTGGAGCGAAGGGCAAGGGCAGCTGGGAATGCCCAGAGCCACCACCCTTCAGGAGCCCACCACGTAGCAGGCATCTGTATGTCAATTTCCTATCCTATACATGGGATGGACAATAACAACCACACAGGTTGCTGTGAAGAGTAAGATAATACGGGAATACAATAATACAGTACCTATGTGTGATCTGATTCTATTTTATGGATGAAGAAATGATACAGAGAGAGGTCAAGTATACTGCTCAAGGTCACAATAAATGGTTCCAATGCCCACATTCTTCACACTGCACTGTAATGTTCACAGTACCTTCCCAATGAGAGTCTCAATGACTATTAAAGGGTATTCACAGGTGGAAGATGACTGAAGAATCTAAGATAGGAAAAGTATTCAGACCTTTAAAAAATTACAGTAAACAGATGAGAGTTTACCTTAGACGATAACTTACTCATGTTCCCTTGTGCTAACAAATATATTTTAAACATTTGCCATTTAAAGGGTAAAATAAACTAATTGCCAGCTTCAGGAATAGATGGCAACCATAAAATCCAGTCTGCTAATTAAGACATATCTCATAGAAGTCCTCTTAGAAATTATTTTTAGATAAACCATCACTGATGTGACCAACTACACTCTAGCCAGTGGAATTCAAGTGGGCAGATACTGGAAGGGTACCTACCTACTGCGGGTGCATCATACTCATCACCAAGCAGAATTTCTGGAGCAGAATATGCAAGAGATCCACAGCTTGTAGTGAGCTTCTTCCCTGGTTGAAATTTGTTGCTGAAACCAAAGTCTGTCAACTTCACGAGACCTTGTTTTTCAAAGAAGACCACATTCTCTGGTTTTAGGTCTCTGTGAACCACATGGAGTTTATGGCAATAAGATATAGCATGTACTATCTGAGCAAAGTACTTCTTGGCTAAGTCTTCATTAAGACCCTCCTCGTGCTTCATGATATAATCGAACATATCTCCTCCATCCCCAAGTTCTAGGATAAGGTATAGTTTGGTCTGCGTGTCGATGACTTCATAGAGGCGAACGATGTTGGGGTGCTGCACTAGTTTCATGCACCTCACTTCCTGGAAAAGATGACCAGTGGCTAGTGTGTCCAATTTGGTCTTGTCAATAACTTTGACTGCCACTTTTTCACCTGTAAAGACATGCCTGGCGAGTTTAACCACTGCAAAGTGACCTCGACCCAAGGTTTTATCCAGATCGTATAATCCAGCAATCTTTCCATCATACCCTCGCTTGAATCCTGCCATGCTGGTCCAACAGAAGAAAAAATATTTAGACTGTTTGAAATGGATGTTCTCATATAAGAGTATCTGGTGAAAATAAGGAATTCATTTTCAATGTTGCCAAGGACATCTACAAAATAAGAGAAACAAAGTTTCTATAACTTTTATAACTTAATAATGAGAAGTTTGAAATAAATCGAAACATGAGGGCCATTTATAACAACGTATTAATATATTTAGGGTTTACATTATAAAGGTTGAGAATTTAAATACCATATTAAAATTTGCAAACTGCAAAACAATTAGTTTGTTACTTTTTTTTGGTAATGTCAAAAATAAGAAAACTGGCAAGTTTGATAAGCTATGTTTAAAAAAACACACACACACATTCCAAAAGTAATTTCAATTAGTGTCTTTAAAAGAGGCAAAAACTGACAAGAAAGGGAAAACACAAAGAATAAACACCTGGACAGAAACTCAACAACTTTTGCTGTTATTCAAAGACTAGCGCTATTTCCTGTAGTACAAAAAAAAAAAAAAAAAAACTTCCTTTGGTGAAGTCTTTGCTTACTCTCCCAGCTGGAATTACCTGCCCTCTCTGCATCACCTTGAGCCACCTCTGTCTCAGATGGTCTTATCCTACAGGTTTTTATATACACTATCTCCATTCTGAGTCTGCAAGGTGCTTGAGAACTCCACGGTTCTATATTTTTCTTCTACCCTCCTCTAACATTTAGAACAATGTTTTACATGTAACAGATAATCAAAATTTTGTTAAATTTTGAAATGCAACTTTTTCCCAAAATGTTTACAAGACAATTGTTTGCTCTTTTGTCACTAGTGCCTAGAACTGTATCCGGCACACGTCAGGTACTTAATAAATATTTGCTGACTGGTACTCACTCTTTGTACTTATCAGTTATGTTTACCTTTATTACAGTTTTTCAACTCTCAAACAGAACCCACCACGATCTGCTTATATTTCAAGAATAAATGGCATGCATTCTTAAATCACTGAAGTCTTTAAGACCATCTGGTTTTAAAGACTGTATCTCACAGGGCATTTCAAATTCTCAAACTAAGCAAACATTAAATATAGAAATAGGTTCTTATAAATGATCCTGACTCAAAAAAAACTCCAAATGTATAAAATTATACAAATTAAGACATCACTTTAAATTTCACAGACTGAATGCCCACTATTATTTTCTCGAACCAAAATTTAACAGAATTAAACAAAAAAAAGTCCAATGAGGACTAGGGCAACCTCCCAAGACTAGCTCTTTCCCATTGGTGTACAGCCAAGCATTTGGTAGTCTTTTCTAAAACTCCCAGTAGAGTTTCACATTTTCAGTTATTTTTTTTTTTATTAAATACTTATATTATTTACTGCACTGAGATGACAAAATCTCAATGAACTAAATTGTACATAAAATAAGGTTGTTTAAAAAAAAAATCACTAACATGAAATGCCTTTAAATCTTGTATTTGCTTAAAAGAACAGAAGAAAAGCTAACATCTATTGAAAACCTACTGTATATAATTTGTGCAAAATGAATCAAACTGGATTTTGTCACCGGATCTTGACAATGCTAAGAGGTCAATATTAGCCCCATTTTTATAGCCAAAGAAACATTTTGTTCTAGATTCTATAATGTTCTAGGTATATGTGTGACAGTAAGTGCTGAAGCTAAGTTTTAAACAGAATTCTTATTTCAAAGTCTATACCCTTTATAAACATTTGACTATTCCCAATATGGTTATATTTAGGGTAATATCTTAAGAGTTAAAATACCAACTATAAAAGAGGCACAAAGTCATTCTCATATGCAAATTGAAATGATGTGAATCACTTATCTGGGACTCCCTCCAAAAAAAAATGAATACATATATATATAAAAGCTTGAAAAGCCAATGTTAATATGTATACTAATGTTTCTTATGTTTTAGTAATTACTGTAATAATAAATATCAACCACCCTTCACAGAATTGGAACAATATGTCAGTCACATGCCAAAAGTTTTACTTTATCCTCATTTAATCCCTATAATTGTCTTCTGAGATAAGGATAATTAGGCCCATTTGGAGGCACAGAAGTAGTAACTTGGCCTAGGCTACAGAGCCAGTGTGTAAAGAACTGGGATTCTAACCTAGGGCTCTCTGACGCCAAAAATCTCAACCACTATGCTACACTATGCTACAAATTAGTTTGTTTCTGCAAATTAATTTCAGAAACCAAAACTAAATTGTTTCTATTAAGATTTTTAAAATAAAACCAGTACTATGAACAAGTGCTGGAGGGAAAAAACCCAAATTTCTTCTATACCGTGTATTACCCTTGGCATCTGAGCTAATAATTTTAATAAGATTAACAGGAAAATCCAAGTGGATTTTCTGGACAGTGGTTGCCAAAAAGAAAGTTTTAATTCAGGCATATTAATTTTCACATATAGAAACTCCAAGCTAACTCCAGGGGGCAGAAAACTATCTTTAAATCTTTAACTTCGATTAATTATAAAGGCAGTAATTATTCTTAAAATTCCACCCAAGTCCATGTTTCCATTGTATAAGCTTGCAAATGCAACTTTAGGTTTCAAAACAAAGTTCTTCAGGCTGTCCCCAAGTTATATATTTTTTTTCATCTATCACTTTACTTTAGATGTATTCCTGGAAAGTGGCATATAAATCAGATTTGTTTAAATTAAATTTTAATTAGTTTTTTAATTTTAGTTTTATTACAAAAGAAATAAACGAATATACAGATAAGGAAAAAAATCTTTTTCAGGGTCTCGGACACCTAGATAATCACAACTAACACTCTGACGTTTCTCTTCCCAGAACTGTGCTAGCGAAAGGGCGCTATGAATCAATTTGTAATCTACTAGCAAGTTCATGGGAAAGAATCTTCCGGGGTCTCTTCGAAATGACGGAATATCCTGCAGTGAAATGACTGTTCACGCTAACTATCGGAGAGTGCACTTTTTTTGTACATGTACCCCTTTTTCAGTGTCTATGAAACTACAACTATATACCTAAAAGCAAGACATTATGAAGGTTGGAAAGAAAAATTGCCTTCTTATTGAACATCTTTTTAAATACTCGTCCACTGTCTAATCTTATTATCAAGTGTATTTTGAGTTAGCGTAGGAAATAATTAAACCATTTTCTGGTCTTTGAGGATCTTGCAGGGCCTGAAAATCACTGTGACCATCGACGCCAAATGTTAAGATGTGGCTTATGTAAAGTAAAGGTGACTTTGTATGGGCTCCAAGACGTACCCTGCAAACTGCATACTGAATAATCCTTGTTATTATTGTATTTTGTTAGTTGATTCTTTCTCCTAAAAAAAAAAAAAATACAGAAAAAGATTTTAGTTCAGTTCTATTTATTTTAACTTTGCTTAACATCAAAATATATTCCCTAAGACTGAATCCAGACAAATAAAAATGGCATATTTGTCTTCGGTGACCCAGTCCCCCATAATCTTTCTTCCCTCTATGAATAACAACCCATTCGATATTTACTAAACAAGAATTTCACATTGAACAGATACATAGAGATTGTCCCAGGCAGACAGGTCAGAAGGATTAGTCCACTGGGAGGAGGAGGAAATAGTGATAATGAACAATAGTAAATTCATCATTTTCTAAATGCCTCCTGGGTAACAGGCACCAAATCCACATTTCTCAGAATCCTCACTAAGAGCCTGCCACCGATGAGGCTCAGGTTGCCGGGGAGCGTCTGCAGCTCCAATCCTGCTCCTTCTGGCTTCGAAGCCCAACCTGCCTGCAGGAGCCCCTCCAGACTCATGAAACTCCCTCCAACAGCAGAGGACAGCAACCTTTCCAACACACTGCCCTCTAGCAGGCCAGCAAAAATCAGTGATGATGCCACCACCAGGGAACACAAAAACACCTTTGCGTTAGAGGCTTTCCATCTGAGAGTAATGAGGAAACTATGAACAAAGAGAACATGAGCAGATCACCGATAGCTAAGTTCTGGGCACAGGTGAGGCAGCCTTGCGAGCCCTTCCGACACTGAAATATCTCACAAGAAACTAAGAGGCCTAAAAATTCATACCAGGCCAAACCAAAGGCAATTTACACAATACACTAAATGTCAGAGTCCAGGTAATCATTAAGCTCAAGTTCACATGAGCTTGGGGGAAAAAGAGAGCAAAGAGGTCTGGGAGAGGAGGCAGGAAAGGTGAAAGAAGTAGTTTACTGCTGGGAATGAGGATGAAGAGAGACGGACACAGTTCTGCAGCACGAAATGGGGCTGGCAGAATCATGGGCACAACAAAATCTAGTGGCAGGTGAACCCTGGGATCCCCACCTGGTCCTTCAGCTCCAAGAGAGAAACAGTAGTTTTCCCCATCACCTGTGTCTGCTTCTCTCTTTCAACAGTTTCATCTATAGTCTCTAGGGCAAGGCGCTGTGGTGGTCCAGTATGGTTGGTACATGGGAGGCCAAAGACTAAATCTGAATCTCAGCTCACCAATCAATAGCTACGGAACTGAGCAAAACCTGATCTCTCCATACGGTTTCCTCATTAGAAACTGTGAGCTGTAAGAGTGGAACCTCACAGGCTGTGGTGAGGATTAAAGGAATGAATACAGGTAACGTGTTTAGCATAAAACATGGCACAGATTCATTAAATGCCAGCTACCACCGCCATTATCACTATTACCCTGATGGTATTCTCCCAAATAGAAATTATTTTAGTTTTCCACTCTACTTCAAGAGAATGAATTTACTGAGCTATTTATCCGTCTCTGGCTTTCATAAAAATTCGGCTGTTCATCTTCCTAAAATGTATTACATTTAAAATGGGTACTTATAAGAGTGATAAAGGAAACAGTGTCTCTGGTTGAGCATCAAAGTCTGATGCTTCTTCAATAAACCATCACACAAAATCTAACTACTTGCTTTTAAAATGATACTAAGATAACTTTCTATCAAATCCATCCTTCCAAAAAAGGGCTAAATATTCCTTTACATTTTTCCCATCAAAGACATTCTTACAGAAAAATCTCAAAAATACAAAATAAAAAATAGAAAGAATAAAGAGGCGTCCACAGTCCTACTACTGAAATCAGCACTATTCATATTTTGGTGGCCTTTCTGCATATATTCATACACAGCTTCTTTATGTTGTTTTACAAAGGTGTGATTATTCTGTATATAACTTATCTTGCATACTGCTTTTTCACTTTCCTGTCACTTTCCTTTCAGCATTTTTGTTTCAATTATGAAAGAAATATCTATGCAATGTAGGGGAAAATGCAATTAGAACATATAGATTGGCAAAATGAGGGGAATTTTAAAAATCATCCATTACTCTATCCTCTGTGATAACCTCCGTTAACATTTTGGTACAAGGCCTTCCATTATTTTCTATGTATAATATATGCCCAGACACAAAATTTTTAACACACACACACACACACGCGCGCGCGCACACATACATGAACATATGGAGGGGGAGGAGGTTGTATCTGTTTTTAAGTATTTCTCCCCACAAAACAGTAAGTTCTTTTTAGAAAATTTGGAAAATGCATAAAAGTACAAAAGAGGTAAAAAAACAAACAAACAAAAAAACACCCACCTGTAATCTCATCTAGGATGACCTCTCTTCAGGTTGGAGTATACATCCTTTATACCTATGCTTCTTTACAAAACTAAGATAGTGTATACGAAGTATGAGAACTACTTTTTCCTCTATACGATGAGCATCTTCCACACACTAAGTTGTTCTAAATCAATATTTTTTTAATGACTACGTAGCTAAGATGACATCTTTTAAAGCAGGCAAACCACTAAATCAGGCCATTGTAGAGCTGTCTTATTCCGTGTGCTCGCACATGCATGGAACTAGAATGGGCCCGAGCGAAGCAGACCAAGTAGTCAAGAGTGTTTATGATATGGAGATTCATGTGTGAGAAACAAGTGCTGGTGTGTGTGGCAAGAAGGGCCTGATGTTCTCCCAGCTAAGAGAGCAGAAGCGCCGCGCGGGTGTGGCTCGGGAAGAGGAAGGAAGCGTGGGCGGCCCCACACACATTTTGCAAGCTGCTGAAAACAGTTGTAGAACCAGCCTCTGTTAAACCTACTGTCATTCTGGAATTCGCCCTGATATTCTTGTCAAAATTCGCTTTTAACTTTGCACTGACATCACCACCACTGTGGTCCGTGCGTCCAATGAACATCTCCCACTCACACCTGCCCCAGGAGAGGCGAGGACAAAACAACGACCCGCAGGCTGAGCGCAGCCAGCTCTGCCGGGACCGTTAGGCACCGAGCCACACCGTGCGGGGAGGAAGAGGGTTGAACGAAAAAGGGCGTGTGCGAAAATCAGGCGCCTTCTGCGGCCGCTCCATGTTTCGTGTGGGAAATTGTAATCGTCCCCACAAAATCGGACCTCCAATATTCAAATGTGCCAAAACCTCCTAAATTACATGCTTTAAAAAAAAAAAAAAATCCACGCCCTCTCATACGAACAACTAAAAGATGAGCTTTTGCAAAGCCACACTGAAACTGTATTTAAGCTTCTTACACATGGAAATTATCCGGTATCTTCTACAAATATCAAAGAATGAAAACTGTAATTCTTACTCATGGGAAATATCAAATTAAACTGTATGTTTATAGAAAAGCCAACTTAAGTGGGGGAATTAACATTCTCTCAATGAATATTACCAACCTGACCTTACTGCTAAAATTTCAAATATATCTATAACGAAAATGGCATAAGCTGAAAGGAAGACAGTAGACTAAATCCTCCAGGAAAATCAATAATCTCCAGGTGAAGCAAAAAGAAAAAAGAAAAGAAAAATAGAAAAAAAAAATTCGACCATACCATGCGGTCACCACTGCTCTTCCCTTTACCCAAAGTAAACAATATTCCATATTTCTAGAATTGCACTCCTCCTCCTGGCAGTTATCAATATAAGCTATAAATCAAAGATAAAAAAAAAAAAACACACACACAAATAGCAAACAGGTCTAGGTCACAGATGGACCCAGTTTTTCACTGAACTGGTTGACTACTGCTATGTGGTCACCCTGTAGTATCAGTCTGCAGTCACTGGATGGAATTTAGATGGGAACTACAAATTAAAAGGTTAAAGCCAACTATTTATTACAAGGAAGGTCTTAATAGGCAAAATGGTACCTCCAAATGACGAAGGAACTATAACTGCCTAATAAAGTACGTTCTGAAAGTTTTCTTCCACATCGTCGATGTTAATAGACTCAGGGCCATTAAGGTGACCAGGGAAGCCAGCTGACAAGCCTGCTCCGGCCCCTCAAGGCAGCAATTGGGTTGCCAATACAAACTGAGCCTTTGAAGTGCTGGTTTAAATAATCTTAATTTCTTTTAAGTAAAACAGGTTATAGTCCAGGATACACCATGGAATTTGAATGTATTCAGGAGTCAAGCGATTTATTAACTGACATAGAGTAGTACTTAATATTTGTAGAGAGAAAGGGGTTATTAACACCCCAGCCACAAAACCTGGACCAACAGCACAGATAATAAGTTCAAATTCCTAAACAGAATTGCCTCTCATTAAAGTGATGAAAAATGCTAAGCATGTCACCATGTCTACTTAAGGGTAAGTGAGCCTTAAAAATTATTAGTATGGTGACAGCCCTAGTATAAAGTGCTCACAAAACAAATACTGACTTCAGTAATAGCCGGTGTGTAGAAATTACTCCAAAATAAATAAAGTCAACCCACAATTACTTCTTTGCCAGGAAAACAGAATATAAAATGGAAGTTATGGAAAATTAAAAAATAATCTAAACCTCTCTTCTAAAGCTTTTCTCAAACTGTCAAAACTCATCTTAACTCCCTATCATCTTTTCTCCCCTGCTGATTTTATGACAAAGGTGGTCATTAAAATATGGTCCGAAAGGAATGGTGGAACATAAAAAATAAACTAATCCATACACAAAAATACTGGTGCCCAACATTTCACTGACTTTGAAAAGACAGAATCATTTGGGGATTCTTTTATCCTTCTGGGACTACAAATGGCCTTTCTGAAAAGCAATCTGGCAGTGTATGTATCAGGAGCCTTAAAATAATTAATAACTCTGATTTAATAATCTTACTACCAGATTTATGTCAACGAAATAAAGACATGGACAAAGATTTATATATAACGATGTTCAATGATATTTATATATGCAAAAAAAAGAAAAAGAAAGAGCATAAAAGGTCTACAAATAAGGAAATGGTTAAATCACAGTATGCTGCTGTATTCTGAGATTATTTAATCTCATGGGGAAATTCTCATAATAAAGTAAAAAAATTCACATTCCAAATTTCATAGCATATGATTCTTATAAGCGAAAAAACTGACACACCAAATTTCATGACATCTGAGTCCAATAAATAAAAAAATTCACATACCAAATTTCATGGTATATGATTCAATTGTTTTAAAGCATATAATTTGTCTGTATGTGTGTGTGTGTACATACACACACACACACACACACACAAACACACACACATACATACACACCAAAATGTTAAATTGATAAAATTATAGAATTTTTTTCTCTTTATGCTTTTCTGTTCTTTTCAAATTTTTGGCAGTGAATGTGTGCTGCTTTTAAAATCTAGGGAAGGTGGAGGTTATTAAAAATTCAACTTTGTACATAATTATTCATTCAATTTACTTTTCCATTGAGATCTATGAAATAAACCGACTTCCCTGAATCTATGTTGTCTAAAGCCTACTTACGTTATCTTACCAAACAAGACATATTCAATGGAATATTTTGCTTCCCCTGGGGAACAAGGTACACAATTCCTTCAGGCTGAGGAAGGGACAGAGAATAGAACAGTCTATTTTCATTAGCAAATAGTTGAGCCCTAATTGTGTAGGACACAACACAGTCCCTGTCCTCTAGAATCTTTCTAGATTCTTACGAATATGTTTTCTATGTATGATAAATAATTATACCAGTTAGCTTAGGCCAGGCATGTCAGAGGAAATGCAGAGGAGACTACAGGCAGGACGGGGGCGGCCCACAGAGCAGGGCTCACCTCCCACAGGTAGTGGAACACCATTCCCGAAAGTGAGGGAAGTAGGCATCAGAGAGTACGCGTGGCTGGCGGGCTGGCGGGCTGGCGGGCTGGGGAAAGGAGAACACCAGTTTGGGTAAAGTTATGATCTAGGGTAGAAGCAAGGTAAGGTTAGAAGGGTCAAGAAGGCTGATCCTGAAAAATACCTAATGGCTCCCCATTCAGACAACTGTGATGAACTCTTACCTACTCAAAGCTAATGGAAAACCTGCCATACTAAATAATTCACCATATATCTACTTTGAATTATAGTCAAGGTCAATTAAAGTGTCATTAAAAAGGCAGTGTCTCGTCATAGCTGCTCTGCAGCGTGGACAGAAGAGGAGCACTGTCATTAACATGAAAGCCACATAAGAATAAGGCCTGGGAGAATCTAAACCAATCAGAAAGCTCACCGTTCACGTGAAAGTTCCATAAAGCATCAAGTTTTGTTTTGTGTTGATGTATTAGATCTCTCTCATTATCACCCATACTACTTTCCTAAAAATCTACTACTAACCTAAATAGGTTTATATAGAAATGAGTCTTACAGCAAAACCATGTTTGACTTTTCACTGTCTTGTTTCAAATTTGAAAAACGTTCTCCTTCTACCACACATGCTCAATTTAGAATTTCAGTTCTGTTTTAATGCCAGTCTCAAAAAAGAGTGAACAATTTAATAACTGGGCATCTATGTATGTACTAGACTCTTTATGCTGTTATATCATTTATTCCTCACAACCTACAATATAATAGAAGGATCACACCCATTTTACATATGAGAAAGTGGGGTCAAAGAGGTTCAAGACTTCCTTGGCTCCAGCGCTACACCCAGGTAGGAGCCACCTAGACTGGACTCCGGGTCCACTGATGCCAGGGCCCTGCGTCTTTCTCTACAATAATGCTTCCCTTTGACCTTGCCCTTCTAATTCCCAGGTAAACAACAACACTAAAAGAAATCTATTTTGACATTTCTGTTGTTCCTCCAATTCTGATGTGCCATGCAAGTTACCTGCCTCAGCAATTAATTAAAAGGAAGAAATTCCCAGTGCCTCCAAGGACTCACCTGATAAACGTTATTAACAAAAAAATTCCATTACAAGCTTTTTGAAATGTTTAGAAACTGCTTTTTAAATTGAGAAAGGAAGTTATAGCCAAATAACCATTCGCAAGACACACTGAGGTAATTATTGGTCATCTAAAAATGGAACGGCACCTTGAAAATAACTTCACCTTTAGGGTTTGCAAACCATTTTGTGATGGTAAGATTCCTTCCCAGTGGCACAGGACAGCCAACGCCAAGAATGTAAGTCAGGTAAGATTTAGGGAGGTTGTTTTCTGCTTAAAAACTTCATCCTTTCCAAAACTGCAATTTTAATGTACTTTGCAAATTACATCCTCTCCATTTGTTTCTGAAAAAGGATTTTCCTTCACAAGAGGATTAGCAAATACTCATAAAATAGGAGAGCAAAGGATAAAATCAGTCCCTAAACCTGCAGGCCGAATATTCTCATTCCAAATGTCTTCAGGAGCACTCATAATACCTTATGCCAATAAAGAGAGAACTGTCCAACCTGTACAAAATGAGGTAAAACAGAAAGCTAAATTTTACTTTAAAATTCAATCGCTCTGCTTTTGTCCACTGCTAAATAAAAAGGCTGTATAATATTTTAACTATTTTAAAAAGGGACCCATGAATACAGTATACTCCGGCTTTAGAGTTTGTCCACAAATATGTTAGCATAACGTTCTAAATCTAAAATGAACTCTATCTCACAGGGATGTAAAGTACAACATAGGGAATATAGTTAATAATATTGTAACAACTACAACTATGTATGGTGTCAGGTGGGTACTGGACTTATCAGACTGATCACTTTGCAAGGTATATAAATATCTGTCATCACTACGTTGTACACCTGAAACTAATATAATATTGTATGTCAACTGTAATTGAAAAAATATAAATAAAACGAACTTTATCTAGGCAAGCTATACTGTAAAGCTTACATTGTCTAAAACATAACTTCTCTAATGCAGAAGAACCAACATGGCTGAATATTAAACCCTGTTCGATGTGTTATTCAAACTTTTTCCCCTAGTTGTGCAATATGAACACAACAGCCTAAAAGGTGTGTGTGTACAGGGGGAGGGAACAACACCCTAAGATTTGGCATTTCAAAGTACCATGTGGCCAACTTTTCTTGCCACTTTGCCGTGGAGGTACACTTCAAAAATGATCAAAATGCATCTACTCAGCAAATACGAAGAGCACCAACCGCAGGATCTGGAGCCCAACAGGTTACTAGACTTCTACAGCCACAGTCTTTATAAAACCAGGATAATCACCACCTCGGAGCGTTACTGAAAGCTAAATGGGACAGCATATGTGACCATGGTGTGACTGGGGTCAAAATCACACAAAGATTTTTTCCACAGCTCCTCAGACCTGGCCTCCCTCCCAGGAGAGTCTGATATTTAAGAAGGGCCGCACGCTTAGCTCCCCATCTCATTCTGGTATCAGTACCCTCACCCCTAACTGGCCGAACAAACTGCTCCTAAGCATCTCTACTGGACATACTGGGAAGGTCTCTGCCTCAAGGTGTTTACAATCTCTCAGGAACAGACACATCAGAAGAGGTGTCTCATCCCTGAATCTGCCTTGGGGAGTTCGAAGGAGGCATCTCAGAGAAATTTATTTTGTGTTCGATCTAAGAACTGGAATGGTGATGGTGGGAAAAGTCTTTCCAGGAGACACCTGAGAGAGCTTAGTGCGACCGGGACAGAAACACATGCAGAGTGTAGCAGACAAGGTCAGACAGGGAGGCAAGGGCCTGTATTCCGTGCAAATCAGGTGACAGTCCACAGATCTGGCTAGCCTGCCCGGGCTTTAGGGCCCAGCAGAAAGGTCACCTTCCCGACCACCACCTTCTCCCCACACCACTGCACACCGGCATCCTGTGCCCTCTTGTAGCACCACGTCCTTTACCGTTATGGCCCTTATGACAGTTGTGGTTATATAATTATTCGTGTGATCGTGTGATTAATAATCTGGGTCCCCCAGGAGACTAAATAGTAAGTTCAGTCCATGTAAGGCCCATGTCCGTTTTATTCAGCTCTGTATTCCAGGGCCTGCAGCGTACAGCATCAACCTCAAATACACAGAAACATTTTACTAAATGAACAAATGAAAGCTGACAAAGAAGAGTCCTGAGCAGGGGAGCAGCAACCAGAGATGGCAGTTGAACAAACCACTCTAGCAGCCAAGTGAAGATCAGACTAGAAAGACAAGGCTAGAGCTGGGAGACGGAAGGAGACAACTGAAAATGGTTCAGGTAAATGAAGACTTAAGATTTAAAAATGAGAGCAGCGATGATTAAGGATATAATGGAGAAGACACACTGAGGAAGTAGAATCCGAGAACTCAATGCACAGGGGGCAAAGCAGAGGGAAATCTATGATGACACCAGTGGAGAGTGGTAGGAGGTGGAGACATTCACTCAGACCAGGAATATGGGAAAGAAACAGACATTTCCTGAGCATCTACTACATGTCAGTGTTGGGCAGTTCTATACTGCTTCTACTTCTGAAATTCTATGACTGTAAAACAATTTAAATCTAACCCAGCTGTTAAAATGGGTATGGTTTCTATTAATAAACTAAAGTGTAGATGTTTTGTTTCTTCTTGGGCACAATGACTATGCCTGAGGCAATCTCTGGACTGGGGATGTAGAAATCAAAGAAGCGGTCTTTGCCGTCACGGAGCTGACAGTCTTTTGGTTTTGAGAAAGATAATTGCACGTCAACAACTGAGGAACCGAGGCCCAGTGAGGCTATGATTTGACCAGTTACATGTCCTATAACCCACACTTTTGGAGCAATGATTTCATAACCTACATTTTCGGGCCAATATGCAGTTGAGGGAGTATGTGTTTAGAAAGACAAACAGATCCAATCTTGCTTTGAGGCTGGAGACACTCCAGAACTTAAAAACATCATAGCACATGGGCAGACAATGCCTTTCGACTTTGAAATAACTACTGAGTAGCCACACAGCAGCAGTCTGGGGCGTGCGACACAACAAGGAAGGAGAGGGAATGAGGCCTGATTTGTCATGGAAGAGCCTACCTGAGCAGAGACCAAATGCTGCAGGTGCCAAAGCAGAATCTCAGGAGGCTCTGGAAGTGACAGCAGAGAAATAAACATTCAGGGGAGGTAGAGCAGAAATCCTCTTTAGAAAGGTTCCTCCCACCCCACCAGCAAGAAATGGTTTCCCGTAAGATACAGGGTCTCTACCCAAAGATGATATACAAAAAAACAGATGAGAAAATGATACACAATAGGAATAATGTAGCTCTGATCATCCAGTGCAGACAACACACTTCTAGTGTTCACTCATAAGGCCACTAAGTCTGAGAGATTTTACATCAGCTCTTCCCAAAGTAAAACAAAATACCAAGACACTTCCCGCTCCAGCCCCAAAGCTACTTGCCCCCCCCAACATATTCTTTAAAAAAAAGAACAGCTGCACTGTTTCTACCTCAACTACCTTCCACCCACTTGGATCTAAGTTCTTCCACCACTTGACCTTGTCTTTTCATCCTCCCTGAACTCCCTGAGTCCTTTTCCCTTCTCTCTGCCTGGGAACTCTACCTGTCCTTCAAGAGCAGTTCAACCATCACCTTCTCTAGGAAACATTCCCCAGTCAGATTCCTCGTCTCCATCTCTGTGCTTCTGAAGGGTTTTGTCTATGTCTCACCAGAGCATTCACCAGACCCTACGGTTACTGCCTACCTCGGTGTCCCCAGTAGCCTGTAAGCTCCTTCCTATTGCTGTCCCCTAACCCAAGGGCCCAAAAGCAGACACACGAAGGCTCCAGGAATAAATGATTGATCATAGGTTATGTTTACCTTCAAAGCTGCTAGAATCCACTCAACTTTTCCACCTAAGTTGCTCTAAGAATTTACCTGCACATATATGCAAGCTGGAAAGAACCTAAATTCTCCGTAATAGTTTTCCTATAAAAGCATCTTGGCTAAAAACTCTATCTTTTGGTTGTTAAGCAAACAACTGGCATCCAGTTAAATCAAGTCTTTAGAGTTCCCCACCGATGTTTTTAATTCCTAACTTTCTGACCACGTGGGAATTTCACCTGTACCCTTTTCTTCCTGGGCAGTGTAATGAGCTCCTAGGCTCGGACGTGCTGCTATAGTGAAGAAATCATGTCTTATTTATATCAAAGCTTAGAACCATGGTTGCTCAATGTCTCTAAAAATAAATAGCTTTTTTTTTTTCTATTTAGTTTCACTTTCCATACGAAGAAAAACATCCACAGTAAAGTTTAGACAAACAGTATTTCCTGCAACCAGTAAAAATATCATGAATGCCTTTCAATTTCAACAGGAACACTTAAAAGTCTTCATTTTAGGATAATGGGATTAAACTTGAACCTGAAATTCCCCATCTATATTGCTGTTCTAGAAAACTAAAAACTAGTATAACTTCTGAATTTTCATATGTTTTAAACGATAGGGCCTTACTGTAACACAGAAAAATTTACTCAGTAAAAAACTGAGTGACAGTAATTTTTTGCATACAAAATAAAATAAAAACTGTGTAAATTTTAAAAACAGCAAGGTTTTTTTAAAAACACTCAAAGTTCCTGCCTGGAAAACCTTGAAGATGGACTATTAAATATTAAGAAAAGTTAACACTGTGCACTTGATTTGCAATTACCACACTGCTTCCACACATGACCTTGGGAATGCCATGTAATTTCTCTCATTACTAGGTCTGTAAAATGGGAATGTCATCTGTCTTCCTAATAGGAAAAATTAGATAGTCAGATAAAAAAATCAATTTTTTAAAAGTAACTTGTCTAATTAGTATGCTTAAATCATCACTTGCACAGTACATTCCTCTTCTGAAATCCTATTCCAGAGAAATATTTAAGCAGACGTTGAAGACAGATTTCCTTAAGGGAATGGTTTTATAAATCTGGAAAGCAATGTAACAGGATTATAAATTAACAAAGTGATTACATAAGCCTTGACAACCTCAGGCATTAAAGTACACCGATAACATTCTGATAAATTAGACTGATAGCATCCCAACTCTGTACAAGGAACCCAAACTGAGGAATCTGACGTTTGATAGGAATTTGGTGGAAATTCAACAGGATGCCCAACCTCTACAGTTCTACCACTTGCAAGCCATGCTTCACCTTTCACCATAAAATGGGAAAGTCAGCTTGAACACCTGTTCCTAAGACTGAGCATGCACTCAGCTAAATGGAAGGTGAAAAGAAGTAACTTGACAGCCTGAGAGGTCTTATATCCACAGGCATGTATAGATTTAAGAACCCTACCACTAAATTCCCCCGCAAACACTGGACTTGACCTGAACTCTCTACGAAGCTACTGGATTGTATTTGACCCAACTGTCAGGATTAGCACAGCTCCAGGACACCCCCTCCCTACCCCGCCCAGGATAAAAAGCTGTCACTTTCTTGGATCTCAAGTCCAATCAAGTATAAGGTAAGAAGGTTTTTGTAAAATGGTCCAGAAAGAAATCAACAGGCGATGACTACGGAAAAGAACAGAGGTTTCCCAAACTGGAAAAAGAAAAAAAAAAAAAAAAAAAAATTCTAGTTCTCCCTTGGGAATGGCACTGCGCCTCCTTCCTTACCCCGTTGCCCTTTCTCTACAGGCAACAATATCCCCATTCTATTGTAAGGCTGCATTTTTACCGAGGAACCCCCTTGTTGCAGCCAGATTTGTAGATCTGTTTGAAAAAGAAACACATTCGGAGAATACACATTGCACGGGAGAAGCTGGGCGCGGGGAGCCCGGCTGGGGCTCGCGGCCCGGCGGGCGCCGCACTCGGCCCGCTCCGGGGCGGGGCGCGGGGATGCGGGCGCCTCCCGAGGTGCCGCAATCCCGCCGCGGCTGCAAGGGCAAGGCCTCCGGGCTCCCGCGGCCGGCCGCCGCAGTGACGGCTCCCGCGCGGGCCCCGACGTCGCGCCGCCGCCAGGCCGCGCAGCCGCCGCCGCACCGGGTCCGGGCCGCCGCAGCCCGGGGCCCGCATCCGCCCGGGCCCGCGCTGCAGCCGGCGCGCGGAGCGCGGAGCGCGGAGCGCGCAACTTACTTTCCGCCTGCGGCGGGCGCCCGGGCTCCGGAGCCCAGCTCCGCAACGGCGGAGGCCACCAGGCTGCGGAGGCCGGCCCCGCACCCCGGCCCGCCGCCGCCGCGCCCGGCAGCGAGCTGCGCCCCCTCCTTACCTCGGCCCGCAGGCGGGCGTCCGTCCGCAGCGGCTGCGGCTCCGACGACTCCCTCCCGGCCGCCGAATCCCCGCACCCAGCGCTAATCATAATACCAAGCGGGCGGGCGGCCGGCCGCGGGGAGGGGCGGGGCCGAGCTGCGCCTGCGCGGGCCGCTCGTCACTGTGACGCGAGCGCCGGGGCGGGGCCCGCGAGGGGCGGGGCGGGGCGCACCTGCGGGCCTGGCGCGCGGGCTGCTGGAGGGCATCCTGGCAGCCGCCCGACCGCAGCGAGTCTGGGCTGTGGCTGGCGGTGGGAGGCGGGCGAGGCGCCCAAGGAGGGTAGGGAACGGCGAAGGAGGAAGCACCAGGGACACGCGACAGTGGCCTAGAAAAGTGGCGCGAGCTGTCGGGGGAAATCGGAGGGGAAGGGACCGCATCCGCACAGGACTCTGCGTCCTGGGGCAGTGGGGGTGGGGTGGGGGGTCAAGGGCTGGCACTCACTTTACCCTCTTAAAGGTTCACCCTGTCTCCCGTCCAGGTTTAATCAAGGAGAGAAAAAAATTAAATATATATTGATATATATGTATACATACATCATACATGCCTTTTTTCCTCTACAGTTTTTTTTCTGTCTGGGAACCCAATTTGAAGGAGTTTTGATTTTGTTGCTATTTAAACAAAGGGAGAAAAAAGCCCAGCATCTGAACGCAGCGCTGCCGTTAAAGGCCAGCGGGAGACACCCGCCCGGCCAGGCTGCCTTCTCTGGAAACAGCGTGGAAAGGCCGAAGGTCGTGGAAAGTATTAAAACATATGAAATCAGAGATTCAAAACACGCCAGGCATTAACCGTGGCCCTGGATGGTACAGCTCCGGAACGAGCTTAGCGCTGGCCCACAGGCGAGAGCGAGAGGGCTCCCGCCTCCCACCTTGACAGTGGAAGCGTGGCGCTCAACGGAGCTCAGCGATCCTGGAAGGGAGCTACCTGTCTGATGCCAGGTTTCTCCAACCTGCTTTTCCCTTTCCTTTTTTCTGTTTCTCCCTTCTTTCCACCCCTCCCCTAAGAAAAAAAACCCCTAGCAAAGGACACAAGCCAAAAACCAACCAAACAAAAAGTGCTACTTAGATGCTCCAAGTTTGATCAAATTGGACGGAGAAGAGGAAACTAGATGCTTTTAGCAAATGTCTCTGTTGATCTGCAGATGTCAGAAGCCTTTTCCTTTAGACTCTCTCCACAGCGTCAACTTCAGGTACCTGAAGATGCTTGGGAAGCAAGAGTAGGTTGGGAGGTGCTACCCTACGGGGAACAACGACTTAACGTTTTCTATTAAAGGAGGACTCCCAGTTACCCTAATGTCCCAGCGTGGGATCATGGATCAATGGCTGGGGAAAGCCTCAGGCTGTGGGTGTCAGGCTGAGTCAAGGCCCCAACTCTGGGATCACTCTGATTTAGAAAGACCAAGAAAAAATAATCTCCCTTTGACAGTGACATTCTAACTCTAGCAGCATGTTAAGCAAGAGCTCCTAACTCGTTTTGTGGAATTTGTTCCTTTGTTACTGGAAAGCTGGAAGGTTATGCACTTTTTCTCTCAGGGAAGGATCACTATTCAGGGAGCCCTATAGCTAAGTAAAGGGGAAAAATACCAATTTAATGGTCTCCCAGGAGAATGCCAGTGGTTAAAGGCCTCCACCACCAGGTCTGTAGCCCCTGAGATAGAACAATAACCCCAAAACAATGGTCATAATAGATAAGCCGTTGGAAGACAGAGTAACTGTCTTCCAACTGTGTGTAACTCAGTTTTCGAATGTAAGGAAAACAAGGGCATAAGAATGGCAAAACAATGAAAAGGAACAGAATAAGTTGATTTAAGTCAAGTCAGCTCCAATTCTCTTCCAGAGAAAGGGATGCAGTACTGGCCACGTGGTAAATCATTTATTCATCCCCAGTGTTTCTTGAGAAGCTGGAGTGCTGCTGGCAAGAACATGACCCATTTTCAGTTCCACACCATAAATGTGGTAACGTGATCTGATTATGCTTAAGCAATATTTTAAAATATTCCAGTATAAATTAATATACTATTACTTTGAATTTAAGCTAATGTGTTCATTGGTAATGAAGAAACCCCTTCTCTAGTCTGCCCTGGGGCTGTCTCCAACACAAACTGCTTTTTTAATGTTAGGTCTTTTTATGGACTGGTAGGAAGCTTTAATTAGATATATAGCACTCTACAAAACAAGATGAAGCATGCAGGCTTTTATTACAGTCTCTGTGATTCAGATCTTGAAAATAACATAATGCCACTAATTTAAAGGAAGAAGTTGTTTATTGGAAGAAAACCAGAGAGATGCTACAAATTGGATCAAGATGTGAAAAGCAAGCAGATTTATGAAAGAATTGCCATTTTCATCTTGCCCCCCCCCCAAAAAACGCAGGCATTATCTTCTTTAGATATTGTTAGTTTTCATAATTTAATGTATTTAAAATAACATATTAAGTATTCATGTACAGTTTTGACTTGTGACATTTTATGTAATGAGTTCCTTGTACATATTTGAGTGGTCATTTTGTACCTGTATTCATTGATACTTGTGCATTTCTAATCCTGGCTTCACCCCAGTGTGACCAAAATACTACTTTATTGGAATGGCCTAAAGAATTCTTCAATGACTTTCCCTCACCACCCCCTTGGCATCAGTTTGCATCTCTAACTCTTTTATTTCAGATGTCAGTTAAGGCCTCTGTGTGTGTGTGTGTGTGTGTGTGTGTGTGTGTGTGTGTGTGTGTGAGAGAGAGAGAGAGAGAGAGAGAGAGAGAGAGAGAGAGAAATTTTGATAGTTGTGAACAAGGATCCAAAACACCAGTGTTACCTCTGCTTGTTTGCAACCTATGAACTAGAAGGCATGGCAGACACTGCCTGGACTTAAATCCCAGCTCCACCATTAAGAGCTGTATGGCCTTGGGCAGGTTGCTTAACCCTCTCTTTGTTTCCTCCTCTGTAAAATGAGAATGATGGCGATGATAACGATCATTTCTTATAAGGGTGGTGTAAAGTAGTGTTTCTCAAAGTGTGCTCCTTGGACCAGCAGCATCAGCTTCTGGGAACTGGATTGAAATGCAAATTCTTGGGCTTCACTCCAGACCTACTAAATCAGAAACTGTGGTTTCTCTGTTTTAAGAAGACTTCCACGTGATTCAGATACAGAGTAGAGTTTGAGAACCACTGTTGATGGGATTAAGTAAATCTATATAGATTATTAGAACAGTGCCTGGCACATGGGAAGGAGTATATTAATAAATACTTTTTAAATGAGTCCCATATGATGTTGCCAAGATATACAAAGTTTAATTAAGGCCAAAAGAAGCATGCCCGTGTTCTTCCAACAAATAAATCTTGCTTCACCCTTTGTCCAAAGACTTTAACACAGACTGCCAAGCCCCTGGCAACCTGGCTCCTGCCTTTCTTTCCTGCACTTTCTATTCTCCGTGTGCACCGTCTCCAGCCTCTCCAATCCTCAGAAAGAAAATTTCTTTTTTCATATTCTGTTCCCTCTGCCTGAAAATGTCACCTACCCCTTTTCTCCATTTCCTACACTTGCGATCTCCCGAATTTCCACTTAGGCTTCAAAGACTAGCTCTGGTGTCACCAGCTCTGGTGTCACCTCCTCTGTGGTGCCCCCACCCGAGCCCAGTCAGAACCAGGAGTTCTCGGACCCATACCTGTACAACCCTCTTATATTTATCATAGGGCATCTTTTTATTGAGGTGTAACCGACATAAAATACCATAGGGTTTTGTAACTGTTTTTACTGTTCCATTTTCTCCCTTTGCATCTTAAACTCTTGGTGGATAAGGATTTTTTTTTAATTCAAATTTCTATTCATGCCACTTACCACTGAGGTTGCAAGCACGTAACCCAAGGACTTGCACTACAGACTTGGGTATTTTTTTTTTCACATAGGTCCTTTTAAAAATTTGAATTAGTTGAGAATATTTGAAAATTGAGAGATTTAATTTTTTTATAGAGCCTTTTCCATCTTTTCACTTTCTAGATGGTCATTTCTGTGCTTTTTTTTTCATTTTTTAATTTTAAATTTTAAAAAGTTAGACATTTATACAATCCATGAAGCGATACCCCCCATAACGCTGGCACTCATCTGACACTACGCTCAACCATTACAATAATATTGAGTGTATAGCCTATGCTATACTCCGAATCCCTATGGCTGTTTTGTAACTACTGATTTGTATTTCTTCATCCCTTCACCTTTTTCATCCAGCCTTCCCCTCCAAACCATTCTTCCCCCTGGCAATCACCAGGTTGGTCTCTGTATCTGTGAGTCTGTTTTTGTTTAGTTTGTTTCTTTTGTTGCTTAGATTTCCCCATGTAAGTAAATCATATGATATTTATCTTTCTCTGTCTGACTTATTTCACTCAGCGTAATACCCTCTAGGTCTATCCATGTCATTGCAAATAGTAACATTTCATTTTTTTTATTTTTGAAAATTGGGAGATTTAATTGTTGTGTTTAACAGTTTTAGTGAGTTGTAATTTGCATACCATACAGTTCACCCATAATACATGGCAATTGAGTGATTTTTTAGTAAATTTATAGTTGTGCAACCATCACCCCAATCCAATTTTAGAATATTTCCCTCACTCCCAAAAAGATTTCTCATATGCATTTGCAGTCAGTTACACTCTAATCTCCAGTCCTCAGCAACTAATGATTCATTTTCCATCTCTATAGGTTTACCTTTGCTAGAAATGTTGTATAAAAGAAATCATACAATGTGTAGTCTTTTGTGTCTTGCTTCTTTCACATAGATTGTTTATCCGTGTTGTAGCACGTATCAGTAATTTATTCCTTTTTATCGCTAAGTAGCATTCCATCATGTAGACACAGCAGGTTTTCTTTTTCCATTCACCAAGTGTTGAACATTTCATTTATTTCCAGATTTTTGCTATGATGGATAATGCCGCTATGAATATTTACACACATTGCTAGGTGGAGTTATTGGATCACGTCCTAACACTAAGTTGATGATTTATTTCTTGTAGTGACTGCACCATTGTACATTCCCACCAACACTGTATGAGGATTCTAGTTTCCCTACATCCTTGCCAACATTTGGCATTATTAGACTTTTAGATTAGCGCTATTCTAATAAGCGTGTGGTTGTGTCTTATTGTGATTTTGAATTGCATTTCCCAAATGACAAACGATGTTGGTCATCTTTTCATGTGCTTTTTAGCCATTCATTTGTATGCTTTGGTGAAAAATCTATTCAAATCTTCTTGCTCATTTTTAAGGGGGTTGTTTGTCTCGTTGAATTATAATATTTTTTGTTATATTTCAGATACAAGTACTTAATTAGATATATGATTTGCAGATATTTTCTCCCAGGCTGTTGTTTGTTTTTTCATATTTTAACATATTTGGAAGTGCCAAAGTTTTGAATTTTGATGAATTCCAACTTATCAAAATTTTCTTTTATGAATTGTGTTTTTGATGTCATATCTAAAAATTTTTGCCTAAGCCAAAGTCACAAATATTTTTTCTATGTTTTTTTCAAGTTTATAGTTTTCAGTTTGACATTGGAGTCTATAATTCATCCTGAGTTAATTATTATACGTGATGTAAAATAAGGATTAATTTTAACAAATAATTTATTTTTTGCATATGGATAGCCAATTATCCCAAAGCCATTTGCCCAAAAGAGCATCATATCCCAACTGAATTGCCTTGACACCTTTGTTGAAAATCAATTTACCATAAGTGTAAGGATTTTATGAATTTTCTATTTCCGGTGATATGTCTATCCTTATACCATTGTGGCACAGTCTTAACTACTATTATTTTATAGTAAGTTTTGAAAATGGGTAGAATAAGTCCTCCAACTATGTTGTTCTTATTCAAAATAGTTTTGTTATTCTAGGTATTTTGCATTTCCATGTAAATTTTAGGATCAACTTGTTAATTTATATCAAAAAATTTGGGGGGGATTTTACTTGGTATTATGTTATATATGAGTCAATTTGAGAAGAGTTGCCATCTTAACAATAATGAGTCAATTTATAAACATGATATGTCCCCATTTATTTAGATTTTTAAATTTTTTTTTATCAACAATGTTTTATAATTTTAGGTCTTACACATCTCTCGTTATATTTATTTTTAGCTATTTTATTCTTTTTAGTACTATTGTGAATTGTATTGTTTTCTTTATTTCATTTTTAGATTGTTCATCATCAGTGTATAGATGTATTTATTGATTTTTGTATCTTGTGATGTTTTTATTTATTGGTTTTTTTTTTTAGATTCATTAGGATGTTCCAAATATAGGATCATATCAACTGTAAATAGGCAGTTTTATTTCTTCTTCTCCAATTTGGATGGCGTTAATTTCTTTTTCTTGTCATCTTGACAGATTGGAATTTCCAGTAGGATATTGACTGGAAGTGGTAAGAGTGAACATCCTTGCTTTGTTCTCAAACTTATGGAAAATGCCTTTAGTCTTTCACCATAAAGTATGATGTTTACTGTAGATTTTTCATAATTTTTTTTAGCTTTTGAGAAAATGTCCTTATGTTCGTAGTTTGAGAGTTTTTGTTGAGAGTTTTATCATGAACGAGTATTGGATCTTGCCAAATGTTTTTTCTGCATGTTTTGGTCTGACCATATAGGTTTTGTACTTTATTATATCAATACTGTATTTTGCCTTAACTAATTTTCAGATGCTAAGAGCCTGATACAGCGAGTACCTTGATTTGAACCTTGTTAGACATGGAGCAGAGAACCAATAAAGTCTGCCTGGGCTTCTGACCTACAAAACTGTGAGTTAATAAATATGTGTTGATTAGGCTGCTAAGTTTATAGTAATTTGTTACCTAGCAATAGAAAACCAATAACACCAACTTTGTCTAGTTTTCTCTGCCATAGCTAGAAGTCTTGCCTCATGGCAGAGCAAATTTTGAAAAAAAAAAAAATTAAAAAAAAAAAATCAAGATTTCTGGCTTCTCTTGAAAAATGGGAAGACCTTGCAACTTGAGGTTTGCATTTCCCCCATGTCAAACCATCTGCTATAGAAGACCAGTGGCTCTCCCCAGTATCCTTGTTAGCCAGGGTCTAGGTCCTCCAGTGCATCTGCTCTTGTCCTTCATCCTGGGCCTGCATCCAACTACAGGCCTGGCCCTGCGACATCTGAATCTGTAACACAGCTAATCACCATGTGCCCAACTTGTAGTAAGTGCTCAGTAAGTATTTGTTGAAAGATGTGGACACTTGGAATGACCAAGACCCTTCAGTGCCCTTAGGAAGACGTTCAGGGTGTGGTCTGCAGAGCCTGTTCACCTGAAGATTCCCTGGAAATCCCATCAACTTTTACGTACATCTCATTGGCTGATAGTGTGTCATATGAGCAGCCCTAGTTCCAAAAGAGGCTGGGAAATATGTTTTTCAGCTTGTCACATGTCACTCCAGCCCCAACAAGGAAATCAGGGCTCTGATAGAAAGGAGAAAAGAGGAGGAGGGGTACTGGGTTAGTGACCAGTAGTCTCAACACCCAGATCACAGAAAATAACAGTACCCCAGAAGCCTTCTTGTGCCCCCAGGGTACACTCCTGACTTCTTATAATATACTTAGTATCGCCTCCCCTTTAGCTCCATGTAAATGGAATCCTATAGAGTGTGTTCTTTTGTGTCTGGCTTCTTTCATGTGCGGAATGAATATTCAGGAAAAAGAAACAGTATTAGAGCAGCTCAAATGATCTAACAAGTGACTTATTTATTAGCCTTGAGGAAAATCACTGTCAGTGATGGGATTATCTACCTCCATTCCCTGAGTTTTCATTAACTACCCATTTGCCCTTCAGCCATGGACAGTCAAGAGAAATGACCAGTAGAAATAGTAACAAGTATACTTTCCCATGGAAGATATTTTGAATACTCTAAAATCAGAGCCACGTGACCACTAGATGTATAGACACAGAATGCATGGCCGTAGTGCTGTCTGGGTTAGGACCTTAAGGCCCCTGCTAGGCCAGGCCTTAGTCTTCAGTTGCTGGATCGTAAGGAGGTCGTGGGCAGGGTGGATGGATGTCCAAAGGAGCAGGACTCTGAGGCTCCAGGCATTGGTAGTGTATCTGTCAGTGCAGAATAAGCTCAATGTTTTAACGTCAGCGCAGTGGGCTGGGTGAATGTTAGCACTGCTCTTTATCATAACAGAGTGAAGGTTGGGGGGCCTCTGGTGAAACTGGACATGAGATATTCTAGCAGCACACGGATGATTACAGCTCAAATGAGGTATCTGTCTTGATGAAGGTGAGACTGGTCTGTTCCCTTACGGACAGGAGGAGACAGGACAGTTGGCAGCACAGACTCCACAGCTGAAGTTGGCATCTGATAACTGAACAGTGCTGAGCTGAGCCATCAGGGCACGGATGTCAAAACAGCTGATGCTTATTTCCTTAGGACAGTTTTGCAAATAAAGCTTTGCTTCTTTCCAGCTCACAATTCTTTTCAACTGTCCCACCCTACTTCAAAATCCAGGAGCATTAGGCATTATATAAAAATAAAAAATAAAAATAAGAGCAGGCTAGGGAAAGTTGATTCAAGACTCAAGACCACTCTCCCAGAAGCAGCAGCCTTATCTTCACTCCCAGCCCTCACTCCTTTGCCTGCCTGGACTACAGGGGCCAGCAAAACTACCAGCTCACTTTCCCAGCCTCCTTTCCAAGTAGGAGGGATGACCATATGATCCAGTCTGGCCGGTAAGGTCTGGGTGGAATTCAGCTGGAGTGGTAGTGGTGGTGGGATAGGGGAAGCTTTTGCTTTTCTGAGACAAAGAGACAGCTGCAGCTGGTTCTGGCCTTCCCCTTTCTTCCTGCCCCGATTGGGCGTGGTGCCTGAAATAGGAACTGCCATCTTGCAACCACTAAGGAGAGACCAAGGGAATCACAGCAGGGCTGGCTCTGGACCTCGTGAGCAACTAGACAAATGCTAACAGCTGCCTGCTCCAGACTTTTTAGCCTATGAAAAAAAATTGAAAATTCTGTTTGTTCATTATGCTTACTTCTATCTGAAAGCATTCTTAAGTAATACAACTAGTATAAACCATTACTTGTCATGAATAGGCAAAAAAAAAGGAAGGGAGGCAGTGAAGATTTTCAGAATATAGTTAATATCGAAATAAACTATGGACACTTGTTCTCAAAAGCAAGGGAGATATCAAATCCTACTGGGGTCAAGCCAAAACAACACAGATGCCAGCTTGAAGGGACTTCCACTGGCAAAGGAGGGGACAATTGGATTAAATTGAGTTAAAAATTGATAAAGGGAAATAACCAAATAATCAAGCACTTATCCTGCCTGTCTGGTATGAACTATATTTCAAAGCAATGGAAGAGATGATAGGTGCTATTCAAGGAATGATAGGATTAGAAAACCACCGCATTGGAACATCTGATGAAATACAGAAGAATCTAGGCAACTGCCACCAATAACCATTAGGTGAAAGACAGACAAGGAACCTTGGATGGACCATGCTGGTAACACCTGAACCTACTGCTCGGTTTTTCCATCTCTAGAAGGTAAACATGTCTATCATGTGTCTCGTGATACAATATATCAGAAAGTACACAGCATGTCCTGTGATATTTTCTATACAAAAATTTTAAACAAGAATCTAATGCAGTTTATAGGAAATAGAAGAACAAGTGAAATGACACCAGGAGGAAATAATCAGCTAAATCCAGAAAGTAGTATATTCTAGAGGACCAATGACTCATGTCTCACCCTCTTTGAGAGAATAGCATAAAACCAGGGAGAGAAGAGAACTGTTACAAGGTAAAAGAGACTTCAGAGTCCTTTCAATCAAATACCACGTGTGTATCTTGTTTGGATCCTGATTTGAATGAAACAACTATAAAATTATTGTTTGAGCTCATTAGGAAAATTTGGTATGTTCTGAGTATCACATCCCAAGATAGTGGCATTGTGGTTATGTTTTTTTAAAAAGCTATTCTTTGATTAGAGATACATAGTGAAATATTTATGGGTGAAATGAAATGATGCCGAGAATTTGCTTTAAAATATTCCAGCAGAAACCCAACAAAAATTGTGGGGCGGTATAAAGAAAACAAAATCAGGCAATCCGGAAAAGTTTTGTTGTGTTTTTTCCTCCACTTTTATGTATTGTTGAACACTGGGTAGAAAAAGTTTTTTTTAAGATTATTTTGATTTTCTTGCATTCTAGATGCCGATAGCAATACAAATGAGAATGCAATTTTTAAAAATTCTATCAAAGGATATAGCAAAGCAATGTCATGTATCTATACTTTAAAGTAGAGGATGTTAAGGTCACTTTAGAGATGTTAGTCCTGGCCCGGAGTGCCTTCCATGTACTTGTCCTCCTGTGTGACTCCCCAGGTTGGTTCTCCCTTGTTCCTGCATATTCCCAAGAACACTTTGTTCTTTCCATTGATTTCTAATTACTTGTCCATCCTCTTCCACTAGACTGTGAGCCATCTCCCCAACCCCAACTCTTAATCAAGAACAAAGACTCAATTCCTATTATTTTCTGCATTACTTATACCTAGGGTGATATTAACACATAGTAGGTGATCAATAAATATTTTGGGGCTATGTAAACAGAACCCAATCCACTGTGTTTTACACATGCAGAGACTGAAACCCCAATGGCTGAAGTTTCTGGCCTAGGGCTGCAATTCTTCAGAATCAGAACCATTCCTGAGAATTTACACCTTCTGATTCTGAGTCCAGTGCTACTTCTGAATCTTATTTCTGATTCCAGAGTCTTCTACTTTATGAGAGGGGCCTTCCTTTACTAGTGCCAAATGTGCCATTTCCAATGCTCCCCCAAACCCAATTCTCACAACAAATTTATAGTGTTCTCTGTAAGGACACTTGTGTATGTTTCTAGAAGACATTATTCAAATCGGTTTTAGGCAGAGGAGATTGTAAGTAATTATATAACACAGGCAACATGATGTTTTTAATAATAACAATAGCAACAACAATAATACATGAAATCCTTAGCACTCATGTTTGCAGAAATAGTAACTCTTCCTTTTATTCTCCTCCAGTTTTAAATTTGCCTAATCAAGAAAAGAAGCCAAAAAGTATCTTCGATGTTTCTTGAGTTTCGGCCCAAAAGTTTGTGGTATGCATGGTAATCCATGCATGAAAATAACCTTGGTTTTTTTCTGAGCCTTTCTGACCACTCTGAGTCAGCCTTTGGCCAGAGGTCATACTCATATTTCCTGGTAACCCCCAAAGTTATAAACAACAGTGATGGAAAGCCAACCTGGACTATTGCTTAACTCTATATCCCTCAGGTCTTAGCTTCAATGTCACAGCCTCTGACCACTCCCACTTCCCACTCTACCCCAAATCTGGATTATGTGGCCTCCATAACACACCACAAGTCATTTGGCATAGCTCTAACAACACGTTATTACTACCACCTCTTATTTTCACTCTAGATTCCAAGCTCCTCCAAGGTAGAGACTGGAGGTCTTTTGGTGCCTTGCACATGGCAGGTACTCAATGAATACTTGTTCTGTGAAGATACAAGTAGTCGAAAGAATGGATTTCAAGATTCAAAAGTCCAGTAACTGAGACTAAATTTAGACCATCCTACCCATTAAGGTGTTGATTAAATACCTTTTGTCCTCAAGGTCTAACTTAATAATGTTGAAAAGAGAGGAACCATCTAGTCTTCAGAAAGTGATCGAAAGATTGGATAGGAGATGTGGTATGGGTTATGCAGGTAACTAACATCCCTCACTTTTGTTTTCTTCTCTCTCTCTCTCCTCTCAACTTCCCCCCACCCTCTCTCTCATCACCACCTCTGGAATAACCAGTCTGAGGTTTTACTTGTCCTCCTCATCTACTACTCTGTTCTGCCCCTTTGAACAGAGGAGATTTGGGTATGTGGATCTTGGTAAAAGGAACAAACACGGCTAGCAAGAGCTGACACTTACACACACACTCGCACTGCATGGGAACCTGGCTCACCCAGAAGATGACTAAACTCTGATCCCCAGTCAGTACTGAGGGCCCCTCCCAACAGGGGCCCTTTGCCTGGACCTGAGGCTAATCAGTAGATCTCAATCTATCATAAGGAGGATGGGTGTGGGTTATTCATGACAATCCCCATACATCTTAAGAAGTCAACTCTGTTATCTGAGATAGTAGAGTATTTGTAGGAGTTCTGAGCCAAGAGAAGAGCCAGAAAATAACCAAATCCAAACCAAAAGTGAAAATGAGATGGTTTCTTTTATATAATCAGTGAACAGTATGTAACTCTACACCAAATGAAATCAACCAAAAGGGCCTAATTCAGACTTCAGGGGCTAATCATAATTATAAACTAGGAGGAAAAAAATCACCAGACTAAGCCAATTGAGGTTAATGAACATGGAATGTACTGTCCCCAAATGTCTATAAACTGAGGCTTGAAAAGTTCAAATCATCAATATTAAAAAAGGTAACTTTCAACAGATTCACCTACTATTAGTTCCGGTAGGAAAATATCCGTTTCATTGTCATCATAGATTTGACATTCACAATAACCTGCCCCAGCTGAAAGGCCATTTAGAAAAGAAGAAAGGCTAGGGACTCCTGGAGCTAAGGCCATGTTTAGGGCTCAGAGCCAGCTACCCATCATCCTAAGCATTGGGAACATGAAAGCTCTAAGCCATGTCTTGCTCTCAAGAAAGTTACAGTTCCTTTGATGCCAAAGTGTCCTAGAGTAAGTGCCAATACATAGTGTAGTTATGCAAGAGCATTGGATGGAGGGGAAAAAAAGGACGTCTGCACAGGTAGATGTGTGTATAGCTTTTGACTGATAGTTTTTGCCTCTGCAGTGTTTTCTTATTCACTTTGCACTGGTGTAAGGATAGAGTAAGAGCTCAATAAATGTTTGTCAGGCGAATAAATGAATGGGCATACTGTGTCATGTATATTTGGGGAAAGAAAACTGAGAAGTAGAGAAAGGAACTGATTTATTTGAGCTGGCGGTCACCAACTCAGTGTTTGCCCATAAGACTTGTTACAGTGAGTTGCTCATAAAATATAGCCGATCCCCTCTCCTGGCACTCTTCTTATATTTTCTAGAAGGTAGGCAAATATAGAAACGTGATTAAATGACATCTATGTGAAGAATTAAAGATAAGACTTGACTCACGTCTAAAAAGTAGAATCTACTATTCACAAGACTATGGAAGAGTAGAAGCAGGTGATGGAGCATGGGTTTTGATGTCTTCAGCAGGGAAATGACAGTCTGCGAGCTCCCTTCCGTTACTCTGTGCTGCTGCTTTGCTCAGTAGCCATAGCGTGTGTCGGTTAATTTTCTCATATTAGTAGAGGACATAACAAGGGATTTATGTAGGTCAGAGAATATTTTAAAATTCCAAACAGAAGAGCTGCTAATGAATTTCGTTTAGGGTGTCTTGCCACCAGAAAAATGATAGACCTTTCCTAAACACCTTTGGCTGTTTGCTCATCAAGAAAAGTCACACATTTTTCTCTCTGTAAAAGGTGCCAAAGGCGGGGGGGCGGGGGGGAGGCTGAGTGCAGTTGCACTCTTGATGGTCTGAGGATTGGGACCGTTTTTAAATTCAATATATAAAGTGATAGCCCCAGAGAATCATGGGAGAGGTCTACTCAGAGAAGGGGCTTGAGGTCAGGGTCTTTTTGTTTTAGTCACCGACACTTCACAGGGTGCAGATTGAAATACTGGGGCCTGGGCACATACTCACTCATGGGAAAATAAAATTGCCTGTGTTTCTTTTGTTTTTTTTAATAGTGCTTATGATGACTTTGCCAAAAATCACTGTTTCTGCTGCAGCACCCCCTGTCAGGTCTTCACGAGCCTCTCAACGAAGGTCCTGATTGTAGGGTCACCTGCATTGCAAATCCTATTGGCTTTTTTTTGTGGGGGCAATTTCCTGATGAATTCCTCGGACAAGTCTATTATGAATACGTGGGTTTGAAAAAGCCTTGAGAGAACCCTCAGTTCAATGACGTGACTCTGGATCCCGCCGGCCTTTGTTTACCCAGGATTCTGAACAGCAAATGAGGGGGTGCAGCGGACGCCGACTTTGAATCTTGGATGGGCTGATTCTTTGCCATCCAAGCTTGGTCAGTGCTTCAGTCTGGGACCGGCATTCAGGGAGTCATGATAATACCTACCTCAAAGGTCGTTGATGTCAGGATTAAGTGGGTGCTTAGAAGGGGCACGTTGCTTTACCAGTAGTAGGACCGTGAGTTCTAGCCCCTTTGTAGCAGGAGTTCTGATGCCAAAACATAACATTCGGTTCCAGACTTTGCGCAAAATCAACCTCAATACAAAGAGACTAAACTTGAAGGTACGAAGGATTGAAGGGCTGTGGCTCTTCAGGCAGTAGAGTTATTACCACTGCAAACTCTCGTCCCCCCACAATCATTCATCCTACTTTCTGGCCCTTTGTGGTTTCTTCCCTAAAGAAACCTGCACACCTTGGAAGAGGAGCTGTGTCCAAGCACGTTCTCTATGGCACTACAGAAATACCGTAAATAACTAAATTGTCCTCTATTGGCTTAAAAATGTATGAAGTGGAATGTGATGCAGCTGAAAGTGATGATGTGACTCTCTGCTTTCTAACATAGAAAGTGCCTTAAAACATACTGCTGAGAAAAAGAAATTAGCAGAATGACATGAAAAGGGCCATTTATGTAAAACCTCAAACAAAATAATCATACATGATTTCTCTAGAAATATGTGTGTGTGTAAATACAGTGATTATGTTCTGGACACAGGAGAGCTTCAGGGGACGGTGGCCAAAGGAGACATTGGCCTTCTTGGTAATGTTTTGATTTTTTACAATGTATTTCATGTAGAAAGTAAAAATTGTCACATATGATAACATACATAAGTACTATCTAATGTCTATAACAATGTATAAAATTTATAATTAATGTAATAAAATTTATTATTGAAATAACTTATTACAATTTATTATAGAAATCTGTAATTTTTATTTATACAATTTATATGGAGCATATAATCACTCTGGCGTGTCAAACATGCGGATTCTTGGATCTCACCCCCAGATGTTCTAATTCCTGTGTGTTTGAAATGTTGCTCAGAAATCTGCAGTTTTGGTATAGTGAGTGAGTCTGCCTTTGTTGATGGTCCAAGGCCCACACTTTGCGACTATTTCATTCACAAGCTTCTCTCCAGGTGGGAGGCACAGGTGAATCACTCAGGGGTCTGTGAAGCAGGTTCTGTGATTCTGAATCTGCCGCTGAGGGTCTGGGGTGGGGCCCAGCATTCTGTGCCGCCCACACGCTGATGCCGCTGGTCCTCGGGCCCTACTGTGAAGCTTGACTTGAATCAGGCTTTGAAATGGGTAGAAATTCAATGCATGTAGGAAGGACCTCAGAGGAGGGACCACGTGCTGCGTGAGGAACAGCAAGGAGGACTGGCCTCACAGAAGGGGCAGCCGGAGAGCCTGAGGGCACCTTAATGCCAGTCTGAGGACCTGGCACTTGGTCCATCACAACTGCTAGTGGCTTTAGGGAGGGGCGCAGCATCCCAAACGCAAGAGGGCGAAGAACAAACGTGGAGTGAGAGCCAGAAGGGCCAAGGCCATGGTCCTAGGCACAGGTGTCTGAGATGCAGCCAGTGATCCAGGGCTGGGTGGACCTGAATCTGAGGTCAACACCGCCCTGGCATGCCAGGCCCCCACTGCCCCAGGCAGGACGGAGGTCATTCTGGTCCCTCCCTGGGACAGAAGTGTGGTCCTAAATTACAGGCGGCTCCGGAGCTGCTTATATTCTGCAGTGGACAAAGGACCACTTTCCACATCCATGGGACCAGGATAGTGTATTCAGAGAGATAAAGCCAGTGTCACTTTTCTCTGTGTGAAATGGCACTTTTTCCAACTTGGCAGAAGAAATCTTTAACTGGATACAGACTAGCTTATACAGCTTTGGAGAGGTCTTTGAAACAAAGTTGACAAATTGGGTCAAGATGAGAATACAGGTTGGGGTAAGGCATGGATAGAGCATTGCAAACCCCAGCATTCCTGGGTCATGTTTGACTCAAGTTGGTTATGGGACTTTGAATAGTTCATTCTCTGCTTCAGTTTGCAGGAGATGGAGCCACCCACTTTTTCCGAAACTCAATTCTAGAGTGACTTTAAGAGCAGCAGGCTCCCTTTAGTGCCCATTTTGCATTTCTGGCTTCAGAGGCAGCTTCTCCCTGCAGAGGGCAGCTATGGTTCAGAGTGGTGTCACAAGGGCGTGCTCTGGGACACCATGGCAGAAGAGGCATGACCTTTCCAGTTCCACCTGACCACCCCCCACACACACACACACACATACACACACTGTGACAAGGCAGGAGGTCTTGAGGAGAACGGGAAGACACAGCACGACACCTTCAGAGCATCTTCATGATCTATATCGGCTGCTGTGAGTGTTGAGCACTTGTCATTTGGAGATGACCATCCAGTCTGTTTTAATTGCATCTGCAGGAAATACAAGTAGACACCTGCACTAAAGCTTGACAGCCCAGCTCCGGTTACAGCTCAGTGGAATTATCTTTGCACGTGAGTGGTTACATACAAAATTGAGAATCCAGTTTGGTTGTGGTAGTAAGATTATGGGTTATTATGTCTTTTACAATTTGATCTTAGTGGCACCACTGTCTTTTCAATTGAAAACCAAACTTATCATATGCACTTTTCTAAACCAAGCAATTTCATTATTTTTATTAAAAGCACTTTGTTTTCTAAGTTAAAAAGCAGTGCATGCTATTATAGAAAATAGAGAAGGTATAAAAAAAGACGATAAAAGCCACCCATCATCTCTCCACCCAGAACTCATTATTTTGTAGCACTTGAAAGAAGAAACTGGATGAATTCTTCCTCAAATAAACTTTTTATTTTGGAATAATTATTGATTTACATTGAAGGACATAGAGAAACTCTGTGTCCTTCCCCCAGCTTCCAGCATGTTTAACATCTCGCATGACAATGGAACATTCCTGAAAATAGAGAAATTAACACTCGTACAATCTTACGAGCTAAACTACAAAGTCTATTTGGATTTCCCCAGTTTTTCCACTAAGGTCCTTTTTCAGGTCCGGGATCCCATCCAGGGTATGACATCGTGTAGACTTGGTGCTCGGTTTTTACGTCTCCATTCTCCCCGAGTGTAATGTGCAAAATACTAATAAGAAAATATTACATTTATATCATTTATATTATTTAAGCTGCAGAAGAAAGCATCGGATATCTACAGCTTTCATGTCTGAAGTGTGGTGTAGTAGGTATCCTAATCCTTTCAAGCTGCTAAAAAATGCTACAGACCAAATAGATGATAAACAGTAAAAACTTATTACTCACAGTTCTGGAGATTGGAAGTCTGAGATCACAGTGCCAACACGGTCCGGTGAGACTCCTCTTCCAGGTCACGGACTTCTCATGTGTCCTCACATGATGACAAGGGCTGGGGGTCTCTCTGGAGCCTCTTTTATAAGGGACTCAGCCCACCGATGAGGGCTCAGTGACTTAAGCACTGCCTAAAGGTCTTACCTAATACCACCACGTCAGGTATTAGGAGTTCAACATAGGAATTTCGAGAGGACACAAGCAGAAGAGTGTTTAGCAGAGGTTTGGGTGTGGGGCTCTAGGGGATGGATAAGGTAGCAGGGGCACCCTGCATGGGCTTGACAAGGGGGCAAGGTCTCAGGGCCCCAAGTGAATGACCCGGAGAGGCCACTTATTATGCCCTTTTTTTAAGAGCAAAGGAAGTAAGTGGGAACAAATATACCGGGGGCACCCAGAGGGCCAGGAGGGAGTGCTGCAGCTCTTCCTTCCTCTTCACCCCCTCCTTTGTTCATTCGTTCAACAACTACTTCTTGACTGTCACACACTCCGCTGTGCAGTGTTGAGGATTCATCTGGGAACAGGATGGTCACCATCCCTGCCCTCAGGGAGATCGCCACTTAGTGAGGAAGAGAGTCTTTCTTCAAAGAACTCCACCGATAACTAACTATACAATGAAAGCTCTAAAAAGTGCTATAAGATGTGATACCAGGGTCCAGGAGACCTAATCTGGGGTCAAGGAGGGTTTCCATAGGGAAGTGACATTTAAACTGAGTGTGAATGATGGGTAGGGGTTGTTCAGACGAGGCTGAAAGAAAAATCCAGGCAGAGGACACAGCCTGGATAAAGGCCCCGAGGTGGAAAAGAGTCTTGGCATGGTCTCTTGTACAAAGGAAGAGGCCCTTTATAAACTTTGTTGAATGGATGAATGAAGTTCTCCATTCACAGTGTATTTGAAGGGATGCTTACTTAAAAGAATGGAAACCCAACCAATAATGCTTGCCAATAGTACCCCTGAGGCTCACTCAGTTTCCTAGTCCTTATCAAAACAATTCTTCAGGATCACTTGGAGTCTCCAGGTGACCTACCTCCACTCCTTCAGCCACTGGGATAACCCAGCCGGTAGTTACCCAGCTTATCCAGTCGCTCTGGTTGGAGTGGATGGTGCTCTACACTTCCATCAGAGGCTAACCTCTGATCTTTGTCAGTTATACCTTGCTCAAGTGCCACGTGGTTCCCCCTTCTGCTGCCTCCAGCTCTACTGCTCTGGCTTAACCTCAGCTTTGGGTATTGTGACAGCTTAGCCTTGTCACAGTGAGTCTTTTCACAGAAGGGCACACCATTTCCTCCTTCAGGGTTCTGTAGACCTGGACACGTATCTGCCTGACGGCTGCTAGGTACCACTTGGTAGCTAACTACCAAGAGAGAGCCAGCTCTTTCGGTGAATTTTTGGAAGGCCATCAGGGGCTCACTTGTTTGACAGGAGGCTGAAGAACCAATCTCAGAGATCTGGCAAGGTGGGCAACAGACACGGTATGGCCTCTGTGCTGCTGCCATGACAAGTGTGACCTCCATCTGCCCTGGCGTCACCGCATCCCTCACGCTCTCCACAGCACCTGGAAGGACTGGCCTGAGAAATAAGAGAAGGCTCTGACCTTTCTCTTTCCCTAACTCCGAAGGCCACACACAAAGACAAGTCCCAAAGAGTGACTGGGGTAGAACAGGACAGGAAGTTGGGTGCAAAACAGCCAAACTATGACAAATGTGCACTACAATAATTTTATTTCTTTAGCCATTATCTAGTGACTGTTGATAGGAGCCAAGCTCTGTGCCAGGCATTGCAGGTGAACGCAACGCAGAACCTTCTCTCCAGGGGTCTGCCTTTACTCGCAGAGGGGAGCAGATGGAAACGTGTCAGCACATAAGTGTCGGCAGGGCTTCCCCGCATGTCCGTGCCATGGGCATGAAGGGAGGGGTGGCTCGTTCTGTGTGGGGAGGGCAGGGGGTGGTTGATAAAGCTTGATAATAGAAGTAACACTGGAGCTGTGTCTTGAAGGAGGGTTGTTTGGCTGGCAGGCAGCTTGCAGGCATGTTCGGGCAGGAGGTAAGAACATTCCAGGCAGAGAGAACAGCAGATGCCAAAGCATGGAGGTGTGAAGTGGGCACAAGGTTTAGGGAGTTGTAAGTTATTTGCTATGGCTGTAATTCCCAGTGTGAAAGGATTCTGGCGAAAAAATTAAGGTCACTCGAACAGGGCTAGGACATGCCTGGGACTTTGAATTTCATTCTCTAGATCTACGTTGTCTAATATGGTAGCTACATACTAGCCATATGTGGCAGTTTCAATGAATTGAAATCAAAGACAATGAAAGAGTCAATTCCTCAGACACTACCCACATTTTAAGTGCTCAATGGCCACACGTTGTTCGGGGTTATCATATTGGACAGCACAGATATAGAGCATTCCCTCATCACAGAAAGTTCTATCGAACGGTGCTGCACTAGGCCGCAGGAATCCCAGGAGGATTTAAGCAAGCAAATGACATTGTCATATTTCACAGAGCCTTCCCTGTGGCCACTTGGAGGTGGATCAGAAGGGGGCATAACAGAAGGTTAGAGATCACTTTGAAGACTTGCAACAATGTAGCCAGCAGGCTGCTGTCACACCGGCGGAATTGTCCCTTTTTGCCTGGGACTCGTTCTTATCCAAAGATGAGTGGAAAATTATTCAGGGCGACTAATGTTTCACCTCATTTCTGATGTCCTTTCACCCCAGCTCGAGAGACAAATGTCCCCAAAGGATCATAAACTAACAAATCTGGGCAGCCAACCCAGTGGGAATGGATCTCATTTCATCTCTACTGCTTATATAAACTTAGGGTGTGTCCCCATGACACACAAAGACCCCCCCCATGTAGAAGTCACATGTCCAAGACCCTCCTCACTTACATCACGCGGGTGGAGAAGGCTCAAGTTTTGCTGCCATGACAGTTGGCTCAGATGTTCGCCTGAATCCCCGTTGCTCATTGTCCTTATCACCGAAGCAGCCAGAATGGAAGAGAACCCCAACAGATACGGATGGAGCTCTGTTCCGTTTCCCTAGCAGGCTGCAGTTGTAGACTGGGGTATGCGGTTGTCAACACTCCCTTGCTCTACCGTCGTTAATGACAACGAGCCCAAGGTGCCATTGACTCAGATGGGGCTCCTGCCGGAGATTAAGGTCACTAAAGGCGTCTGTGTTCCGAGCGTTTGCGTGTGCCCGCTCGAGCCGTACCAGGGTGTGTGAACATCACCCTCGCGTTCCTGGCCGAGTCAGGAGCAGATCTGAGAGTCAGAAGACCTGGTCCCAGGCCTAGCCTTGCCATTCAGCTAAAAACAGACTGGTTAGTTAATGCTTCTCCCACAGACCCACAGCCTTCACTACAAGCCAGTTCTCCATCCTAAATTAAGGATTAATTCATTTAATCCTCAAAACAATGCATGAAGCTGGTGCTATTATTATCTGTACTTGACAGATGAGGAGACTGAGGCCTAGAGGTTAAGCCACTTGCCCATCCTTACATAGCTACTGGTATTCAACCCCGACCTCCACCTCCGCATTCAACATCTGCACACTCCGAGCTACTGAGAAGCACAAAACGAATGTGGGCCCAAGCCTGAGGGACCCTCCATCACCAGGCAAGCGTGAGTGCTCCTGCTGTGAGTGCTATGATCACTGTGATGACAGTGACCCTTTTGGGGGTGGGGGAGACATGAGCCACTTTGGGGAGGGGCTGGCACAAGCACCCCAAACACACACCAAGGCCACACCCCAAAGAGGAGGTCTTGCTGCCCTCACAAACGGACGCTGCCATGATGGCAACTCTCCCCTGGCCCCGCCCATGTCCTTCGAAGCGTCATCACAAGCCCCTGGAGCACCTCCCATGAAGGAACACCTCCCTGAGAGGCAGCCGTGGCTGTGGCGTGCTGGCACAGGGGTGGCGGTGCCTACCTGCTGGCACTCCTGCTGGGCCGAGTGCCACCTGCCTGGGCACCTTCCCACGCAGCTCCCACAGCAGCGAGATGGACCCGCCCGTTTCCTCACCGCCAGATTCAATGCGCCAGCGCGGCCGTAGCTGATGGCGGCTTCAGTTACTGCACGCGCTGCTCAGAGGGGCCGTTGCTACGGAGGACAGAGTCCATCTGATAGACGTCCAGACTTCGGCCCTGGGGTCAAGGTGGTGATTCGGACACTCAGCATCTGCAGAGCTTGTCTGTTTCGATTTTTCTGTTGCATGAAACCGGCAACCTATATAAGAATTTCCATGTAATGGAAAAACCCAGGGGTATCTTCTGGCCTCAAGTCTAGCTTCATCCATAGGCTGAAAGAGTGTCATTAGGACCTGTTTTCTCTTGGTCTCTCAGCTCTGCCATCCATTTGTGGCTGCATGTTGTGGTTCTCCCCATAGTGAAGGCTGATGGTTGCAGAATGATTAACTTCAGAGTTTTTCTCAGTGGATAAGAATAAAAATCTCTTCCAGGGGCTTCCACAAAAATTGCCAAGAGTCATTCTGATTGGACTGGCTGAGAGTGTGTGCCTGTCCTTGAACCAATCATTGTCACTAGGGGCTGAGTTCTACTCCTGAAGAATAAAGACAGACAGACCCACGAACAAAAAATTAGAAGCCTTACCAGACAAAGGGGAACAGACATTGAGTTATCAGACCACAGATGTCCAGGACAGGCAGGTAGGAAATTATCCTCCACGAGACCTGGAGAAGTGAAGGCATGTCTTCATGGCCACATGGCAGCGGAGCGGGGGTCTTAGACCCAGCCCTTCCATCTATAAGGGCCACTCTGGACAAGTGACCAGACACCATCTATGCAGACACCATCCTTAGCGGTCCCTTTTACTTTACGGCCGATTTCTCCCCATTCCAAGGCATCATCTGAGGTTACGCCATCAACTAAATGACTCCTTTAAGAATAAGGACCCGTGTAAAACGGTTCTTACATTTCCAAATGCTCCAGGCTAGGCAGCATCCGGCCATTGGCAGTGCCCTGTGCCCAGAGCATTCCCCACCTGGCCCCTGTGTTGGGTGGGCTGCCTCGTACCGATGCTTCACATCACAGCTTAGCGCTCACCTCCCCCAGGGAGCCTTCCATTCGCCCTCTCAGGGGCACCTCGGTTGGGGAACCCACCATAGTATGTGGTCTTGTCAGGACAGGAACGCTGGGGGAGCCCCACCTCCCACAAATGTGATTCCTATTGTGGTCATCACACAACGAGGGACAGGTGCGTGTGACCCGTGCGTGGCCTCTGAAATCCTTTCTTCTGGAACACACCAGATGAAAGACATGGCTGAAGGCTCTGTTTTGTTTTGTTTTGTTTTGATCCTATTAGCACAGACCAGATTCTTCTGCCGTTAGACCGTTCCTGTAGTTCCTTTTTCTCGGCCCTGCACCCAGAGCTGCCTTCTTTCCTGCCCGCTTCCAACCTGGCCCTGCAGCCCTCCTGTGATTCCGGCGCTCATTATCCTGTCAATACATTCATTTTTTTCACTGTTAGACAAACTCTATTTCTGTTGCTTGCAATCAACGGTCCTTGGCTGACACACTTTATTTCTTTCCATCACTCTCCGCCGTGTCTCCAGCACCCCTCATATTCCCTGGTAGAGAGGAGGTTGTACGAATAAATGAATGCCTTATGAACTGGCCCCCGTGGGCCGCATCTCCAAGCCTCCGTAAGCTGGGGGATCCCTGTCTCACAGCACAGTGAGGCCGACTCAGTCACGTGGCAGAGCTGGGGCCCCTCTCCCTCCTCATCTCCCCTCACAGAGAGGACTTGCCTTGCTCCCGAACAGTGCTTCACCCATGCAGAGGTAGAATCCGCTTTCCTCCTGAGTCAGTCCCCATAGGGCCAGCGCCTTTTGGTGCTTCTGCTCAGCTGACAACCCTGTTCCTCAAATTCTCCTTCCTTGTCATTTAATTAAAAGGACACATTTTGTGCTCTTGGCATTGGATGGTTTTACAATAATCTTAATATCCTCTAGTAACAAATAGTCAGAGCCCCGTTTTTTTTTTTCACTCTATTCTGATCTGCGATTCGGTGACTGTCGGTAAACAGCCAAATTCTAGCAGAAAATGATATGAACCTTTTATCTCCCTACAGATAGATGAATTCACCTGGAGTGTAGATTTTCCTTCTAGGCCTGACAAAACTTTTGACTTTTCTGGACTGACTTTCCAGAATGAAATCCAGATGAGCATTAAATGCAGGACCGTCGCTCTATTTGGAGGTGAGATAAACGTTTATTTTTGTTTTTAAATTTAAAATATTTGAAATCATGGTAATACAAGCACATGGTAACGGATTAAAGAGAATAAAAAAGCTTATGGTGAAAAGCAAGTCTCCTACCCTAGTTCCGCCCCCTCAAGCTGATCTCTCTTATCAGCATCTGCTTAGCTTCTCTCTGATTTTATGACTGTGTAATAAAAATTTCTCATGAGTGTAACTTTTCCCTGTGTCTTAGGTCAGGTTCCCCAGAAGCAGAGCCTGAGATGGGATTCGGGTGCAACGTGGTTCCTTGAGGCCGGGGGATCTGAGGAGGACAGGAGTGAGGGAGGCTGGAGGGGGCAGGGGAGGGAGCTGAGCACAGAGGGAGTCTCAGGGGAGTAGGCTTCAGCCTGATCCTGCAGGGCTTCTGGACACGAATTGCATCACGGAGTTGATTGCCACCCCGCCCCCTGAGGCCCGGGCTGAAGGCTGCCCTGGGTGGTGGACCATGGCACACAGTCAGCAAGTGAGTCCCAGGGAAGGGACTGGCTGTGAGCCGTTTGCTGCCGACATGCCAGCAGGGGCGGGGAGAGTGCTCTGGCACTGTTGTCGTGTCTGGGTGGGATGTCAGCCCTCTCCACTCCACCCTTTTTGGGTGATTTCTTTGAAATACATTCCAAGAAGTGGGATCGTTAGATAAAATGGTGCATCAAGCATATAATTCTAAAAACCTAGTCCGTGGTGCAGGAAATTCGGGCATTAGCCCAGGCATTAATACTTCATCATGGAGTAATCTATCAAACAGGACAGCCAGTGAAAGCAGGCCCTGAGCTGATGGGATGGAATTTGGTGTGGGCAGGTTTGGGTGGAATAAGAGAGCTATTTCCCAGGCCTGGCCAGCCAAGTGTTTCTTGCAGGGCACTGCAGAGAGGGGCGGGGGGCGGGGGGCGGGAAACAGGCAGCAAGGGGAGAAGCTGTGGTAGGTGATGAGCGTCTGGTTATGGTGTGTATCCAACACTGAATGGGAAAGTGGGAGAGTCTCCATGCTTGCTAACAAACCAATATCACACTTGTACTTTGTTCCTGTGTTTCCTTTATCAAATATTTTCATTGTTATAAAAAGTTGCAAACAATTCAGAGAGTATGATACAGAAAGACACTCCCTTCCATCCCCCACCATAAGCCCATCTGCCAACAGCAACCACTGTTAATAGTTTGGTGATAGTAATAAGTGTCCTTTGGTTTTGCTTGTCTTTTTGAGGGAGATAAGTTGTTCTTCCTCCTCTTAGCTTACTGGTGTTTTCAGCTTCCAGACTCCATGGAGTGTAAATAATAACAGAGATAAAGGGCTGAATCCCAAGCAGAGCCTTCCTCCCAGGCAACGGCCCCTCAGGGACTCTGCGGCAGCCTCTGAGAGACGCTGTCCTCAAGCCTGTTGTCACGGGACCTGGTGCTTTGGGCTCCCATTCAGCTTCTATGCTTCTCAGATTCTCCCTCCACACCCACGTCCCAGTTCAGAGTAAGGAGGCAGGTTTTTTAAGGTTCCCAACCACTTCTAATTCCATCATGGATCATCAAAGATGCACCAACTCCGACTCTCCAGTTTCCCTTTCTCAAAATGCAATGTCAGAGATGTTCCATTTTCATTCAGACTGAGATAATGCACCAAACTGTTTAATCCTAAGGAGCCAAAGAGAAAACTTCTGTTTACCCGAAATCCAAGTAATAAGACAGCTCAAAAAGCCAGATGATGTTCTACATGTCACTTCAAGAGATACAATGCAAACACTTTGAATGGGGGATTGAGTCCCCACAGCAACTTCTGGAGCAAGCTTTGGTCTTACTAGTGAGTTCCGGATGCTCCTCTGTCTACAAGAGCATGTGAGACAACCAAACACTGAGAAGAAAAACGTCCGGGCACCGCCAAGGTCCGACCCAATGGAGCCCATGGTACTTTTGTTTTACGCTGGCAGAGTTTGGTAGCTAGATCCACCTTCGTATTGGATTCATTGAACCTCTGTCATGTGCCTGGCTGAGTGCTAAGTACTCTACTAGATCCCACATAATAGTCCAGCTGTTTGGTTTTGAGGACACACTCTACAACATGTTGAAAATACAGCACAAGTAACCATCGTGCAGAGCAATGTGGGTGCAAAGAACTGGACTAGAAGTTCAAAGTGTTGAAGGAGTTACATGCAGGCGTGACAGCTTCTATGCAGGGTTATGTAGGGAGGGCTTCTTGGAAGAGGAGGGAGGGGCATTTGTATTGAATGTTAAGGATGGGTGATGATTTGGCAGATGGATGTGGAGAATGGATGGGCTGACGGGGGATCGGCATTCTGTGTGGGAGGAGTCAGGCGCATAGATGCACAGGCCTCCATTATAGCTGTATGCAACATGGTAGAATTTCACGCACACGATGTTGAGTGCAAGAAGCCGGCTGCTGTAGGATTTCATTTCATAAAATCTTAATAAAAGTAAGCTGAACTGTAGCAATTACAGACTCACATTCAGTGGTAGAAGGGTTAAAGGAAAGCAAAAGAGGCTTTACCACAAAAGACCAGCAGAATTGCTCTTCCTAGCAGAGATGGAGTGTTGGGACCTGGGTGTTGAGCTGGGTGGCAATTATACCGGTGCTTATTCGCCAGTAATTCATTCAGCTCTACAGGTATGTTTCATGTACTTTTCTTTTTTTTCATGCTATGTCTTATAGAGGCCCCCAATAATTTCTCTGTCCATGCTCGGCCACAGATGAAACAGTGATGTATCCCATATCTCCTTGAAGGGGCTTATCATCTTTGGAATTTAGTTCACCTGGGTTCCTCGTGACCTCAGCTCTCTCATGGGCTCCAGAAAACATATGACTGTAGATTTCAAGTTGCTTGGGTGGAAACGATATTCTCTTGTTGCTTTCTACACCTTAAGTGGGATTTTTTTTTTAAATGTTATATCTCATAACAAAACATGGTTTGAATAAAAGCAGTATTGGCCTGAAAGTGTGTGGCTGGACAAGAGAGTGCTGCAAGGATTGTCAAGGAAGTGAGGTTGAGGGTTGGGCTGGAAGGAGGGGTCTTGGGATGTCAGGCTGGGGGCTGTGGTTGAGTTTGGAAGGCAATGGGGAGCAGTTTGTCAGCAGAGGAGGGAGAAGGTGAGACAGAAAGCCACTAGCAGGGCAAGAGTCCAGCTGAGCCACCAAAAGCATGACCAATAGAGAGCAGGAGAGATGGCAAGGAAGGAGAGGGATGTGAGAGGCGTTTGTGGCTGATGATGAGGAAGGGGCAAGGGCCTCAGTGGTAAGTGTCTAAGAGCGTTCTGCACAGGGGTGGTGTGGGGACCATGCCAAGACCTTGTCAGTCAAGAGGTGATGGTTGGGGTGACATTGATACCGCATGTGGTGCCAGGATAAGGACATCCGCAGACAGTTTTAAATGGGGGAAAATGTTAGAACTGCCTCCCAGAGCTGCCTGGGATTAATGAAGAAAGCATGGAAGAGCTTGGTGACACCTAACAGGTGACATGCTGCCTGGAAGGTGAGAAGCCCCTGCTGCACACAGTTGCGTATAATTAGTTTGTTCCTGGCATTCATATTTAATGTCCTGTCTTCTACTTTGCAACCCATTAACATCATTGGGTTGACTCTCATAGCCACCATCTGTTAGTATCTCTCTTCCCCCTCATTCATCATCTCTTTATGGCCCTGCTGATAACCACAAGTACAAGTCCACAGTGCCCCAGGGATCTTTTGCTCGGTGTCAAGTCATCAATACATGTTTTATTCTGGTAGACCTCGCTCTCTCTGGAGTACAAGCCGAAGGCCTTATCCTTCACCCTTCAAATTCATCTTCGGAATCTGGAAGAACAGCCTTGTGCTATTGACGCAAATAGCATTTTAATTCTGCAACTTTTAGTGATGCCTCGATCCTAATCTTAAATCTCACTCTAAGTTTTTTATATTTAATTTCTTTAAAGATTTAATGCCTGAGAGATTAGGTCAAAACTCAGCCAAAACACTGGGGTGGGGAGGAGTTCCTTTTTATTCCTAGAACTACATGGAATTAAATTCTTCAAAATAGAAAAAAATTAACGTCAGTTTGTTGGCGGGAGAGTTCTCTGCTTTCTAATTGTCTGGGTTTAATTTGCATAACGTGCTTCACTGCTGCAGGGAGGGAAGGGAAGAACCTTCCTCGTGATGCTCTGAGAGCTCCTGGGGACTAGGATGGAAGATGATCCTACCACTCTCTCGTGGCTCTCAGGGAGGCCCCGGGCAAGATGTACATTGAAAGGAAATGGACCACTATGGAGAGATGCATTACTAGGAGGCGTGGAGGGGGAAAGTACAGTACATGTAGGGTTTCATTAGTAAGATTTTAACACTTAGTGTCAGCAATGCCTTTGTCTGTTTTCCCTAACTGCCACGCAGATGCTCAGGAGTGGGACAGGGCCCCAGGAGCTCTGGAGTACAACTTCCCCAGACGTTTTCTTTCCATCTTCCTTTTCAGCTCTGTGATTATAGCCTTTTCATAACATGACAGAACTATTCCTGAGTCTGCCTGTGGCACTTCCAATGATCCAGCAGGGAGAAGTGCTTGGTTCTTATACCACCCATCAAAATTGGAGGCGCTATCTTTATTTTACTGTGTTCTTTGCTTGCCTTTTATGTGTTCTAATATTGTCAATTCTTTCTTTATTCAGAAGGCTGAGCAAAGCAAAGGTTTTAAATTTTTTGATGGGAAGATATATACAGAAACCAGCATAAAGAGCCGTTCTTAAATAGTCAGCTCAGTGAGAGCTTTTTGCGAGTGTGAAAATAAATGAAGACCACCCAAATGAGAACAGGCAAAGGCTATGTATTCAGAGCTTGTAATAGCCAGGGAGCCAGCACCATCGCCTGCCTTTGGCAGAGGCTCAAAGGCAGGCAGAGAGCTTGGGGAGCTCCATGGTGGAGAAAGGGAAGGCTTCAGGCATGTGCCCTGACTGGAGGCCATGGCATGGGAGAACCGGAGGTGGGTAACGAGAAGTGGGCATCTTATGGGAATGGTTAGAGGGGCACATTTGATATTTGGCTTTCTCTGGTTGGTATTAAATTAGAGACCTGTTGTCACATAGGTCTACACACTGCCCATGAGAACATTTAGTCTCTCACATGTGTACACATCCATGTTACCGCCATGCAGAACCAAGTGAATCTTGGTTTGTGTCTTTAAAATTATTTATTTAGTGTGTTTGAGTACACAGGGTACAGGAAAATGTTAGAGCCGCTTCCTATTTACAGAAGGCCTCCACTGTACTTAGGGAGGTATGTGTTTAAAGTGGTTGATGTAATACCAGGAGTTACATCCAGGAAAAAAAATGGTCCCCAGATATTCACGCAAGATGCAACTGTTTCTTTTCTTATTTATAAGTTTCTCTAATTTGAAAGAAGAAGAGAATGTGAAAAGAGAACAAGAGAGTTCTCAGCGAGGCCATGAAATCTGGATGAAAGACAAGGTGACGAAGAGGACATCTGGAGGTGCTGTCATGGGGCACGGGGAAGGAAATGTCAGGGGTTCAGAGAGAGGAAGAGGAGGAGCAACCGATGAAGGAGTGTGGGGTGGGAGACTTCTAAAAGGGAGCCAGAGACTTGGTTGTCATCACACCCTACTCCTTCACACTGCCTCACTCCTGCTTCTATAGAAAATACAATTCTAGCTGGGCACATGACTACCCAGAGGGAAAAGAAAAGAAGATTGCATTTCCCAGTCTCCCTTGCAGTTGGGTGTGGTCTCATGACTATCTCCTGACCAGTGTGATGTGACTGGAAGGGCTGTGTGGAACATCCAGATTGTTCTCTTCTTGGGTAGAGGAATGCCCCCCTCTTCTTCACTGCTGGAATGTGCACATGCTGGTGGTGAGTCATCTTGGATCATTCAGATGCGGGCAACACCCTAGAGATAGTAGAGAACAAGACTGAAAGAGACCGGGTCCCTCCATCATAAGCCATCATACCTGCCCTGGATAGCTTACGTTCAGGTTGTCACAGGAGAGAGAAGTAACTTCTATCTTGTTTGAGCCGCCATTATTTGGGTCTTTTTTACATGATGTCACCTCTGTATATGAGGCTTCCTTTTTCTACCCACCCACTTATGTGCTCTGCTATAAGCCATAGAATCTGGTACTTTGCCTCCCAATACTCTCCTTGGAATGTGCCTGGAGACCAGCCTGTTGGTCTTATTCCCAAGGTATCCACTGGGAGTAGCCCAAGCGGGAAGCAAAGCAAACACAGTGATGCCATATGGGCCTTTTGGCCCTGCCTTTATAGCATCTGCCAGTGAGCCAAGATGTTACACAGATGAACCCCAGACTTCCACATACAGGGAGCCAGGCTCACTGGAGGCTTACGGTCTAAGAATGCCATGAGGCTGGTTTGGGGGTTTCACTACCATCCTTTCTTGAATACAACTTGAAAGTTTTAAAGCTCAGGACAACATTTTTTGGTCCCAAAGGGAAGCATCTGTGCTAAGCATCATGGTTGTGTTTCAAATCTAGTTTCTGCTCATTAGCTGTGTTGATAATACTGTAGATTTACTTCTTTTCTTTTCTTCTTTTCTTTTCTTTTCTTTTCTTTTCTTTTCTTTGCTTTTCTTTTCTTTTCTTTTCTTTTCTTTTCTTTTCTTTTTTCTTTTCTTTTCTTTTCTTTCCTTTTCTTTTTCTTTTCTTTCTTTCTTTCTTTCTTTCTTTCTTTCTTTCTTTCTTTTTTTTTTGGGGGGGGGATCTCTTAGCATCAAGGTCTAGAGTCAACTTACCCCGCAAGGCACTGAGTGAGCCTCAAGGAAGCCCAGTTCCCAGCATGCCTAGTGTTTGTCAAACAAGGACCCCTTACTTTCCTGGCGTGTTGCACAGTTAAATTAACATTCATAAAGCTTCCCGAGATGTTCCAGGCACAAGCCAGTACCCACAACATTGTGCTGTATTCCAGTGGGCCCCTTATCCTGCTAATTGCTGGAGTGCTACAATTCTTTGCCCTGATTTGGGCAGAGGGTAGTCAAACAATGGTCTCTCTACTGTCTCCTCTTGCCCAGTTAATTGTTGCCAGACTTGCTTTTCTCAATACTAGAAATCATGCCAACTGAATCGGCTTTGTGTTTGGGGGCATTTGCCTTAAAGGATGCCAAATCCATTCTTGACCCTAATTATACGAAATATGCGTCAATAATTTTCCACTGGGTGAGTTAAAATCATGCCAGCACTGCTGCTTGAACCTCTCCTCTTCACTGTAACTTGATAAAGAATCTCTCAAGGACCTTGAACATCCTGTTTTTCCCCCATGCTATTATATTCACTGTCCCTCAAGGAGCTGCCACAACCAGAGTCTAGTGCCAAGATGACTGAAAGGGACCTAGATGGATTGTGGGCTGAATTTTAAACTTAGAGCATTTTCAACAACAGAATTTGGGCTTCTCTTCTCCCCTCTGTCTCTCTGTTTCTCTCTCTCCCCCCACCCTCTCCTCACCTCTCTCTCTCTCTCTCTCTCTCTCTCTCTCTCTCTCTCTCTCTCTCTCACACACACACACACTATTTAGCTGCTAAAGATTCTTGTTCCCAACTTTTTCCCGTACAACTCATTCCCACACAGCCAACCTATGTATCTGTTATCCAGCAAAGTTTGGCTAAGTTGCTGCTCCATTTCAGAAGCTTCGGTACCCCAGCATTTCAGCAGGCAGTTGTTTTCTTTGACTGCATTCCAGATGGATGCTTCCGGCTTCGTTATTTAAAATGGGATACACACGCAGGCTCTTGTTTCCCCTCATTCTTATTTGAGCACCAAGTTTCTCTGTGTTTCAGTGGCCACGGAAATCTCTTCTCTAAACACATCCTGTTCAACACAAAGGCCAAAAATATCTCCAACTAGAAGGCTGACTGGAGTTGTTATTCTTGGTTTTTTACCACCCAAGTTAACCTGATTTTACACATTCTGATAGCATGTGTCTTTCTAGCTAAGAGCGGGGGGCTGTGATACCCTGTT
>CM053507.1:146011643-146053692 GCA_028627145.1 Eidolon dupreanum | reverse complement strand
ACACCGCAGAGCCTTCTGAGTTTCTACCCAATCTCTCCTCTGCTCTGGGACCATCTCACCTCTCACCAAGGCTCCTGCTCAGCCCGGCGCCCATCAATTTAGCTTCTTCATCCCCTAAGAGGGTACATGGGGGACGGTGGGGTGCCTTGCATACCATGTAGGAGCCAAACTCCCTCCACGAGATGATGCTGTGCCCCTGAGTTTTCTCTGATGTGGCTGCACATGGACGATTGGCATGGGGACCTTACAAGGTAATCTCCCAGGGTTCCAAATGAGATACGGGGTGGAAGTGCTGGCTGAGTCTCTCTCCATTCATCTAACACAGCGCCTCAGCCAGAAGCATGCCCGACTGCCGGCCTCCCCCTCCCCAGTCTCCTTCCTCTTTCTCATCAAACGGAACTCTGTGATGTAAAAGGCTAGTGACATCTTCAGGTCCACCAAGACTGCTCTTCCTGAAGAGTAGGGATAGAGGGACTTACAAAAACCCTTCCCTAAAGACAAAGCTTGGATTCCAAGATTCTTTTCTGGTTTCAAAATCCTAGCTTGGATACTGAAAGCTAAATGTTAACTCTTTCTCTTCCTTTGCATTTATAAGATCTTTAAAATTCCCCAAAATAGAAGGATTCCCCTGGAAGAAAAAAGGGGGAGGGGCGGCATCAGTACAAGAAAACATGTATTAGTGTATTTTCATCTATTATTTTGATGACATGGGATTTGCTGCTCAGAGAATAGTAAAACCACACCAAACGCTGTTAGTGGGACCTAAAACATTTCATTGAATGATGATAGTTACAAAGAACACAAAAATAAAACAATGAAATGTATACTGCACTCAACTGCCTCCAGCTGAACTGAGAAGGCCGGAAACAACTGTCTGCCAGTCACTTCCTTGCCCCACCCACTACATTCTTAAGACCACCAGCCAAGCCCCATGTGAAAACGGGGCGGCCACAGCACAGGGCCAGCCGCTGGCTCTGCAATACCCAAGTGCCTGCTATCACCGGCTTTTACTAGGATTATAGCAACCCGACAGGTTTACAACTTTTAGAGTAATACAGGCTCAGATTTTAGGGGGTGAATATGAACAGTTCTACTTGAGACTGCCCAAACTTAACAGCGTCTATGGCTGGAAATTCTTTTTAAGTTATTATTATGAAAAACTACAAACATACAGAAAGAATCGTAGCCTGAACTTCCATCTATCCATCCTTCAGATTTAACAGCTGTTAACATTTTTCCATATCCGCTTTGTTTTTCTTCTGAAGTATTTTAAAAGGAAATTACAGACATGATGGCATTTCATCCCTAAATACTTTTTTAAACTATAGAAACAATTTCCTATATAAACATAATTCCATTTTTTTAAATAGACATTTTTAGAGTAGTTTTAACAAAACTGAGTGGAAAGTACTGAGATTTCCCACATACTCTCTGCTCCCAACACAGGCACAGCCTCTCCCATTATCGACATCCTCAACTAGGGCGATTATAATCAATGAACCTACACTGACACATCATTATCATCCAAAACCCATAGTTTATATTAGCGTTCACTCTTGGTGTTGTACAGTCTATGGGTTTTGACAACTATACAAGGACATGTCTCCATCATTATAGTATAATGCAGAATGGCTTCACTGCCCTAAAAATCCTATGCTCTCTGCCCGTTCATCTAACTCCCAACCCTTGGTGACTGCTAATCAAGTCTATTTATCCATTCACCTACTGAAGGACATCTTGGTTGCTTCCAAGTTTTGACAATCATAAATAAAACTGCTATAAACATGTATGCACAGATTTTTGTGTGGACATAAGTTTTCGACTAAATTGGGTAAGTACCAAAGAGCATGACTGCTGGATTGTAAGAATATCGTTACTTTTGTAAGAAATTGCTAAACTGCCTGCCTTTTGTATTTTGTATTCCCATCAGCAATGAATGAGAGTTCCTGTTACTTCACATCCTTGATAACATTTGACATTGTCAAGTTTGGGTCATTCTATGTATGGTGGTATCTCATTGTTGTTTTAATTTGCAATTACCTAATGACATATAATGTTGAGCATCTTTTCACATGCTTTCTTGCCATATTATATCTTTAGTGAGATGTCTGTTCAGGTATCTTTCTCATTTTTTTAAAATCATGAGTTAAATGTTTGTTTTCTTATTGTTGAGTTTAAGAATTCTTTGTTTATTTTGGATAGCAGTCCTTTATCACATGTCTTTTGCAAATACTTTCTCTCAGTCTATGGTTCGTCTTCCCATTTTCTTGACAGTGTCTTTTCAGAGTAGAAGTTTTTAATTTTAATCAGGTTCAGATTATCAATTATTTTTTTCATGGATTGTGCCTTGGTGCTATATTTAAAAAGTCATAGACATACCCATGATCATTTAGATATTCTCTCGTTATTTCCTAGGATATTTACAGTTTTGCATTTTACATTTAAGTCTGTGGTCACTTTAGTTAACTTTTGTGAAGGGTGTATGATCTGTATCTAGACTTATTTTTTGCATGTAGATGTTCAGTTGTCCCAGGAACATTTTTTGAAAGAATTATTTTTCCTTCATTGTACTGCCTGCGTTCCTTTGTCAAACATCTGTTGACTATATTTACGAAAGTTTATTTCTGGGTTCTTTATTCTGTTTCATTGATCTAGTTGCCTTTTTTTTTTTTTTTTGCTAATACCACACAATTTGGTTACTGTAGCTTGGAGTCCAGTAGTATTGGTCCTCTGATTTTGTTATTCCACAATATCGTGTTGGCTATTCTTGCCCTTTTGCCTTTCCATATAAACGTTAGAGTCAGTTTGTTGATGTTCACAAAATAACTTGCTGAGATTTTGATTGAGATTGCACTGAATCTATAGATTAAGTTGGAAAAACTGACACTTTTTCCACTTTTTTAATTTTTATTTTCCCATTACAGTTGGTATTCAACATTATATTATTTTGAGGTATACAGCATGGTGTTTAGACATTTATATAATTTATGAAGTGATCTTCCTGATAAAGCTAGTATCGATCTGGTACCATATATAGTTATTACAATATTAGTTTTTTTCAATTGTAGTGACATCCTGATGATATTGAATCTTTCAATCTGTGGACATGGAATATCTCTCCATTTATTTAATTCTTTGATTTCTTTCATCAGAGTTTTGTAGTTTTTTTCATATAGAGATCTTGTATATATATTCTTAGATTTATACCTGAGTATTTCATTTTGGGGGTGTTAATGTAAATAATAAAGCCTTTTTAATTTCAAATTCCACTTATTTATTGCTGATGTATACAGAAGTGATAGACTTTTGTATATTAATTAACCTTGTATTCTGCAACTTTGTTCAAATAGTTCATTGGTTCCAGAAGTTTTTAGATTGATTCTTTCTTATTTTTTTACATAAGAGTTTTCTTCCTTCCCAGTCTGTATACTTTGTACTTCCTTTTCTTGTCTTATTATATTAGCTAGGACTTCTAGTACAATATTGAAAAGGAGAGGGAAAATCCTTGCCTTGTTTATAATCTTAGCAGGAAAACTTCTAGTTTCTCATCATTAAATATGATGTTAGCTATTGATATTTTGTAGATGTTCCTTATCAAGCTGGGGAAGTTCCCCCTTATTCCTCTGTAATATCATAATTACACCTATGAAAATTAACCAGAGTTCTGTAATGTCACCTACACTTGGTTTCAAAATCTTCCAACTAACTTCTTACATTTAGTATGTTTTAACCAGAGTCCAAGTAAGACTGGCTTGTGATTTTTTATTTTTAATTATTATTTTTCATAAGTTATTATGATAAACAAAACTCATATTCGGTAGATATTTGGTTTTAAAAAAACGAACAGCTTTTTTGGGATATAATTCACATACCATAAAATTCGCCCTTTCAAAGTATGTATTGGTGTTTTTTACTCTATTAATAGAGTTGTGTAACCATCACCACTGGCTAATGTAAGAACATTTTCACCACCCCCAAAAGAAACCTCATACCCATTAACAGTCACTCTACATTTTCCCTCTCATCCCAGCCCCTGGCAATCACTAATCTATTTTCTGTGTCTTTATGGATTTGCCTATTCTGAACAGTTCATACAAGTGGAATTACACCGTATGTGGACTTTTGTGTCTGGTTTCTTTCACTTTGCATATTTTCAAGGTTCCTTTATGCTGTAGCCTATATCAGTACTCCATTTCTTTTTATGACTGAATAATATTCTATTGTATTGATAAACCATACTTTATTTACTCACCCGTTTATCAGTTGATGGACATTTGGATTATTCCCACTTTTTAACTATTGTGAATAATGCTGCTATGAACATTTATATACAAGTTTTTGTGTGGATGTATATTTTCAACTCTTTTGGGTATATACCTTGGAATGGAATTTTTAAGTCATAAGATAACTCTGTGTTTAACATTCAAAATACCAAATTATTTTCTAAAGTGACTTTACAATTTTGTAATCTTTACTGAAACAAGTACATAAGATCTATTTAAGAGACAGTGATTGGTTTAACTGCTCTTTAGATATTTGCTAGCCTTGCCATTGTGCGTGAAATTTCCTTAATTTTTGGAGCCAAGACATGGAAATTCCTATGTTAAAAATATATTCATCTAAGAGAAATAAAGTATGGAGCAGTTCTCAGTTAGAATGTGTTCGTCAGTATGGCATAGGTAAACGGAACATTGTTCCGGTAAGTTTTGATAAGAGAAGGTGGTCAGAAAAGCTCCATGTGGTCCAACCTTGCTGGGAAAAGACTGGCCTAGAGATAGAGCAGAGTCATGAAGAAGGAGACAGATGTTTGTATATTAATCTTGTATCCTGCAACCTTGCTATATTGGCTTATTAGTTCTAAGTGGAGGACCGCTTTAGAGGAGACCGTTCTGAAGAAAACTGAGCAGGGCTGCATGGAGCACATATAACAATTTTGCCCAGGATTGGTACTCCTTTTTATCATTCTAGGACTGAGGATAGAGCTAAACATTTATCAAAATAAAATCAATCCTTCTTTGATTTCACTTTTGAAAAGGGATAAATCCAGTTGCGTGATGATAAATGTTTAACAACTAGCTCTTTATGGGGGATAAAAACCCTATTTTTAGGATTTGAGGATTTCTGTGGTGTACTTACCCTTACCATGTCCGATTTCAAGCTACCAATGTGGCATTATTGAACATGACATCTGGAAGGAGCTATGCACATCAGCTTTCTTGATCCAGTAAGAGCCGGCTCATCATGCATTGAAGTGAGGGATAATCCAGCAGATGTTATCAAGGTGTGGCAGCTCATATGAAGTTGGAACTGGCTAGACTAAGGAGTAAGAGAGAGGCAGAATGAAAGTAGGCCAGTCACAGAGGAGAAGAGTAACCTGGCATAGAAAGGCTGGTCTCCAACCTGTTTTATAGGTTGAATCTTGGTGCAGCTCTGAGTTTCTTTTGAGATGCAAACAGCCTTCAGAAACACAGAAACCTGCTCAAAAGGCTCTGGCCCAGGTTCTGTTGCACTACGATAATGAAGAATTGGAAGAGGCTCACCTGGACCTACTTGGTCTCCAGAAGCCTGAAATGAAATCAAAGAGCCAGGCTCAATGGAAGCTTTTCCTTCTCCTCGGTGTGAACCTGCATGGTGTAAGCATAGTTTCCACCAAGAATTAGTTGCTTAGAGAAGAAGGATCTCAGCAAGTCTGGACCAGGTGTCCACTCCACATAGCCTTAGAGCCAAGAAAAACCATATTTTGGGTGCCAGAAAGAAGAAAAAGGAGAATGCCAATTAATAATCATCTTTCAAATTGTTCCCTCATCCAAGGGACTGGGTTTTTCTGGTTTCCTAAGTTCCACTGGGCAACGTGGTCTCATTTCTGCAGAGAATTTTCTGATGATTATGAGTGAAGTCACCCAGTGGGGGGCTCTAAAGATAGATGACTTCGTCTCTGAAATCAAAGCATTACCTGAAGCAGGGTCTTTAGGAAGTCACATGAGGCAGTAGAAAATGAGAAATTCAGTTACTCAACCTGGGAGGGGCAAAGGGCCGTGGGATGTCACATAACCAGGCTGATGGGTTTTTCACAGAATCGACAGGAGTTTTGGCACAGCTGTCCTGAGTGACTGGTTGCTCAGGTGATGAGCAGACGCAGCTTTCTTTTAACTCAATGGGATGCCGATTATCTTCTTCTTTACCTGCTAGACCCTAGAGAAAATAAATCAGTATATTTTAGAAAGGTGTGTATATTTCCTTTGTGAGTGAAATTAAACCAAAGGAATAATTTTAATGAATTATGAGTGCTCACGTATCCTGACCGGGAGAAAAGAAGGATTGGTTTTTTCCTTCCAGAACAGTCACTGATCTATCCAATCTGTTAAAGAATAATCGAACCAGCAACAATTGCTTCCATGAATTATCTACTGATTACGCTGCTCTATAAACAGTCCCTGCATTCAGACAGGCTGATTGTTAAAAACGGATCATTACATCACCACGAGTGTCGTTAGGGTTTTAACAGCTCTCAGATTCAAAAGATCGAACCCTGAAAAATGAGGGCTGATGTCTTATTTTCCCTTTCCTGTCTGTGCCCTAAACTTCATCTCACATATTCTGAAAACCTTTGCTTTCCTCCAAATTCAAATCCTTCATTGACATTCTTCTGTGTTATCAGTCTCATAAGGTATTTCAAAATACACCATTTCCTTTAAATGACTTACACATTTTTTATCTTATCCCGCAAACTCCAAGACAGCGGACAGAAAAGCACTGCGAACCAAGCCTGACACAGTCCACCCGGGCCTGCATGTTTATCTTCCAAATGAGAGAGTTGGATTATGTGTCAATTAGGATTAGGTTCAGCTGGAACAGAGACTACACTGGCAGTGCAAATGGCTTCAATTACATACGGAGTTCCTTCTTTCCCACTGAGTGAAGCGTGGTGGTGCAGAGGACAGGGCTGGTACATCAACTCCACGATCGTCAGGGACCCCAGCTCCTTCTACCTTGTTGCTCCTCCACACACGACTCCCACCTCTTGGTCTAAGGTGGCTGTTGTAGATGAAGCCAGTGTGCCCACGTTTCTGCCATCAGTGAAAAAAGGTCTGTTGCTTCTCCGACATGGCACCACCACAAGTAACACTCAATACTTCCGTGTACGAGGCACTGGATAACCACAAAAGAGTCTGGGAAGTGGAGCGTTCATTCTGAGAAGTCGTTGACCAGCTAAACATGGGGGATTCTGCTTTCATGGAGGAAAGGGAAAACAGAGGAAAGGAAAGAGCTATCTTGTTTAAATTGTGTCCTTGAAGTCCCAGGGTTTTCGTGTGCTGTTGCACAGGTGTTATTGTGGGTTTGGGATGGAAAAAAATGTGCGAGTAAATTTGCATAGGATCCCAGAAAACTTCTCGAAATCAGAGCATGTGGTTCCCTATTTTGAAGTGCAATTGTATGAGAACATTACTGATAGATGGCAGTGGTCTAGACTGAGCGACATTGAGAGTGGACTGGTAAGATTTCTCAGGGTCCCAGGGGAAGGGGTGCTTCCAGTGGTGTTCTGAATTGGTGAAGAGGAAAGCCGATTCTGGAGCAGAGTGCCAATCCTGGACAAGGACACATGGAGCTAGTGTTCAATCAGTTTTCAACATCGATGACATCATATAGCACAACCAGAAGCAACGGCAGCTGGCAATTGGACCTTGAAATTGGACTGATAAGATTCTATATGTTTCTCTTTGATTGAGTTGGGAGCCGAGTGATAGTTATAGCAGAGTAGAGTTTCTCAACCTCGAACCGCTGATGTTCTGGACCAGGCCACTCTTTGCTCTGTATGGCTGTAATGTGCATTTTAGGGTGCTTAGAAGCATCCCGGACCTCTATCAACAGAAGCCAGTAGGACCCCGTTGTCAAATATCCTCCAGGTACAAAATCATCCACAGCTGGGAACCACTGGCTTAGAATCTAGGTAATAGGGACCATTTTTATACTTTGCTAATGGCTGTCCACTTTGGTACCAATCCTTTCATAAATCAGATGGGCTGTGTATCAAAGGCCTTAATGTGTTTATGATTGACGTAATAATCTCTTTCCTGGTCTCTGCCTGAGGAAACAATTTGTAAGAGGTTTTCCTGTCTAAAGATGTTTATTGCAGTGCTGTTATCAACAGAGAAAAACTACAAACAGCCAAAAATATTAAACGATAGGAAAAAAATTAGGTAAACCATGCTGGATCCATGCGCTCACTCAAATGCGTTTCTGAGTTTATAATAATGTGGGGAAATACTTATAATCACAAGTGAGTAGATTACAAACTCTAGGAAAAAAAGACGAGAAGAAAATTTACTGAAAGGGTAGAATCTGAAGAGTGAGATTAGGAGTGATTTTTTTTTTTCGCCTCCTTCCTTCCATAGTCCTATAGTTACCAAACTTTCTAAGCTCAGTAGAAATGACTTTATACCGAACTACAAAACAAAACTTAAAAAAAAGAAATCCTGATTAAAAAAAAAATCTGGGGATCAAAGATGGAAAGCCACACCCTCAGCACTTCTTAGAGAATAGTGGTAGGGGGTCTGAGCTGCTGCGGTGGCCTTTATGAGCATTTCTGTAAAGTGCATGTTGTTGAGAAAGAGGCCAGACTAGTGTTCTTTCCTACACTGAGTCGCTGAGCTTTGTGCCAAGTGACCCTGCCATGCTGGCCACAACCCATTGAACCAGGATCCCTACTAAAGGCTCTCATAGGCTGGGTGGGAGGAAGCCCAGGCACCTATGAGAAAGTTTGATCCGAGGCCCTATCACATAGGAGCCTTCGATATTGAATAGTGAAAAACAGGGCCAATCAGATCCTGTCTCAGGAAGTGTGCATGATAAAACGTGTTTAGGAAGCGTCCCTGCTCATCCCTGGGTGATAAACAAGGACGACCAGGCCATTAAGCAGTTGTGGATCCTGAACAATGAGAACGATTATTCTAGTTCCTCCTCAGGCCACAGAGATGCCTTTTCTTACTCCCTCACTTTTTTACTAGAAGCTCCTACCACAAGTGGAGATCTAGGCAGAGTAGGACCTAGTGTCTGATGAAGCTTGTCTCCCTTTTGGTGTGTAGAGTAGACATTACGGGGGCAGCTAGAACCCTCCTCCCCACCCTGGTGGCCCAGAAGACCACTCCACAGTAAGTGGCATGGGGAACTTGTCAAATTCCAGATTTCTGGCTCCTCCCCTAGATAATTTGATAGTCTTGGAGAGTGAGGCACTAGGAATTTGCATTTAGGAGTTCCCAGGTAATTCTGATGTGTAATCTGGTTTGGAGACCATTGTTTTACCCATTACTGCAAAAACTACACCTTCATACTCTGAAGTATTCCTTAACAGTATGATGGTTCCTCAAAAAATTAAACAGAGAATTGTCATACGATCTCACAATTCTGTTCCTGGGAATATACACAAAAGAATTGTAAACAAGGGTCTCGAACAGATACCTGTGCACCCATGTTCATAGCAGCACTGCTCACAACAGCCCAAAGGTAGAAGCGACCCAAGTGGCCATTGCTAATGAATGGATAAACGACATGTAGTATATACATAAAATGGAGTATTATTCAACCTTACAAGAAATGCAGTTCTGATATACGCTACAACATAGGTGAAACTTGAGGACATTATGCTAAATGAAATAAGCCAGGTAGAAAAAGACAAATATTGTATGATTCCGCTTACATAAGGCTCCTAGAGTCATCAAATTCATAGAGACAGAATGTAGCATGGTGGTCCCAGGGGCTGAGGGGAGCGGAGGATGCAGAGTTAGTATTTATTGGGTACAGAGTTTTAGTTTGGGAAATTGAGAAGATTCTAGAGATGGTAGTTGTATAGCAATGTGAATGAACTTAACGCCAGTAAACTGTACACTTAAAAATGGTTAAAATGGTAAATTTTATGTTTATGTATATTTTACCACACACACAAAACCCCAACAAAGCAGCTGAGTAACATTAACAACCACCCAAACGAACCACGTGATTCCATCTAGAAAGGAAAAAAGCTACCTCAAAGAAATCGTAGCCAAGAAAATAATTTTTTTTTTGTACAAAAACACTGTCAGAGACTAAAATCTTTAGAAAAGAAAATTAGTTTGGAACAAGCATCTTTCAGGGTCTCTTATAAAATAAACAGAGAGAAACAAGATATGAGACACGAAAATAAAGTTTCTGTTTAAAGAAAAAAAAAAAATCATTCCTGAAAGTGACAAGCAGCTCTTTTCTGAGTCTTTAAAACTGTCTCTGAAATGTTGCAGTTTAAAGCTTTTAAAATACTGTTACCTGTTCCCCACCTACACACCCCGGAAATGGGTTTACTTCCTCTCTCATAAACATAATCTTTCTTTGATGTTCAAATAAATTCAGGGACTCTGGGGTCTCCTTGTCATAGGCACTCCTTAAATCAGCTGGGAAACCCTTCAGGGTGGGTGTTCCTGTCTACTGGCTATAGACAAAGGAGGACAGGCTGGTGGGGGGCAGTGTAATAAAAGGGGGGAGGTACTTATTAGGAGATTTCACAAATGAAAAAGACTACTGTTGGGGCCATACACTGCTAATCATTTTCACAGAGGGTGAGACCAAAAAAAAAAAAAAAAAAACAACAGCTTTAAATACAGCCTGAATGAAATTTAAGTTAAGATTAAGTCTGTCTGTGCATCAATAAAAATTCAAAACAACAGAGGCTTAAATAACCCACAAGCTTATCTTTCCCTCCTGTAAATGAACCCAGAGGTAGGGCATCCTGGGCTCTGTGAAGTTGTCAGGGACTCAGGCTCCTTCTGTCCTGTTCCTTGGCTGTCCTCAGCTCACAAGCCAGTGTGATTCTTTGACTATTTCAGCTTTGGCCATCAAGTCTGTATTCTGGTCCAGGAGGAAGAGGAAGAGGTGAAGAGACCCACTCTTTCCAACGACAGGAGCGATGCGTGACATTCCCATTTATATGTCACTGGCCAGAACATGTTCTCAGGACCACACCTGGCTATAAGAGTGGCTGGGAAATGAGATCTTCGTTTCAGGGAGCTGTCACCCAGCTAAGAAAGTGTGGAGCTGATACTGGGGTAGACGGTGAGCAAGCTCTGCCATCCGGAAGTCGGGTTGGAGACAAGATGCAGGGAGTTCCTTTTCAGCCCAGGTATTTCCAGTCTTCTACAAGAGACTCTCCGAGGCCCTCTGGAGAGCCTAGGAGTTTGTGGGGTTTTTTATTCCACACAACTTCCCTGGGTTTCTGTTATTCCCACTTTTATAAACGAAGGTACTAAGATTCCAGGAGTTTATGTCACTTATCCAAAGCAGCTCCATTAACTGTGCCATTGGCCTCCAAATTCTTCAGAATCAGCCCTGTGGTCCCAAAGCCCCTTCCTCTGGAGCACCTACAGGGGTGAGTAGAGTCTGGCTGGGAATGGCTGTGTTGGTCAATTGGGGATCTCTCCTCTCTAAGCAAGGTCACCTGTAAACACAGATGTCTTCCTAACTCCGAAGCCTGCCATGCAGGACCCCAGGAGCCCATCTCATGGCAAACTGTGCACATCACCCCTTTTACCCAGGAGGCTCAAAACCCCAGGTTGGATCGCTGGCTTAGCTTGCTGTTTGAGCTGATTGATGATGTTAGCACCCTGGAGCAGACTTGTGTCTCCTACGTTTGACTGCTGTACCTCTCTCATTCAGGACAAGCATGTGCTAGAGGGTGGAAGGGCACCTCTTGCAGACCTCAGAGGGCTAAAGAGACGAGCAGCATCAACCCAGAACTGAGCCCGCCCAATTCTGAGACATCCGTTGTTAGGTGGGAACACTTGAAACCGAGAAAGCTGAAAAAAAACTACCTTTGGCGGTCTCTGTTCTCTCTTGATGCTTACCCGGGTTCCTTTCATTTTTCAAAGAACTCTCTTGAGGAATTAGGAAATTTAATCTTTAAGTGATAGAGGATGAGGAATAAGCCCAGAAAAGTAACTTTCAAGAAAAAGGCTGGTGGCCTGGGATTTGCTCACTCCCTCCCCCACTCTGGTGAAGGGTACTTCTCAGGAAGCCAACGAGGTAGGACACAGAACCTTCATCAGAGGGTGAGGCTGGCTTCCCCAGAAGCATGACTCCCCAAAAGAGGACAGAGTTTAGTACCCCCACTCCCTGTGCACACCACTTACCTGCCACGGACCACACCTCCCCCATCCTACGTTCTGCTATGTAGAACACTTCTGAAAAGCTCTTACAGTCTGTTTTTAAATAATTTTTCAACAAAAAAACCATAAAAGTAAATGCTTGTTTATCATAAAGAGTTTAGAAAATTGAGATTACTAAAAAGAAAGAATGAAATAGTGCCTGTTATTCTCTTATCCAGAGATGACTGTGACTAACTTTTCATATATCCTTCTAAGCACATATACACGTATGTTTGTATGTATATGCATGTGTGTATATAAAGCTTTTGAAAAGCAAAAGTGGAGTCGGACTATTTTATAACCAGTTTTTTTTTTGCCACTTAGCAATATGTCACAGACATCTTTCTATGTCAATAAATATATATCTGCAATATTGTTCTTAACAGCTTAAGATATTCTATTGCACCATCATTAAAAAAAAATAATCCACTATTGTCAAGTAATGAAATTAGTTCATTGCTTTATTTTTGAAAAAAAATTATTATTATTATTAATTATTATAATCTTAGGGCACATCTTTCATTGTTTCCTTAGAATAAATTCCTAGAATTGAAAAGCTGGAAAAACTTTTAAGGTCTTTTAATATAGATGATCAAATTTATCTGTAGAAAAGTCATAATAGTTTATATTTGTATCTACCATGTAGGAGAGGATTCTCCACATTCTAGTTTATACTAGACACTAAATTTTTCTTTAAAGTTCTGGAAAGTAAGTAACATTCTGTAATCTTTTGGGAAAGACCCACAATTGTAGATCAATCCTATACAGAAAACTTTCTTTCCATGATGACTCCATCTGCGAACTCAGGACCAAAGGCTGCCCATACAGAAGCCAAATTAGACCCAAATTTAGATATGTCTGTGCCTCAGAACATCCTGTCATTTCTGTCAGCCTCTCAACACACATCTAGCCAAACAGCTCTCTATTATTTGTGACCTAGGCTGGATTCATCGCTGACCTAGATAGAGAACCCTTCTGATCTCATTACCGGCCCTTCCAACCATCTGGTCCTGGCTAAACAGGTTACCCACTCAGTTGGAACCTTCATCACTCAACCAGCTTCCTTCTTGCCAGTTTCTCAATTTAAAAAATATAGATATGAAATACGTAGGTTTCATTCTACATTGCTCTTTTCACACACACAAAAAGAGGATATAGATATCTTATGCATATTTTCACCCAACAGCCAAGTAACTTACTTTTTAAACTTTGACAGTCCTACAGAATCTATCACAGCTCCCTGAAAGCCCCAGGAGAGAGCAGAAAGGAAAGAAGGGGAGAAAGAGTGAGTTCTCACCGTTCTGAGGACTTGGGCCTGAGGAGTTGCCTCTGCATGTTATCTCACTTATGTTAATATTTAAAATATTTGTGGTTGGGGGAAATGCCAATTATCTTCAAAACTGGGATTCTATTCTTGGCTTAAAGTGTTTTTTCACTCTCAGAGTTGAAGCAGATTGTTCTTCCAAACTCGTGAGCTATCTTTACCTGTAAAAATATGGAGCATGCACACCTGTTTGCACATACATCTGTGTGCATGGACACTTGGGGTCATTGTGTCGAAGGCAGAAGTAAGAGACAGAGAGCTGGATGTCTTACCACTTATGTGGATGTGCTGGCCATGGGACAGAAAGCTGTTTTCCTTTATAGCTACTCATTTTCTCAAGCGATATTTTGGAATCTTCAAATCAGGCATACAAAACAAAATAGACCTATTTGTAGAATCCTCTGCTGTTAATTATGTTGTTTTGGTCTGTATTCTTTTGACCGAGGCATTTATTTAATCATGAAAAACATCCTTATGAGGGTCTACGATATTATGTACCACGGAAAAGTGTCAAGACGGAATCTCTAGTCCGGCTCTGTCGCCGACCATCTCTCATGAAGGTGTCCCTTCGCTCTGCACAGTCTGTTTATTCACCTGGATTTATTGTCCACGGAGCACTAACGCCCCTGCACCTGTGGGTTCCTCATGGTAGGATGGGGATGGTGTGCTGAGCAGGTGCTAGCTGGCATTCCATGCCACAAGTCGGAGTGACTCACGGCTCACTCTGGAAGTGAAGCAGGTTGAAACTGTGCACAACCGTCCACCCCAGGCACAGAGGCAAGCGCTGGTAACCCAGCCGATGCTGCAGTCCCACCAAACGGTCCGATCCAGCACCTACTGCACTTTGTAGTCATATGGGTGCCTATATTAAAAGGTTTTACCATGCAAAATTTCAAAAATACACACAATAGACACAAGAGTATAATGAAAACTCAGGCACTCATCCCACAGCTCCAACAATTTTAACGCTGTCCCTTGTTACTCGCAGATGTCATGTCATTTCACCCATAAATAATTGCTAAAGACTTCTTAGAAATATAACCAACATGCCATTCTCCAGCCCAACAAAATGAACAGTTATTCCTTAATATTAGATTAGTTCTCTTAAAGATATCTTCGTAGGGCTCTTTTTTTTTTTGTCAAGTCAGAATTTCAAATAAAGCTCACGTATTTCTTTTGATGGTTCCTATCTCTTAGGTTTTACAATTTTTAAATTGTTCCCACTCCCTTCCCCCCTCTTTCCCAGGCCATTGATTTGTCGAAGACTCTAGGTTACTCGTCATGTAGAATGTCCCATGTTCTGGATTGGGCTTATTGCTTCTTTGTCATGTTGCTTCATTGGTTCTTCGGTCCCCAGTATTCCCTGTAAACTGGTGAGAGATCTAGAGGCTTGATTAGATTCTGGATCAATTTCTTTTTTTAAAGGCAAGGATGCGTCAGAGTTGGTGCTGTGTATTTGACATCACGTCGACACAGGCAGCATGTAGGTCTGGTTATCTTACTTACAGTGACGGATCCCTGGGCTCAGGGGTGTCAGCCATTTCCCCTAAGATTTTCAGCATCTGATGATTGTTCCCTAAATCTATTATTTCATTAAGGATCACAAATAAAATGTTATCATTCCTTCTGCATTTTTAATAGTGGAAATTCTTATATAAAGATGAAATTTCCTCAGCAACTATTTGGTTACCCCAAAATACAGTTTCACAGACAGGAAGTGTAAAATAAAATGTTGACACTCCTTCTTCATTTACCAATTTTTGAAGTAATGAATTTAAGACTTAGCAATCTCTAGGGGAGACCCATAATCTTTTCTTTTGTAAAGTATCATTTTCAACTCATGAATTTTTGTTCATTTGATGGGTTTCAATTTATTGGTTCGTTATTCTTTTTGTTGCTAAAATTTTCCCATCTTCTGCTGGTGGAAACCCTTTCAAGTTGACCCTGGGTCCCTTTGACATGACTTCCTTAGCTTTTCACTGTCTCACGGTTTCCTTTCCAGCATGAGATGACCCAACCCATCTTGTATATTTTCTTTTTTCTTTTTTTTTTAAGCAAGGCAACCCTTGGTCAACCTCACAGATCACAAGGACCTTGTCAGCTTACAATCCCTTATTATTATTATTTTTTAAATTTTTTATGCCTACAGCACCTGGTCTTCCTAGGTGGTCTCTTATCCAAGTACTAACCAGGCCCGACCCTGCTTAGCTTCCGAGATCAGACAGGATCAGGCTTGTTCAGGATGGCATGGACGTAGACTACATTTTCTATGCACCCTTGGAATCAACCAATTATCTCTCTAAGTTACTCCATTCTTGTGTTGGGAAATGGTCTTCGGAGACCCATATTTGGTCACTAGAGGTACTTATCATCACCAGGCCTTGTCAATGCATAGAACTACAAATGAATATGACATTTGCTTTGACCTCTTTCCTTGTCCTCTGTTTTTAGGCCAACGTCTAGGACACAGAGGATACCCTGATGTGTGAAGGCCCCTTTCAGCCATGAACTTCTGGCTTTCTTTGACCCAGCTGCAACTCAGCAAGTCAAAATCTAGAGTGTTCTCTCACTGGAGGCACAGGTCACTGCCCCATCTCACTGATGTGGGACTTGGCCATGCGACCTATTTTGGCCAGTGGAATGTCAGTGGATGTGAAATGAGCAGAGACTTTAATGCGTCAGTGTGGTTTGGCTTGGGCTTTGGTGACTTCTGCACTAACCATGAAGAAGGCATGGCATGAATAATCACTATCCTTTCTGCCTGAACCCTAAGACAAATGCAGGTGGAGTAGACCCGAACCCATACCACAGTGTAGAGCCAAGCCCAGCCTTCACCGCCTGGCTAGGAGTTTCTTGTGGGGTCTCTGAGCCTACAGGGTGAAGGTAGACCCTCGGGTTTAGGACTCTCAGAGCCTTCGAGGGGCAGCACCTTTGACACCCACCTTTCTCTTGCTACCTTGGCTGCCTTTGGCAGTGTAATTCTGAAATCACACCCTGAGGGTCTACCTTCACTCCGTAGGTAGAGAGAGACCCGATAAGAGACTTCTAGCCAGGTCCTGGGCAAAGGGACCCCAAGAAACTGAGGAGTGAAGAAGGCTAGAGAGAGAAAAGGCATCTGATAGGAAACAGGAATTTACCACAGTTGCCTCTGGCCCTGTGTGTGTTTCCGCTCAGTTCACGCAAGATCGTGGATTCTCCTGTCCAGGGACGAGCTGTGCTGCAGCCTTCTTGGTGCTGTGAGGTGTCTGTTCTTGCTTTTGCGGTGTGATTACCTCCTGCGTGCTCCTCGCCTCCACTGCGTGTCGAGATTCTGACGGTTTCCGAGGAGGCCACGGACTTGACAGTGACGTCGAGAGGAAAAACTCAGCAGCGGGACTCAGGGTGACTTGGATGCCGAGACACGGAGCCTGCAAACGACTTGCTCGAGGTCCCCCCCGCGATGAAGGGTCTGAGCTGGGACTCAAGCCCATGTCTCTGGACCCTCCCCACCCCCAAGGGTCACTTCAGAGAAACACTTTCTCCAGGGCCCAATGACTCTCCCTCCCAAAAACTTAGTCGAGAAAGCCGATTGCGTTTGCTTTGTTCGTGGTCAGTGTCCTGTGGGAAAGGGTCGGCCGGCTCTTCCGAGCGGGGCAGAATTATTTGTGAAGCCTCCCTTTCCCCTCTCGTTACTGAAGGCATTTGTCCTGCCCAGTGGGGCCACTGTGGGACACATTCCTTGTTGTCGTTACTATTATGACTGTGTCAATGTTTGTGGTTTTGCCTTTTTAAATTAAATATTATATTTTCTTCAGTTCTAGGAGTCATCTGTGCATATTGTGAGAGTATTAGAAAAACAGAGAAAAGCATAAAGAGGAAGAGGTAACTTGCTTGGTCTCCTGCCACCCAAAGTCACAGGGTCACAGGGGACAGGTGCCTCCTGTGCCCCTCTGGGTCCCTGAGCCCACTCTGCACCTGGAGCCTCACCTACAGGCCCTGGGTCCAGCTACCTGGGAGGCCTGGCAGGAGCAAAGGCAATGTGGTTGGGGAACTTGTCTCCCTGGCTCCCTCTCTGCAAGGTCACCTTTGCTGAAGGTCATTGCTCGCCTCCAGGCCCAGGAGTCTAGCAAGACACTTACCAGGCTCTGGTAAGTGTCCCCAGTTTCCCTTTTTGGGGCTGGGGGTGGTAGGGCCCCTGCCTACTGCACTACGGGTTGTGCCCCCACCCACGCTGTCGTAAACAGTCCCTCCCCAGCTCGTCCTGGTCTGAATGTGCCATCTGTTTTCTGTTGGGAACCCGGCTGATTCACTTTCTGACTCACTGACATTTCGAGACCTTTCCATTGAAGCTCCCGCTGCCACGACATTTCCTGAGGTTCCCAAAGCGATGTATGAAATGGTGCCTGGAATTAACTTGGGAATCTCGGGGTGGCGAGGAGAAGGCATTTAACTCCCTGACTCTTCCGTGGTGCCCAGCCCCCGACCCGACCTTGCACCACCCTCCACCTGGCCCGTGACCATGCGCCGTGCAGCGAGGGCTTCCACAGCTCCACGTACTTCCGAGCACCTCTGTCCTGCTCCCACACCTTCGGCACAACTACTGCTCAGGTTACCAGAACGACCTCCGACCTCTGCCAGGTCCCAGCTGGAAAGGAAGTTGTAGGAGAGGAGGAAGGAGCCGGGTTTGCTCGCCCCAAGGCCTTCGCTCAGAATGCCACCTCAGACCCTCGCTCCCTCCCTAGCTGAGTCCTATGCTCTCCTCTTGTCTCAGCTTTGGGGAGGTCTCTTCTCTGAGCTCGCCACCCTGATCGGGGCCCTTCCTCATGGCTCCTATCGTAATGTGCTGTAACTCTCCTCACGAGGCTGTGAGGTTCACGGGGACAGGAACTGTGTCCTGCTCACCCTTCTACCTGGCACCTGCCGTTAACACCTGGCACGTGATTAGCACTCCATAAATATGTTGAATACTGCACATTTAGGACCTCGCCCAGTATCAAGTTTTCCCACTGAGACCCATTTTGAAAGACTGTTTTTAGTTGGAAGAAGCTTTGATTTGAACCAGCCAGTCACCCCTTCCTTGAATCTTGTCTACGTTAGAATCCACAAGCGCTGATGTGATGGTACTCTAGACAGGTATGTTTGTTGGAGATGGGGGAGGGGTGTAGAAATGAAAAGTGGACCTTTGTCGGAAAACTTTGTGGGGTTCTTGACACAGGAGGGTGCAGAGGAGTATGAAAGCAGAACCAGAGAAGTGGGGGTGGGGTGGGGAACTCTCTATTCCATTTTTTTCCCAATAGCCAAGTATATAAAAAATGTCAGTGCTGCTGATGGTCATAGGAAGATAAATTTCAGATGCGATTTTAGTCTTCCGGGGTCATTTCTGAACTTATCTATCCTATTTAACTTTACCTTCTGAGAGGTCAGGAGAGTCTTGTGCATTGATGAAATATGGAAAACCTCTCTTTGAAAGGAAAACATGAATACCTCTCTTTGCACAAAGAAACACCAGAAGGGTATCCAAGAAAGTAATGAAGTGATAACTTCTGAGGGTGGAGTGGAGGATTCAAGTAGACTGGGGTAAAAGTTGGGAGCAAAACTTCTCAATTATACCTTTCAACAATATTTTGACTTTTGAATCGTAGGAATTTATAACTGATTAAAGATAAAATTACATGAAAAATAAAAACCTTCCCTGAGAAGAGCACTAACCTTCAAACTTTTATTTCAACCCACTTAGGCGGGGCAAAAGACCTCATTGCCCATCTATTCTACCCTTTATACTTCTCAGTGGAAAAAAAGGACGAGACTCGTTTATAATAACAAAGCATCAATGTGCAAACAGCTTTGATGACTCCTATTTGAACCATCATGTATGCATGTCTTCCAATGCAGTTATTAGAAAATTACAAGACACAAACACTGATCTGGTAAATATAGAATCCTAAACATTGTAGGGAAGATCAGATAATCTGCAACCAATGACACAGATAACACAGGAGCAGCAGCTGATGCAAGAGAAAATACTTGCTTCCTCCTAAGTGTGGGCATTCGGGCTGTCTACAGTCATGCATGCACAGTGGGGGCTTTGCAAGTTGCCACATGTTACATGGATCATGGAGTTTGGGGTAGAGCACTGAGTAAAAACATTCTGGACACACACACGTTTTGGTTCACAAATTCCAAATTCAGTCATTTTTAATGATTCATTTAATAAGTTGCCAGTAAGAAGCGATGAGTCCTCTGTAAGTGACAATTGGAAGAGTGTGTGGCGTTCACGTAGAAGAGAAGAGAGGACTCATAAGTTTGGAAAGCAATTTGCATTCATCAGGGAGATTCTTGTGTCCCATCAATGGCCTTTAAGCCCACTTTGAAAATGGCTGTTAGAATTACTGTATTGGTAAAAATGTATAAAGCTACTCTGCTCTGAGATGACCAAAGTCTTAGAGAATTTGGATTCTGTGATGGAAAAAACCACTCATCCAAATCATGCTTTTTCCTTGTGGGAAGCAACCCTTCAAATGACAAAGGTCCTTCTGATGTATCAGGTTTGGCATCTGGGACAACCTTTCTAGAAAGAACATGTTAGGAGAGCTGCAAACACTTAGGGAAATCTTTTCACAAGGAGGTTCTAAACGCCGATGAGTACTGAGTCATTCCACCCCTTCCCTATACTTTTAACCACAGCAAGGCTTCCCCTGGCCGGAATGGTGATGCTTTTGAGGCGATGGCTTTAGATCCACTTGCTTCACTGCTCTCTGGTCCTCTCAATTCTCTTGTCCCAGGATCTTCCCAGCATCTGCCCTGTTTTATCCTGTCTCTCAGGTCTAATTCTACACCATCCTTTGGATTCTTGGACCCTCCTGGGCTTCCCAAACTCTGACTGTCTTGTGCTATCCTTTGTGATTTGCACCCACTCTCTTGTTCTCCCGACACCTCTCCATTTTAAGTAACCACTCACCTTACCCACCTCCAATTTCATCTCCAGCTCCAGGGGACCAGAGGGGAGGTGGATACAGTAAAATGACATCCTCGAAGTTCTTGAATCCAAACACCTCCACTCCTTAGCCTTCCATGGTTAACCATCATGTCTGCTTGGGAATAAGTCTATGTGCAACCATGTGGTTTGGAGCTGTACTTTCCAGGAATTGTGAATACATGTGATATACAGTTGTCAGTCAGCTATTTAAATAATGAATTGTTTCCCTATCACTTGGTACAACCATTGCCCCATCACCCTGACCAAGCAGACCCCTTCCCTGGTACTCCCTGGACTTTTCACTAAACCTGCCACTTCAGGGGCAATGCCTGGCCAATCAGGGCTGGGAGTGGGGGGATAGGGCCCAGATTGTATACCCTGGCCAATATCCATTCTGATTGGTGGATATCTGAGCAATTCTAGTTGGTATATATCTTAAAGATCAACCTTGTGCGAGTGAGCTGGGGTCTTAGAGATTTTCACATGAAACTATGAAAAAAAAAAAAAAAGTCGGACAGGTGACTTGCACCAGATGCTTCCAGCCAGCAGCTTCTTTTCTTCAAAGGCTGTGCCAGAGGCATGAAGGTTTGTTTGCAACAAGCACATGATTTTGTAAACATTGCTCTTTGCCAAATCCCCAGAGGCCCTTGAATGCTGGGTGCTAATAAAGCTCAAGTTATCATTAGGCATGTGGTCTATGTAGGTCACTGCCAAGTCCTATCGTGATGGAAAGCAAAGAAAAGCAAAGAAAAAACCCCAGACGGAACGTGCATGAGGAACTACAACCCCTTCTTTCTCCAAACGGGAAACATGCCCGAAATCTTCTTTCTCTCCTGTCTTCCAGAGGACTTGGTTTTCCTCATGTGCAAAATGAGGGTCACTTGAATGACCCCCTTTACCAGGGTCTTGGGATTTTTGACAAGAAACAGGCCTCTTTAGAAGAAAGTGGAAAAACCCACTGGGAAATAGTATTGAGAGATTCAGCTTCATCCTGTCGCTTTTGATTTTCAGTCGCTGTCACATGGTTGCTGTGTCTGGCTTTGTTTTACTTCGAAGCCCCAGAGATGGGACGTGGTCGGTCATGAGCGGCAGCAGGAAACAGCTCCAGAAATTCCAAGGTCTTGAGGGGAAGCCACAGCAGATGTGTGCGTCCGATTCCACTTGGACGCAGGCTTTTTTCAGATGCTCACAGAAAGATGACCCTGTCAAACTTTCAACCATTCGAACCGAGTTTAGGATTGTTCTTTAGGGGAGACCTCTTCCTGAGCAATGTGGAACATGCGCGTTTCCCGGGCATCCTGTGGGAGGTGGGGGTGATGTTCCCAAGGCTCTCTGAGCTGGAAGGATGTCAACTGCAGGCAAGAGAGGCAGCCGGATGGCCTGGGGCTGGGGTCATGTGTCTGGGGGAGGGGTGGTGGGATTGGAGGTGGCTGGGAGGATTGCCGGATCCTAGACTTAGTAAGACATGCCAAGGAAAGAAGGAAGAGGCAGGACGGGCAAGAGGCGGTGTATCTGCCTGCGTGGCAGTTTCTGTGCCCCTGGCAGAGAGATGGAAACTGCCAGGAGAAAGAGCAGGAAGACTCAAACTCAGGCCAAGCTGGAGGGGGGGCAAGGTCTCGGGGTTTCCGGGACAGTGGAGCCCAAGCTGACCCATGAGCATCCTCCTCTTTTTAAGAAAATAAAACGAAACAAAACAGCTAATGTACGTTTCCTCCTGTTTACAGAGCATTTGAGGTGAACCCTCACCTTTAGCCTTATTTATGTATTAAATAAGCACTTGCAGTGCTTACTCGGTGTCAGGAGCTCTTCCAGAATCTGGCGAGTTTTAACTCGATAGTCCCCACGAGGATCAGACAAAGTACTAAGCCTCGCATTTGACAGCAAGGAAACTGAGGCACAGCAGGGTTAAGAGCGTTGCCCAAGGCGGGGAGAAGCCAGGACTGGACCCCAGGCAGCCTGGCTTCCAAGCCTCTTCACTCTTGACTTGACTTTATTTTTTTTTTAAATAAACTTTATTTTTTTAGAACAGTTTTAGATTTGCAGAAAAATTAAGCAGATAGCGCCCCGGAGAGTTCCAAAACGTTCCATACCCCGTTCCCCCTAATCTAAGGGTCTTGCTTAAGGATGAACAAACACTTCCTACAACTAATGAACTAATGTCGATACTTTGTTATTAACAAAAGTCCGGGGTTTATTTGGATTGCCTTCGTTTGTACCTGGTGTCTTTTTCTGTTCTGGGATCCCATCCGAGAGGCCACATTACACGTCATCTTCACATCTTCTCGGGCTCCTCTTGGCCATGGTGGTTTCTCTGACTTTCCTTGTTTTTGATGACCTTGATGGTGTCAGGGGTTTGGGGATGTGCCTGATGATTTTTCTCATGTTTAGACTGAGGCTCAACCCTTTGGCTTTTGAGAGCAACAGCGAGCTCTTTCTTGCAAGGCAAGCGTGCACCTAACAAAGACATCTGTGTTAGTGCTGCCATTAGTTGGCAGAATTCCACATTAGGTTGCTTTTTATTTGTTTGTTTGTTTGTTTACATATTTGTTTCTTTCCAGAAGAAAAAGGGGAGTCCTGTTTCGTAATTATACCAAGTCATTGGATTCCAATTTTAGAAAGTTATCTTAACCCAGACTCTCCGGCCGGCGTGGGGTCCTTGGTCTTGGCCAGTCTCCATATTTCAGGGGTGTAGCGTGCGCTCTGCCCCTTCAGCCCTCCAGCCTGGCCTGTTCATCCCTGTTACCACTCGGACTCTGGCTCAGAAACGTGTAAAGGCAACACAGTCAGGGACATAGCCCTGTAGGGCTTTGTCCTTCCTACCCACTCATCTGTCATCCAGTTCTACTTGCCTCCTTGCAGCCAATGTTTCCTCGTGCCTTTGTCACTCCCAGCTTAACCATGCATGGCTGGCTGCCTCCCAGCTCCCAACCCTGGGCACTGTCTCTGCAGCTCTCCATCTCTGCTGTCCCTGTGGGGGCATCACCTTAGTTAGCCCTGGGAGTGCACATCTGTAGGCACTGTCCACACTCTGCCTTCCCCAGATGCTGTCCTGGTGGGTGCACCCTCTATCCCAGGCAGTAGACCACACCATCAAATGCCTCCTTACGTCCAGCCTGAGGACACATCCATTTGATCTTCCCACGGAGAATTCTGATAATAAAGATGTTTACCCATGAGAGAAGTGCTTGAGATGTGGTCTTGAGATGATAAAAATACACACAACCTTTTAAAACCATGGCAACACACAAGAGGCAGGAATACTGCAAATTACAGTGCGTGTAAAATATGGCTACAGGCTGCAGGTTTGGAGAGAAAGTTTATTAGGAAAACAACAAGTGGGAATAGAGTCAGCCTTTGTTCTCACCTACATCATGTTCCAGCTCAGAGCCCTGCCAAGTTTTAAGCCCAACCCCCAATCAATGTTTGTTGATGTGTGAAGGAATTCAGAGAAGATGTTTCCCTCACCCCCCTCTCCTGCAGTGTGGACAGTCAGGTAGCCAACAGCTTGATGGCTCGCGATACCTTCCCAGACTTCCTCGTGCTAGGTTGAATCACTGGCCTCAATTCTTCACCTTTTCTGCATCCACACCCTTTGCCATGTGACTTTGCAGATCCTCCCGCAATCTAGGCAGGAAAACGGCTGCCCTGCCCCTTGACTTTGGGCTTGGCCGGGGGATATTTGCAGATGTGACACATGCAGTAGTTCGAAATGTGCTGTGGGATTGGGTGTGTCCCCTTGTGCCTCCACCATTGCCATGAGAAGAACGTGCCCCAGCTGGCTTGCTGGTTTCAGGAGGATGAGAGGCCTGTGAAATGGACCTGGACCCAAACGGCAGCCTGGAGTCTAACCCAGCCCATTCCAGCCAAGATCAGCCAAACCTCAGCTGACCTGCCATGTATGAACGAGAAACAAAGCTCCAGAGTGTGCTATGAGTTTTCGCGTTATTTGATGCCAAGCAGTAGCTGATGGATGTACAACTCCACCTTCCAATCCATCTGGAAACTTTTACAGGAGGAAGGTTTCTGGGAAAAGGAGACTTTGCATCAAAGCCTGTCCCAGCAGACCATTCCTTACTTATGTGAGCCTTGCTGTGACATCACAGTCGCTGTGACTCAGCTCTCCCAGGAAGCATTAATGTATTAGTAATAATAGTAATTAGCATTCACCTGGGATTTTATAAGAGGAGGTAGCTGCGACATACAACTGTCTTATGAGGTGGATAGGCCAGGATTATCATGTTCATTTTGCAAAGAGAACATAAAACCCCCAGACGAGGTGGATGACTCACTAGGACTGAACCAGGAGGCAGCTGTCTAAAGGAAGAAGGAGATTAGGAGTTCCTTACACCCAGGGAGAAGCCACGTGTGTGTGGGCACACGTGCGTGTGTGTGCGTGTGTTTTGATTTTTATAAAAGGGATACATGCCAATGGTAGAAAAATAGGAAAATGCAGAAAGCAGAAAAAATAAGTTTCCATTCTACTCAATAGTATTCTGATTTATTTCTCTTTTGCTACTTATAATGCATGTAAATTTTCTATATTTTTTATGGTAGAATTACACAGTATATATGAACACTTCCCATGGCATTTAAAATTCTTAAAATATATAGTTTTTAATGTATAGTATTATGTTCTTTGGACTTATTCTAATTTGTTTAAGCAGCTTGTCTCTACTTTTTTGGGGGGGGCCATTAAAAACAGTGTTTTGGTGGACATCTTTGTCGGTACAGGAGATAATTTATGTACTTGGTGTATGGCACATGGTATGTGCTTATTAAAAGGTAGCTAGCTAGTATAAATATTTGTCTAAATCCCTGATGATTTCCTTACAGGAAACTTCTAGATGAAATTCTGGGTTAATGAGTTTTAACATTTAAGTGGTTTTTGCTACATATTGTCGAATCGCTTTCTGGAAAGGATCTTCCAATTTCTATTACTGATGATAGCATAGCAAGTGCCCATCTCACAGCCTCCTCACCAGCACTAAGTATTTTCTTTAAAACAAAGCATTGCTAATTTGGTAGGTGAAGTATAGTAGACCATGGTCGCATTTTTTATTCTTAGTGAGGCTAAAAATTCCTGCATAATTATTAACCATCAGTAGTAACAGGATGACTCAGGGTGGGGCATTTGGGTCTGAGCCTGGCGTAATAAATAGTTCTGAATGAGTGAATGATCAGAGGTCAGCCACACGGTGGGTGTGAGCGGAATTGCTAAGGCGTGCAATTGTTGAGGCGTTGACTGCATGGACAGGGATTTATTCCTAGTCCTTTCTTGCTCAGTTGAAGAGACTTTCAAGTGGACAAAATCCTGGGCTAGATGTGAGGTTTGGGAGTGTCTGTCAGGGGATAGTACTGAGAAGAGGGTGCTGGGCTCAGCCGGCAGGAGGAGCTGAGAAAGCGGCCCCTGGTCCGCGACCTGGGGGCTGGGACTATCAGCGGTGCCCTGGCTCCTTCAGTCTCCCTCCCTCCACCCCCATCCCCCACACACACACTCCTGTGTCCTGCAGAGGCTAGGGGCTATATCTGGACTCCACAGACAGTCCTGTTCCCAGAGAGAAGGGAGGGATGTGAACGTCAGCTTTCCTATCTGACTGTGTCACGATTCGATGCAGACACTAGACTGACTGGAATGGAAGAACCTCGGCCACGCTCCGAGTTTCTGTTCCTCCAGGCCTGGCTGCGACCTCCTCTTTCCTCCCCTGTTCGGGGACCCCCACCCCAAGGCAGGGCTCTCTTATGGCACTTGTCACCCTGCACTGTGATGTTTCATTCACAAACCATACGCCCTTCCTTGAGGGTACAAATAGGGTTTTATTATCTTTGTATCTTCAGCAGCTAAGAATGTGGGAAGGAAGGAAGGAAGGAAGGAAGGAAGGAAGGAAGGAAGGAAGGAAGGAAGGAAGGAAGGAAGGATCCAGAGTGTACTGAGAATAAACTAGATCCTTGGACACTGGTGAGGAGAAATAGCCAGAGTTCCTTCTTGGTTAATTTGTTTCATAATGGAATTTTCTTAGATGAAGTTATCACTTGGCTATCAGGCTCTGTGGTTGGTTGGGTCTGGGGCAGAGACTGTGCCATACATTTCTGTGCCCTGAAGGTTTCTGTTTTTACACAGAGAGCCAGGTCTCAGCAAAAGCCGGGTTGTTGTTGTTGTTGTTGTTGTTGTTTGCCATCTGCCCAGCTTTCTTCTAAACCAATAGTTCTCAAACTTTACTGAGTGTCAGAATTGTCTGGAGTGCACGTTAAAACACAGAAAGCTGAGCTGCACCCCTGGGGTTTCCGATTTAACGTCTCTTCAAGCTCTCACTTGATGCTGATGCCGCGGGTCCAGGGACCGTACTTTGAGAACCGCTGGTCTAAATGTTTTCATCTGGTCCCTGGACAAGCTGCCAGATGGACCTTCTGCCAAGTCCAAGGAGCTGGGGGTATAAAATGTCCAGCCCCGTGCCAGGGCCCAGCATGCATCATCCTCACATAAGCTTGGACTGTCCTCTCTCTGCAGTCTGCATAGGCATATCTGATCATCCCAGCCTGTGTTAAAAGGCCACCAGGCCCTAAAAATTACTGCTGCAGGGTCTGAAAGCTTACCATGGTCCTCACTCGCTTTTTTTTTTTTTTTGGAGAAGCATGTGAGGCTTCGGAGAAGAGAATTTTATATCCTGGGAAAACCCCAGGCTCCAGGAGCTAACCTTTGTACAGGAGACAACAGCCAGGTGCCACACCTGCCATTTTCCAGAAGCCAAAGCTCCACAAAGGAGGACACTGGCCGTCACCTGTGAGGGTTTCTGTGTCCTCTCCGTGCCACCCAGTCTGCTCCTGAGCCCACCACCTCTGTCTTGATCTCTACGGAAGAAGGTGAGAACGTGGGTCAAGATCTGCTTTCCAGCAGCTTCCTCACCACAGTGGACCAAGCCTGCCTGGCGCTCGGGCCTCGTGCCCTGCCCTCCAGCCTGTCAGCCCTACTCTGACACGCTGGCCGCCCTGCCATCCCTCACACTCCAAGTTTGTTCCCATCTTGGTCCCCCGCCGTCTTTCTGCGTACAAAGTGGGAGCCCCAGATGGGACACGGGACTTTCTGTTCAGGCCCTGGTTTCAGAAGGAGCTTCCCGTCACACTCCACAAAGCAGCCCCATCTACCACTGGCTCCTTCAGCCCTTACCTTCAGAGCACTTGTCACCCACCATCTGTCGCCACCTCCAGAATGTAAACCCCACAAAGGCTGGAACCTTGTCTGCCTTTCCTAGATGTGTCCCGAGCACACGGAACGTGGCTGGTCCATCGTCCACGTTGGATAAAGATTTACGGAACGAACACATGGCCTCTACCAGGTCTGCTGTGGAAGGCAGAGACTAGAATCCTTAAACAAGATGTCCCAGATCTTGGCTCTAAAATTCAGATTTACTGGTTCCAGGTTTACTGTCTAACAGATCTTTTAGACGGGAAGAGCTGGGGCCACCAAAGAAGCTACTGTCACCGCCCCTGTCTCTCTGGACAGGCCCCTCAACCCGTGTTGTCCCGACCTGCCTCACCTGCCAAAGGGTTGGACGACATTTGTCTTGCCCACCCCCAAGACTGTGTCAAGGCTCCAATGCAGTGACCACCAAGAAAATGCTATGAGGGGACAAAGGTGCTGACAAATTCGAGGCCTGGGGATGGTCATATCCTCCATGGCTTTAAAATCTGCACATGGCCTTTCATTTTAGATGAGCTTTCCATTCTTGTAGTTTAAAAAAGATAAAGCATTGTTTGACTTCTTTACAAGCTTGGGGAAAGCCCACCACAGACTAAAAATCTATGGAGTCACATCTGAGAAAGGAACCCTGGAACCCGAGGCCCTGCTAAGGGACAGACAGACTAACTCGGTCATTTCTCTGCCTCCATTTTCCTGCCCATCAATATGCTTGTCCGCTGCCCTCTCGAGACAGACTAGGCTTTCTGCTTAGCCTGAGGGAACTAAAGTGTGAGTTAAAGAACAGTTTGGGGTCCACATTCCTAGACCAGGGAATAGTTCAGGAAGGATCTTAAAAAGCGATTTTAGTTGACGTCAGGTAAGTGGCCCAATTGAAGAGATCTGAGCCTCCCATATGGCCTAGAATGGAGTCCTTCGTGGTTGCCTGGCCTTCCACTTCTCACCTGGGCAGGAAATTAAAGGAGTAAAGATTTTCCGGTGAAGCCCATGTGGGTTGTTTGCCAAAAAACTCTGGCAAATGAAAATACAGAATGCCCAGTCGATTTTAAGTTTCAGATAAGCAACAAATAATGTTTCAGTATAAGTACATCCCCTGAGATATTTGGACACACCTATACTAAAAAACTGTTCATTCTCTGTGTGCCCTCTCTATTATCTGGCACCCTACCTGGAGGGCCTGTTTTGATTTTTTGGGTCTTTAGTCCTGGGAATGAAGGGACAGGGGGACAGCTTGCACTCTTTGGATATTTTACCTTACAAAGGAGGAATGTTTCACTCTGAGACTCCACTCACTCCCTTCCATTTCCCTTCCTCCTGGCCCTGGTCTGTGGGTCATGAGCAATAGATGGATGTGACCTTAAGTAACCCATCCACCTGGGCTGCAGCTGAATTGCCACCCACGCAGCCATACTCCTTGGAATCAGCAGGGCACTTACCAAAGCGCAGATGCCAGGAAATGCTCAGGTCCGAAGACAAACCAAGACGGAAATGTTTTATAGCTGCCAGGAGCATTTGATTCTTAGATCAAGGGCCTGGGAGACCCAGAACTTGCCCCCAGAGACAGAGCAAAACTCCCATGTCAGCTTATTTATTTTAGCATCACTAAATGCCACTTGAATTACTAATAATACCTTGCGCTCACATTGTGCTTTTCATCTAGGAATCTCTTGGTGCCATTTTGACGTGAAGCAGCACAAGTTTGTCAGCCCTGGATTACGTAATCATACCGGGAGCTTCTTCCAGGTAGAACAAGCGGCCTTCATGGAGCAGACCTGCACAGAAGTCAGGAATACCTGGGTCCGAACCTGCGCTGGGGGACACCCATTTGGGTACACGTTTCTCACCGCATCCTATTATACTGTTAGCCCCTCAAATACAAGATCGGTACTGCCTTCTTTTGTTATTTTTTTTTTTTTCAAATCCCCAGCACTTAGCACAATGACTGGCACCTAGCATGTTCTCAATAAATGTTTGCTGAAGGAGTGAATGAGTGATGAATAAGTGAACTGGAAGTAAACTTTGGGTTCCTTCCTTTGCCCTATTTTTTTGTGGATGGGGTGGAGAGTGTAGCAGTCACTGTCGGCTTTGGCTACATGTCCTGTAATGTTCTGCCCACCCTGTGACCCTTAACCAATGACTGAGGGGTGCAGGCCTAGAAACTCCCCAACTCCCTCACCCGTTAAGGGACACCCAGATGTCACCTCTGCCATGCCCCTGAAGGACTGTGCCAACGTTACCCTCCATGGAGACCTGGTTTGTCCTCATACCCTTGTTTGCTCTCCTTCCCTTCCTGGTCCTGTTTCCCTACCCTACAGAACACTTAGAATACCAGGGACACCTCCCAATGAGTCACATTCACTAGAATCTTCTCTCAGGGTCTGCTTTTGGGGAACCTAGATTGAAACCAGAGCGTTTCAATTTCTCGGCCATGATTCACTTTTCCCAACGATGCTGACTCTTTTTCCTGCACCAGGAAGGAGCCGCTAACAGAAAACAACAATAACAACAACCAATCTTACTATTGGATGAGAAGCAATAGAAGATGAGGAATAATCAGAACTATTTATATCCCCTGGGGCTGGAATATGGAATTCCAGCTGGGAATTTTCTTGAGCAAAAACAGCACAACTATGGATCACTGCAAAGTAAGCGTCCGATTCTTACGTACACAAGCACAGGTCCTTCTTCTAGGCTCCCCACCTGGGGACCGTATCCAGACAGGAGCTGGGAGTCAAGACCAGCGGTTGCTAACTGACCGAGGCAGCGTCCTATGATGGGAGGTCAGGCAGGACCTAGATCAAAGTTTTTTGTTGTTGTTGTTGTGTGTTTTTTGGTTTTTGGTTTTTTTGTTTTGTTTTTTTTTTTTTTTACCTCCCCACATTTAGATGAAAGGGGCCTAGTAGGAAAATGATGGGGTAAAGGGCTGAGTCAGTGTGATGGGTCAGTGACCAAGTTCCTCAAAAAGAGTCATTTCTGAATTCCCTTAAGCTTTCTGGTCCCAGGACTTCCCTCTTGTAGAGATCAAGTTCAGGTGTCGGGAGGGGCTGTCCCTCTTTCCATCCAAGGGTTTCAGGCAGACAAGGGTTTCAGGCAGACGACAGCACTGAATAATTTTCCTGACTGTACTGTAAGGACAATGGCAGGGTTAGGTGTCCCTGGGCCCTCTGAGATTTTATTGGTTTGTTATATTTTAAAGGGCTCTGGTGATACTGTTGTAACCTACTTTGGAGGAAAACATTATTAACACTGGTTTAATACTTAACTTTCTAGGGTATTTGTGGATGACACAGTCATACATCTGCCTTTTTATAGTGCTTCGCGACAGAGCACAAGACCTTCTGGCTGACACATCATAGATCATCAAAATTTAGACCTCTAGGCAAGCAGAAGGAAGTAGGGCGGGGAGGGGGGGTGCGTAGGGTGGGGTGGGGACGGCAACTGGCGATGGCTGGAATGGTTTCCAAGTTAACTTTCCTTTAGAGAGAGACCATTTCCATTAAGGAGCAAATTATTCTTAACATCGAGACATCATTGTTTCCATGGCAACACACAACAACTTGAAAGGAATGGTCCACGGTAGCCACACAGCCAAGCGATGCTTCTTCCCTGATTGGTGGCTGGTAGGGGATTAACTCAGAGATGGGGGTCAGCCAGCCAGGGGTTAACCTCCAACTGCTTGGCATGCAACACCCCAGCTCTCCTGTGGTAAAGCCAGAATAAATCTGGAAATCAGCGAGCCAGGGTGAAAGCAGGTTCTCCATCTTCTATACACCTAAACTGTATCATCATTGTGTCAGAATCAGCTGGAGACTTAAAAATGATATTAACAGAAAACTATGAACAAAAGAAGAAAAAGCTGATTATTATTATTATTTTTTACTGAACTTCCCTTCAAGGTCCAGCATTGTCTGATATTTCTGGGTCTCTTTGGCTTGTGTGTAGAAAGACTAGTGAGAGACCATGATTGTATGGTTTTATATGCTCTTACACCCAGGACTCCCCTCCCCCCTTCTTTTCTCACTCAAATTAGCCAAATGCGACAACCGGGAGTGAGTTTTCTAATGTTCTTTAAGCACAGATCTAGTCACTCAGCTGGATCTGAGCCACAAAACCTACTTTGTAACGAAAGGTCCTGACCTTTATGTTCAGAGGGAGCAACAGTTATTGTCCCTAAGCCCTGGGACCAACAGTTATTGTCCCTAAGCCCTGGGACCAGTAGCATGTTTGAGGACAAGAAAGAGAACCGAGAAAACGAAAATTCCCTGAGAAATGGGTAAGGGGAATTCTTGCTTGCCAGTTTGGGGAATTCTTGCTTGAGACGACAGAAAACCTTGCATCTTTTCCACCGACAGAGTGGCTGCGGTCTGCTCTGGGCTGTCAGGAGTCGGCGGTGTCGGATGAAATGCAACACCCATCCATCTGCTGGCATCCCCCTGCCCGTCTTCCTTTGTCAACAGCGTGACATTAACGCCGCCGCACGACATCTGCATCATGCATCGATTACATGCTTGTGATCTCCAAGCAATGTGTCCAGAGAGAAATAGAGCATCTTAACCGAAGAAAAGGCAACAGGAAAGAGAGCCCTGCCTCCTGCCGTTACTGGTCAATAAGATGCCCCTCAAGGCGCCGGGCAACAAAGCAGAGAAAGCCTTCTGCATTCTGGAAAATGAAAAACATCCATGGAGAGAAGTGGCAAGTGCCACCATCAGAATGATGAAGACAGTCGCTTTCAGCCATGGCTTCCCCTCACGGATGTCCTTTCTTCAAGTCCAGGCATCCCATTTTGCTTTTAATTCCTAAACGATGAAATATTTAGGTTTGTGTCTGCAGGAATGTTTACGGAAAAAATAAAGATCCCCTCAGACTGTGTGTTCATACAGAAAGCTTTGTGGTAGGTGGGCCTGGGGGTTTCTGTCCATAACTTTCCCACTAAGAGAGGGGAGAAGCAGCCCCATCTGACATAACCTTGCGGGGACAGCTAGTTGGGGAGCACACACTACTTCAGAGCAAAGGTCACTCGCTTTGCTGGTCATAAAGATGGCTGAACAGGACTAGATTGTTTGGTGACTGATGAACCATTTAGGGCTGATGTGAAACCGCTGGCCATTGCATCCGCCCCTTTATTTCCTGGGGACCTTGGACAAAGTGTCTGTCTCATCTTGCACCTCCCTCCTCTGTGTGCTCCCCAAGCCCTCCACTCCCTCCTGTGACCTTCCTGCCCTCTCCTACCTACACAGGCATGAGTGGGGGGTTGTCACTTTCCTCCGTCCTGGCTGTCCTTCCTGCTGACGTGTGCAGGCCGATGTTCCGGATGCGACGGGCTTTCCTTTGACCGGGTCAGCCTGTAGAGCAACACCCTTCCAGGCAGCGGGCGGGGACCGCTTTTGAGTCACACTGAGAAAGACAAGATGTGGGGTTGGTGAAGGGACACAGTTTCTAAGAAGGTGGACTGCAGGCAGAGCTGGGTGGTGTGTGTGCATGCACACACGTAGGCACACGCCAAGCCAGGGCTTTGCTTGTTAGGTTTCTGTGCAAAACTCCCCCACTTCTGAGACTGGCAGCTTCCAGGGGGAGGGAGCTTCCTTGGACCCCCAGCTGCCCTCCCACCACTTATTTGGACCCCGCAGACTCCAAGGCCTCCCGGTGTGGGCTTGAGCAAAGGTAACCTTTTAAAGTTATGGGTTCCTGCTTGCAGGGAAAGACCCCCCAATCTGTATAGACCCAAAATATACACACAAGGGGAAGCAGAAACATGTGCTTTCTCCCCCTAAGTCTTCCCTTGATTTATCCTGAGGCGCAGTTTAGCCTAGTGGTCAGGGCCATGGACTCAAGGGCCAGACTGCTTGAGCCAGGCGCAGATCTCAGCTCTGCCAGTGGCATGTTCTGTGACCCTCGGCGAGTCATTTAACCTCCTACTGCCTCAAGTTTTGTACCTGAAAAAGGGGGTAATAACTTCTCTGCTGTCGGGGGTTGTCAGGAGGATTCCATGAGTTAATAACACACATGGAGCGTTTGAACCAGTGCCGGTCACTGTAGGCGCTCTAAGCATTAGCTCCCAGGTTCCACCATCTGAACGAGTAGGGTGTGGTGTCTTCATGGCTGTGATGTCTTTACAGCTGCACAAGGCCACACACTCAGCAGAGCTTCACATTTAGTGTGACGCTCCGCTGTCACCATCTTGATTAATTTCATCTTTGAACTTGCATTTTTTTAAGTGAGGTCAGTGAGACAAAGGAGCACGCATTTGAGCAGACACGTGTGAGCAATATGTCCACCACTCCTTGCAGCCCCATCTCATAGAGCATTTGCGATGAGCACAGAATTCCAGTGCACGCACAATGCACGAGAGTTCAGGGAGACCCAAAGTGAGTACAAGGGAAGCGTGTTGCCTATGTGACTGGCTCAGCAAGAGATGAGAAGAGGGGGACTACCGACAGCCCAGAGAGGCCCTGCTTTCTGTTCAATCACAACTTGCCTCGAATGCAGAAAGAAGACATGATGTTCTAAGAAAGACCAGGAGATCCTAGTACTTTTTATGTCACTTCTTGTGTTATCTGATTGCTTACACTGAAAATGATGACGGAAAGAAAGGGCAACCATAACTTATTTTCCAGTCCTTCTCTACGGGGCAGTAAGATGATGGGAGAAAGGGTTGGTAAAACATGTGTATCAAGAAGTGAAATCAGAACAGTTTTATGCAACATTCCCATTGTTCTGGTAGGAATGTACAGTCGTGACAAGTTAGCAACTACAAATTGAGTCATTCTGGTGATTCCACATCGGAGTTAAAAGCTCTTACATGTGCATTTAAAACTGTCATTGAGTAACATAAAGATGAATGGTAAATTTGTGCTAATAGTTAAGCGTTCTACTATTTGTTTGCTTTTACGGAGAATAGCATTACATAGCAAATATGAAACACCATAACAAGTCAGAAGGAGACCACAGAAGAAAGGTAAAAGCCTTTTATTTACATACCTTTAATGACATCTTTTCCTGCTGTTTTGAACAAGGGATCCCACATTTGCATTCTGTACTGGGCCTTGTTAATTGCGAGGCAGGCCACGCCCACAGGCTAGCTCCTCCATGCTGCTTCTCAAGAACCTAGGTTTGGAGTCAGAGGGAGGGCTGCTGAGGTATTCTCAGCTGGGTCTGACTTTCCAGGCACACATAATTCTCCCAGAGTGTCCTCTGAGGCTCCTTGGCAACCTGTGAATAGTACTGTCATCAGATGAGAGAATGGTATGGTATCCACCCACCCCCTAACCCCTGCTCCAGTTGTCCAGTGTTTGCCTGATGTCAGGCCTGAAAGGCAATTTCTAGCCAGATGAAAGACAGACAATATTGAGGATCTACTCTGGGCAGGTGGCTCTGCCAACCAGACTCAGGCCCCAGGACCAGCCTGGCGCTTTGTCTTGAATGGCAGAAGTGGAGCAGAATTGTCATTTCTGTTCCTGGGATCAAAATCAGACAAGTCTCCTGTTTGGCTTACCAGGCAATAAGTGGATAACACCAGTGAATGTCAGTGCAAATTACAGCTCTAGCCTCCTGTCGTCAGCTTTGTGCTGCCTCTTGTCACTTTAATGCAAAGAGACAGCATGAAGCTGATAACAAGCCAGAGGGTGGGGGATTGGAGGGGCTGGCTGTGTCGGGGACAGGAAAAATGCATGTTGGAGAGACTGACTCAAGAAAGTAAAAACCGACAGCCATAATTTCCTCAATTGCCTGTTGAAAAGGAGACATTTAAGCGTGTTCGACGCCTGGACAATGCTTCTTAGACACCCACAAAAGTGAGCAGCTACCTCATTCATCCATTCACGCACTCACCCATCCACTCACCCATCTATCCATCCATCCACTCACTTATCCACCCACCCATCCATCCACCCACCCATCCATCCACCCACCCATCCATTCATCCATCCATCCACCCATCCATCCACCCACCCATCCACCCATCCATCCATTCATCCATCCATCCACCCATCCATTCACCCATCCATCCATCCACCCACCCATCCATTCATGTCATCGTTCATCTTCCCTGTTAATGAGGGCTGAACTGGGCCTCTCGGTACACTGGAATTCTGAGGGACACATGGGCCTCCTCACAGCCACTTTCCCAGGGTTGCTTCTAAGAAGTGTGGACAACTCTTGGGAGGAAACATCTCTCTTCCTGGCAAAACAAAACAAAACAAACAAACAAAAACATCAAGGGCCTTTTAATTTTGTCTAAAACAGACAGTGACTGCTCAAGAGCTTCCGTTCTACTCAATTAGGTGGCATTTTCTAAGCTGGTGGGTTACGGTTTCAGAGGCCACTCAGCCGAGAATAAGGGCTCCCTTCCAGCCAGCTGAAGAAAGAGGAAGTCTTGCATTTTGCATGCCAGGATTTGAGTGTGTCCATCTGTCTTGAAGCCTGCAAGGGTCAGCTCACATTAATATGCAGTCTCACTGTATCTCCACCCACTCTACACATTGAGGAACGGATGCAGCCAGAACAAGAAGCCAGGCCTTACTGTGGCCGTGCTGCCAAGTTAGTATCTGAGGAATTCGAAAAAGAACTAAGAAAGTAATTGTATGGGACACACATCTTGTATATCTTCTTAGGTTGGTCAGTAACTTTGTTCTCTCTTGGCTGGTGCCCCACTAGCTCCTAGATGTTATCTACTTTTGGACTTTGATAAAATTTCTCACCTTGGGGTGTGGGATCTGGCTTCCTGGGAAGTCATCAGGGACTGGATAATTAAGGGAGATAACTCTACGTGGGGTGACTATTGACCTAGGAGATAGAAGGTAGAAGCAGGGCAAACAAATTCCTCCACCTTCTATTCTCCCATGAATGACCCTGGATCGTGATTCCTTCTTGCAGCCTTCACAGAGAAGCCCTTGCTAAGTGAACCTGGTGTCCCCCCACTGCTCACGGTGAGACAGTGATGTGTTGCATTGCATCCCATGACTTCTTGTCTCACTTCCTTTATATTCCTCACCTCCAATGCCCTGGCCTTGTGCCTTCTAACTAAATTATTAGAACCTGAATCCTGTCTCATGTTCTGCTTTCTATAGGACCTGGACCAAGGCAGTAAATAATGTTTATTCAGCACCTGCTATGTGCCCACAGGTGCTTTGAATACATTCAAAACTGGCTATGGAGCTTGGAAAACTCATTCAGACGAGCAGAAAATGTGTCCCAAGGTCACTAGAAAGTCAAAAGCATAGTGGGAGTGAAATTGTTGAAACTGGAGTGAAAAGAGCTAGTGAGAAAAAGAAGGAAAAAAGGGAGGATAGGGTGGCCTTTGGTCTCCTTGGACCAAATGAAGAAAAGAGGGGCTTCTATATTTCTTGAGACTTTGGTCTAGATTACAGGCCTCCACTTGGTCCCCAAATTAGGGAAGAATTGTGTTTTGGAGATTTAGTTTCTGCAGTGATTTAGTGTTTTCTTCATAGCAGAAGTAATTACAGAGTGAAGGAAGGACAGCTTTCACTACCAGTATACTTGTTATGTATTGCTACATAACAAATTACTCCAAAACTTCATGGTTTGAGACATCAATAAACAATGATTATCTCTCACAGTGCCATGGGTCAAGAATTTAGGAGTAGCTTGGCTGGGTGGACTTGGCTCGGGTCTCTCATGACGTTAAGGTCAGATGTTGGCTGGGGCTGTGTCAGCTGAAGGTCTGACAGGAGGATCCAGTGGCTGTTGGCAGGAGGCCCGAGTTAATCTGTATGAGGACCTCTCCCCAGGGCTACGTGAGTGTTCTCATGACATGGTGACTGGTGTCCCTGAGAGCAAGCAATTCAGGAGACCAAAGCAGAAGCCACGATGCCCTTTGTGGCTTACCTTCAAGAAGTCACACACTGTTCTCTCCATCCTTCTTTATTGGTCACACGGAAAGCCCAGACCCAGTGGGGGCAGAGGATCTAGCAGGGCGTGGGTACTAGGAGGCAAGGATCCTGGGGGGAAGAGGAGCATTCTGGGAGACTGGACCACAACAGGATCCTGGAACATCAGAGCTGGGAATTCTGAGAGGTCATCTGTTTCAACAACCCCATTTAGCAGCTGAGAAACCCAAAGGCCAGTGAATCACCACTTCACACTGAATTCGGGATTCAACAGTGCCTGCAGGAAGCACATTTTATGAGGCCATGTGAAAATCATAGCCCACTGTCAACCAGTGTCGCTACGCTGATGAAGGCAGTCCGAGGTGATGCTTTCAACAAGAGCTGCCGAATGAATCCATCGCAGAGCCAATTACAGGAGTTCATTCAAAACACATTTACTGCGGGCTCACTTCCTGCTTGGCACTGTCCTAGGCACTGATATGGGAGGGCAAATCCGTGCTCCTGCTCTCATGGGCCATACAGTATATCGAGAGAGACAGACGTGCACTGCAGAGTCCCACAGGTGATGGAAATAGCACAACTATGGCACGTACTTTGAAAAGGAGGTCAAAGCACTGTGAGAACACAGAATATTGAGTTTGTTCCAGTCAGGAAGGCTTCTCCATGGAAGCGATGATTCAATTATCACTTGACAGCCTGAAAGCGAGCTCCACCATCAACGAGATGATGAATTTTGGTCATGATTTATTTGTCTTTCTGATATTGTATTTTCCACCTCCAGAAGTTCCATTTGGGTTTTTTGTCTTTTGCTTTGTTTTCTATTTCTCTCATAATTAAATTCATGTTTTCCTTTAACATCCTTGACTCTCGTTAAGATTTATAATAGCTATTTTAATATCCTTGCCAGCTAGTTTCATCATCCCTGCCGTTTCTGGGTTTATTTCTACTTTTTCCTCCTGGTTACAAGTCATATTTTCCTGCTGTTTTTTGCATACCTGGTAATTTTCTACTGGATGCCAGGTAATGGAAATTTTACAGTGTTGGTATTGGGTTTTGTTTTATTCCTTGAAAGAGTGTTGGCCTTTATTCTGGCACACAGTTTAAGCAATTTGGAAAGAGTCTGATCTTTTCAGGGCTTGCTTTTAAACTTTGTCATGTCAACGACCTTTAGCCCAGCACTAATTTACTCCCCATATTAAGGCAATAGCTTTCTGAAAACACTACCCGTGTATTATAAGGTCTCTACTCTGGCTGGAGAGAATACCAAGTATTTCTAGCCCTGCAAGCACTCCAGAATTTTCCATTTCCTCCAGAATTATTTTCCCTGCCTCGAGGAATTAATTCACATCAGAGATAAAAAAAAAAAAAAATTATTTTTGAGGTTTTTACCTGACAATCTCTGGAGTTTTCTTTGTGTAGAACTCCTTCCCTCTGGTATTGTGACCTGCAAAGTTGAGCTACCTTGACTTGTCAGAACCCTGAACTCTGTCTCAACTCTGCGAGACCACTTTCTAGGCAGTGAGCTGGTACCATCATACCTCTGCTTATTCTCTCAGAGATCACAATCCTGCCTTGACTAGTGTCAAATGTTGAAGATGGTTTCTTTTTTTTCTGATTTTTCTAGTTTTGCAAGGCGGGGGTATATGTCTAGTCCCTGTTACTGCATTCTGGTGTATTTTTTCTTTAAGTCTGAAAATAGGTTATTGAAGCATCATTGATGTAATAAACATCATACTTTCAACCTATACAATGGACAAGTCTTGACATAAGTACACACACGTGGAACCACACCGCATTCAAGACAGTGAACATATTTATCACCCCCCAAAGTTTCTTCATGCTCCTCCTTCATAATCCCTCTTCTGGTTCCCTGGACGCTTCCTCCCCAAGCAACCACTGACCTGCTGTTAGTTGCAGCAGATTAATTTGCACAGTCTAAAATTTTATATAAATTCCTTTTTGTCTAGCTTCCTTCACTCAGCGCAATTATTTCGTTTCATCTATGTTGTTGTTTGTCTCACCACTGTCTCTTTTTCCACTGACGAATAGTATTCCATCTTATCAGATCTACCACAATTTGTTTGGCTATTTCGTTTGTATCATATTTACTCACTATTGATGGACCTTTGGGTTGCTTTCAGTTTTCAGCTATTACAAATAAAGCTGCTATGACCATTCTTGTAAAAGCCTTTGTATCCACACGTGTCTTCCTTTTTCTTGGGTAGGTACCTAGGAATGGAATGGCTGGGACATATGGTAGGTGTACGTGCAGGATTTTAAGAACCTGCCAAACTGTTTTCCAATGGCTTTTGTTTTAAAGCCAGTTTTTGTTTGTGTTTAGATCCGCATGGTATACGGTAAATCAGCGAGACGTTTGGACGTAAACGTTCAGCTTCCTTCATTCTGAAGCAAGACGCATGCCATGGCAACTGTCATGCTGACGAGTGCCAGAAGGGTGACTTTAACTGCAAGATGGAAAAATCAGAGGGCAGAATACGAGGCGCTTCCGGCCTGCGGCCTGCGTGGCCGCTGTGGGAGCGAAGTCTGAACCCTCGGGCTTTTCGCTTTGAAGCATTTAAAGGGAAATTAAAGTGAATTTGCTCTTTTTTGGATAGTTCGTCCTTTTCTTGTGATTTTCAAAAATATGAAATGTTGGAGAACTTAGGTCAGAGCCATTTTTGAAGTTTCGATCCGTTTCCTTGATGTTTTTCACTTTGATGCTCCCGCCTGTGAATAAATTCAGCCTTTGTTTCACCTTTCCCTGCTGACCGATGCCGGAGAGTGAGCAGGAAATTTCCAGTGGGGATAAGCAGCTTTTCTTTGATCCGTACACCAATCAAGTTCCGTTTAGCCGATAAAGGAGTCGGACTGACAAATGCTCGTCTGGTTCTGAACCACGCATCATATTTAATAGAATGGGCAGCAGGCTCACGTTCTGTCTCTAACCATCTCCTCGCCCTTCTCAATTGTCCCAGCACAGATGGATCCTCTTAAAAGAGTCTCCTTAGGACGGCCAGACACGCCAGGCAAGATTTTTATACGTCCACTAATATATCACACAGTTTGAGATTTCTGGCACCTGGTAATGTTATTATTTTAGCACGGAGACCTGGGACAGCCGCAAAGTGCCTGGGGAGAGGGGAGGGACACAGAGCAGGGAGAGCGTTGGTTCACTCTGCTCCTGGGCCTCATCCTAACAACACAGAATAAATTGGAGATCACATGCCCAGGGCCCTGTGTGCTGCCAGCACCTGCCAACGGCCTCCGAGCAGGTGGCGGATTCTCTGGAGATGGCAGTCACCTCTCTCTCAGAAAATTCCTGTGCTGTGACTCTGTGGCCAGCTTAGCTCAGGATGCAGCTTGAGAAAACCCATCACAGAACATTCATGTCCACGTTCATAAACTCCCTAGAACAGAAATGATAACTGATCCCCCTCAGGGCCTTTTCTTAGCTGGACCTGGTAAGTCTATAGCTGCAGGATTTGGGCTACAGCCAGAAGAGAGGCCCTGTTAATTATTGCTAGTTCCCCATTGTTGGTTTTAGGTTTGATTCTTTAAAAAAACGAAGCCGCTTCCTGTTTTCGCTGTGTGGGGTTCCACCTCCCACCTTCCCAGCTGCAAAAGTTATCAGGGTAGCTTGTTCGCACTGAGCCTTCCAGGCCCCGTGGCTGTCCTGATGCTGGCCGTGACTCTGCCCATAACTCGTGGCAGGTGCTCTCACCTCCACCTGGAGCCGAGCCTCCTCACCTGGTCCCCCAACGGACTCCCAGTGGCCATAGCTCACCAGGTACAGATAAAGATTAGTCACAAGGCCCAGCTGAAAGTGATGTCACAATAGACAGCAGGTTGGAGAAATGAGAGCCAGTCCTGGCCTAACACTCTAGTTCCCTCACAGTTGCCCCAAAGCATCTCCTTCTTGGCTTCCACCTCCTTGCGGCTGCTGGTTATGCTGGGGAAATAAAAATCCAATGGGTTTTATTGTCTCCAAACCCCTGGTATTGTGGCTGAATGACTGTGGTTGTCATGGCAGCGAGCAGCATTTTTATTGTCACCTGTGGCCTTTCCCGCTCCCTGGGAAGTATTTCACATGATCCAGGTCCTCCATGCCAGTTCTGTTCCTTGTCTTTTGGGGATGGCTGCTTCCCCCTTGCCTCCGATTAGGGAGAATTCTGTGGGTTCGGAGGGACTGGATGATGCATGAGAAAGACGGGGGTTGGGGGGCAGGGCGAGAGAAGAGAATCAGAGGAGAGACAAAACTGTGCGTGTCTGTGGGGGGAGATTGGAGCAAGGGGACAGATTGTCACTGGAAGACAGAGGAGGACGGGGAGGAAGAATAAGAAAGGAGACAGGGATAGAGAGAAACAGAAGGGGGCACACAGAGGGGAGGGGGTGCTCCTTGCTGGCATGCACGGGCATCCACCTATGAGCATCGGGGCCCCCACATCTCCCTGTACTGGGCTTGTTCAAGGCCTGTGCCCTCTACCGGACCACAGGCTTCTGGCGGGGAAGGACCGCTTTTGTTCCTCAGTCCCTACGCCACAGGCTCTACCATGGGCCTGATAATAGTAA
>CM053507.1:145961383-146011143 GCA_028627145.1 Eidolon dupreanum | reverse complement strand
GAGAGGCCCCCGTGGATGCGAGCAGCCGCTGACCTGTCCGCGGCACTCACTCTCCATTAGGCTTTGTATTCTCCTTTGGACTCTTTCATTCAGGGGCCTACGCCCTCTGTTTATTCAAGGTCTGTAGTCTCTGCTGAACCCCAAGCTCATCAGGTCTACTAACCAAATGCCCGAGAATGTGTTTCTACTTTCCATGGCTCTTCGTCGATGAGAAAATCCGTAATGGATCTGGACACGTTTCTCTTTTTTCTTAATTTTATTAAATTTACAGAGGTGACATTGGTTAATAAAATTATATAGATTTCCAACATATGATATAGCATCTGTATGTCGCATTGTGCGTTCACCACTCAAAGTCAAGTCTCCTTCTGTCACCATATATTTGACCCCCTTTACCCTCTTCTTCCTCCCCTGCACTCCCTTTTCCCTCTGGTAACCATATTGTTGTCTACGCCTATGGGTTTTTGTCTTGTTTATGCGTTGCTTTCAGTTTTATATCCCCCATAAGAGTGAAGTCATATGGTTTTTGGCTTTTTCCATCTGATTTATTTCATTTCACATGATATTCTCAAGATCCATCTGTGTTGTCACAAATGGCAGTATTACACCGTTTCTTATGGCTGAGTAATATTCCATGGTACGTATGTACCACAGCTTCTTTACCCAATCATCCATTGGAGGACATTTCGGCGGCTTCCATGTCTTGGCCACCATGACTAATGTGCAATGAATATAGGGGTGAATTTTTTTTTAACGAATGTTTTCAAATTTTTCAGATAGCTACCCAGAGAGGGATTGCTGGGTCATATGATAATTCTATTCTTAATTTTTTGAGGAAACTCCATAATGTTTTCCATAGTGACTGTACCAATTTGCATTCCCACTAGCAATGTGTGAGGGTTGCTTTTCCCCCACGACCCCTCCAACACTTGTTATCTCTCGTCTTGTTGATAACAGTCATTTTAACAGGTGTGAGGTGGTATCTGACTCATTGTGGTTTTGATTTGCATTTCCTTAACATCTAGTGAAGTTGAGCTTCTTTTCATTTATCTTTTGGCCATGTGTATGTCTTCTTAAAAGTGTCTGTCCAGGTCCTCTGCCCATTTTTTAACTGGGTTGTTTGTTTTGTTGTCATCGAGTTGAATTCTTCATATATCTCAGATATTAACCCCTTATCAGAGTTGTTGTTTGCAAATACTTGTCTCATTTAGTTGACTACCTCTTTGTGTTGTTGATGGTTTCTTTTGCTGTGCAGAAGCTTTTTAGCTGGCTATAGTCCCGTTCATTTATTTTTGCTTTTACTTTCCTTGCCTTTGAGGTCAAATTCATAAAACCCTCTCTAAAACCAAGGTTTATAAGTTTGGCACCTATGCTTTCTTCCGTGTATTTTATTGTTTCGGGTCTTATATTTAGGTCTTGACCCATTTTGCATTAATTTTTGTGTCTGGTGACAAATAACAGTCCCATTTCACTCTTTTGTACGTGGCTTTTCAATGTTCCCAAAGGCCACACTTCTCGATCTGCCATTGAGATCACAGCAGTGTTTCCAACGTAGTCTCAAATTTCCCCACCTAAACGAGGCTTCATTCAGCTATGCAGACCACATCAGAATATGGCCAAATGGGACATGAGCATTTCCCTGATTCTGTGCACAGCCAGTGCTTTGGGACAGGGATTTCCAAGGTGTGTTCCACAGATAATCGGTGGACAGAGCTACTCCTCACCAGAGGGGTTCAGGGATCAAATAAGGCCAGCAACATTGCTAGCTAGAGCACCCTCTCACAGGCCATAATACTCACCAGTGTATTAAAGGCTCTGAAAAATCCTGCAGGGAAGAAATCCAAATATGTTTAATGCAGTGTTTCTTATTTCCTTACTGGACCACTCGCTTCTTCACGGAACATCTGTTGTCATCCCGTGACACACTAGGTTGTGCTCCACAGGTACTGCTTAGCTTTTCATTTGTCTTGTTTTCCCTTGTCTTACTGAACTTAAAAAATGCATTTATGATACAAAAAGTTTTACACGTTTATTGTAGAGAAACTGAAAAAGTGCAGATAAGCAAAAAGGAGGGGAAAGGCACTGAGTAAGTGGTGTGGGCATTTGGGGCTTCAATGAGCACGTGTCGTTCAGCGCATTCCTGTGTGAGGAGGGTTTTTGTCACAGCACAAGTCCATATTTGTTCTCCAGACTACATTCAATTTTATGACCCTGATTCTAAGTAGCAGGTTTCATCAAATCAAGCACACATGTCAGCTAATAACGGCCAGAGAATCATTTTGAATTATTTCCGAAACCCCAGGTGGAGGAAAATTCCTCTAGCATATGTTACACGTTTTATAGGAAGTGGCAGGCCAAGAAAATAAACGAATTGGTAGAAAGAGAGAAAAAAAAGATGATATATGGTGATTTCTCAACTATGTGAAAACACATATTAAAAAGATGGGAATGAAACACACTCAAGAATTAGGAAGGTCAGCTGTAGAAGATGGTGACTTTTACTTTCTTTGCTGTCATGAAAGCAAAACTTGAAATATTTTTCAAAGGAACCCCCCACCTACACACATAAGGCCAACCTCAGAGGGGACTAAAGCAGAGTAAGGGATACTGAGTCTGATGGGGGACCCTTGCCTAGGAGAGGCAATTGCCTGGGATGAATGAGTGCGGCTTCCCCACATCTTTCCCACCTTTTCCTCCAGATGCAATGAGCCATGTTTGGGGTCATGGTGGTTAGGGTTGGAACAGGAGGTACAGCTGATTTACTGACCCTCTAAACAGGCCTACAAGGGAAGGGTTTTTATTACCCCCTTTCATAAATGCTCCCTGCCCTCTTCTGGAGCTCTCTTCTGCCCTCAAGACTTTGCCCTGGCTGTTCCCTCTGCCTGGACTCATTCTTCGGGTCTGAGCCCAGAGAGGGTCTGTGAGGATACCGAGAGCACACGGCAAGGACTGAGCCGATGTCTGCAAATCTCACAAGCATGAGCTGAGCTCCAAAGGGTTCTCAGATAGCTACCGTTTGAGAAAATCCAAGTTTGACATAAGAGGCCAGGGTGCCACCCGAAGTCAGGAGAGAACATCTACACGTAACTCCAGATTGCCTTTTTAAGAAAAATGGCTTGTCTAGAAGGCTGAGGACAGCTCCGCTTTTATCCTTTGATGGCCAGAAGGCCAATCTGGGGGTACCAACTCCATGCGCCCAGGCAGAGCCAGCCCCCCATCAGCGATGGCCAGTGTCCACTGAGTACCAACCAAATGCCCTGCTGACTCCACAATCGATGCTTAAGCACAGCCTTCTTTCGACCGGTAGAGTGGACCTCGAGAAAACCATGCTCCGTGACCCCTGTACAACATGGCAGCCTCTGTCACTCTCAAATCTCTGATCGTTGTCTCTTTTCTTCTTAACATTTGTCACTCACTGGTGTTGTATTATTTCTCCTTTATGAGAGGCAGATATGTGAATCATTTTTTCCACCTGATTCCCAGCACCCAGAATCCCGCCTGGCACAAACAGATGTTCTGTAAGTATCTGTTAGTTGAATGGCCACCTGTTATTTCAGTAGAATGGGTATACCAGGAGGCCAGGTAAGGGCTCTTCTAGATGATTCAGCTGGTCTGGTTCAAGTTCAAGCCCTGACTCCCACTTCAGTGACTGCAGTCAACTGCACAGACTTCAGGAATGCAGATTTCGTCACAGGGCCAGCTGTCAACAGTAGTAGAGGGTGACTCTCAGGGACCTGGGCTCTGACCCTCTTCTCTCTGTGACCTCCAGCATGTCCCTGCCCCTCCTTGCCCATCAGCTTCCTCACTTAGACAAGGAAGTAGGTGCATTCTGTTTAAATATCTTAGGGTTGGTTCCCAGCCCTGACAAGCATTAATTAAAAGGCAGTATCCTAGGAAGGAAAGCCAGTAGGGGAGTGCGGAAGTGGGACCAAGAAGGAGGGAGGCCATGCAAGGGTGCAGTGTCAGGCCAAGTCCTCTGGAGACCCCCACTCAGCTCCATCCCACAGGGACCCCCAGGGACAGTGCAGGTCTTGATTGGGAGTGAGAGAGCAGGAGAATTTACACCTCTGCGCTGACCATCCAGTGGCACCCCTGGAGAAGCGTAAAGTTCCAGGCGTTCCCAGCTCACCACGCACGTGGACTCTAGCAGCCTGCAGGCAGCCCCCAGACGAAGAAGCGATGCTGCCCCTTGGGAGTGAGATCGGTAAAGGGCTCTGAGGCCATAGGGGTGGAGTTCAGGCCCTTCCCCACACAGTACTTACTCTACTGACATTCTGGAAATGTGGGTTCGAATCTTGACAAGGGACTTGCCAGGTGTGTCAGCTGATGCAAGCTACTGTATCTCTTTAAGCCTCAATATACTCAAAGGTGAAACCAGAGATAACATCTCTGCTTGTGTCCCTGTGAAGGAGGGACGGTCCAGATTAACTGCAGAGTGTTGCACAAATGGCCGATGATGTTATCACAATTTCTCTCCATCGGTTATTAAAGCAATTGTAAGAGATTCTGAGGTGTGCTTCTTATATTAATGTGCTGCTATCTTCCATATTAACCCCCACCCCCAATTTTAGTGACTTATCACACGAAAGGTCTATATCTTACTCATGGGATGGTACAAAATAAGTGTTCCTAGATTGTGGTGGAGGACAAGGTGGCAGGGGTATCTGCTCAAACCCAGGGACCCAGGCTGACAGCAGCTCTGCATCATGTAGCTCCCAAGGTCACTTTGGATGCTGACCTTGGGCGGGCAGGGGAATAGGGAAAGGGTCACATATGGGAGGCTTTCATGGAGCCTCTGCTCCTGGTCCATTGGCTAGCAGTCAGTCATGTGACCTCATCTATCTGCAAAGGGGGCTGGGACATGTGGGCTAGCTGTGTGCACAGGAAGACACGGAGAGGTTTGGTGGTGGGCGAGCAGGTTCTGCCACGCTCCTGAATTTTACAGCTGTCGTCCTGGAGACGTGAAGCTGCTCTTTCAGGAGTTCTCACTCTCACAAGTTTGGTCTGTGCCTCATCCCCCCCCTCCTGTCTCAGTCTCACTCTCTGTGGGCACCGTCACTCTGCACCACACATCACCCCATTTCTCCTCCCCACATCTCTTGATTCTAGAAATATCCATGATGGGAGCCTTGCCCCGAAAGATAAGGAACCAGGTCTCTATTTTATTTTATTTTTTTTTGACTCTTCTTCCGGGGGTTAAATTCTTTGAAACCCTACAGGTTTGGGATGATAAACAGTCACAGTAGTGATAGCCCAAATCCTGTGGCTGATCGTGGACGTTTCTGTAATGTTTGTAGTCAGCTCTTAGTTACGAGTGCTGTTCCATCAGTTTGGAGGTGATTATGGCCATGGGGATCATCTGTGACTGTAGGTGCAGAAGCTCAGGTTCACTAATGTGGCCTAAGATCCAGAATAAGCCGTTTCTTGTCCTGGGCCTCAGTATCTTCTGAACAAAATGATCGCTGAGCTACCTTCCGGTTCTGACGCCCTCAGATAGACGCCCGCCTGGGCCAACAGCTTGTTCATCCTTTGAAGAATAAGCCTGAGGTTGCTCTGGTTGTAGTTCCGTGGCCTGCTAGGAGAGGGCAGCAGGCAGCAAACGATGGGCGCTGCGGGAATTCCCGTGGGCCGCGTCCAGAGGCAAGGGAGGACTTCCAGAGGAGTAAAAAGCAGGGCTGTGGCCACCGCATCGGCTCTGATTGCCTCCTCTTGTCATCACGTGGTCTGGCGCATCTCCCACCCCCGTGCCCTCTGAGACCCCGTGGCCCTCCAGCCGTGCCGTGCCGAGTCCGCCCTCCTTGCCTCCTGCCGTTACCTGCATTCCAGGCCTCTTGCCGGTTCCAGCCGCTGAGGCTTATCCCCCCCCCACTTCCCCCCCCCCGACCCCCCGACCCCCCGCCCGCGCACTGCCATCCTGCCTGCTCTGCTGCCCGCGCTGGTACGTATCCTCACATCTGTGCCTTCTATCCCGTCACCTCATTCTCTCAGTTTCAGCCTCGCCTCCTGCACCCCGGGGGAATGCGAACGTGGATGAATACGCCTCCGTGACTAAAGGTGACCGGCTGCAGCCACAGCTTCACAGGAGGGTGGGCCAGGGCTGGTTGTCACAAAGCCTCGTTTCTGGACGCTGGAAGGGACTTTCTAGATAAACGCATGGCAGTTTGTGCTCCTCCCACACCTTATGTTCTGGCATTTCAACAAACTGACCTGAGATATCATCTGTAAACACAAAGACCTTGTTTCTCATCCCCCGCTTGTGCTCCTTACTGTGCCAGGCTTTCGCCGCCAGGCCTCTGGGCATTCTGCTCTCTCTCCCTGGCCGCCCTCTGCCCTGTGCTCCGCTCACCATCTCCTTCTCATACTTAAGGGCTAAGCTTTATAGGTCTCATGTTTGGGGCTGTTCTCTCATTCTTGCCCCCTGCCCAAGTCTGCGTTCAGATCCTAATGTAGTTAAAATAGCAGAAACAGGGGAAATTGTTGCAGGGCCATGAGAGATCTCAAAGTGTGGACAGGAAGCCAGAGAAGCAGAAGTGGAAAGAGAGGTGGCAGGACCAACCTGGTCATCCAGGCCAGTGCTGGCCCTGAAATGGGTGGGCTGCACCCATCAGCTCATGTCGCTCTGCCAAGCTGCAAAGGCCTAGAAAAAGTACAACTGGCTTGGCCATGTAATTAGCTCTGGGATGACAGTGGACCGGGCCCCTGGTACACAGCCTCCCAAGACTGTATACCTCCAATATCATCATTACACGGGGAGGTGACTTCCAAAGAAAATCGGGGTGCCGACTGAAAGGAAGAATGGATGCTGAGAGGCAGAGAGCAACACGGTCCACCACGGTGCCCTTTCTCCAAGTCCCCCTGGGTCCTGTGCCCACCTGGTCACAGCGCTTACCACAGAGTTGCAGTGCACTGTTCACTGGCTCCCTCGCTGAGGGCAGGGGGCTGTTGTGCTCATCTTTCCTGCCTCAGCACCTACAACTGCACCTGGCACATGGTTCACACTCAACAAGTTCTGCGTGGATGGATGGAAGAGAAGAAACGACTGGGGGAGATTGAAGTCCCTTTCTGAGTTCTTGCCCGCCTCCCTCTGCTGCATCTGTGTGAACTCACAATGGGCTGCAGTGGGCGGAGCTGGTTCCCCTGCCCCGCTGATGCCGGGCCTGACCACGGCCATGCAGGCAAGTGGACAGAGCCAAGGCCTTAAAAGGCACTGTGTATTTCTGTGTGTGGTCCTGCACTCCTGTGATGTGGACCAGAAAGAACAATCAGCTGTAAGGAGAACAAGTGAAGGATGCACAGAGCAGGCCTGAACCAACTCAGAGCCTGAAGCCAAGCCCAGAGCCACCCCTACTGACCCACAGACCTGCGGGCAGGAAGAATTGATGCTCGCTCTAAGCCACTGAGTTAGAAAGGTTTGTTGGGCAGGTTTTTGTGGCCGTAGTATCTCAGAGCAGTTTCTACAGGAAGCAGGCTCTAGGACAGAGAATTGTGTGCAGGAGGTTTATAGGGAGTGTTCTTGGGACCAACACCTGTGGAAGGAGGAGAAGCAAGCAGCACTGAGCAGAGGGAGAAGCCGAGCTGAGCTGCGGTGCAGTCCCAGTGGAAGCTCAGCTCTGGGGCTGTCCCAAATTGGAACAAGGAGTCCAGACCTTTAACATCTCTGGGTTGACCAGTTGTCCCATTTGATTGCCCAGGAAGGAGTGTGGCCTTGGATAAGACAGGGTTTTTTTTGAGCTGAAGTGCTTCCTTGGGAGAGCCATTGACAGCGCCCCAGGCAGCTGGGGGAGGAAGTTCTTCATTCTTGAAGGGGGATCCGGGCAGCGCCTCCAACATCCTCAAACATAGCTGACAGATGCAATGGTCTCTGTCAGATTTCAGGGCTGCCTCCCCACACTTTTACTGCTTTGTGACCAGAGATTTCAAATACATTTGATCATTTCTAAAATAAATACCATTAAGGAAACGGACCAGCTACCACCTAATAAATTTCAAAGAAATACATAATTCAGGTCAGCTTACAAGCTCGATTTTACAATGCCTGAATGGCCAACCGTTGCTCTTCATTTAGCGGTCACCTGGAAAGCACCTGGGGTAAGAGCTGCAGAGGACAGAGAGCAGAGGGCCCGCCCTTGGGTGATTTCCCTCATGGACCCACTGAGGCAGCTCTCCTTATGAGTTTTCCAGCTCCCCTTGGAACACCCAAAATGACGAAACAAACCAGAACAGCATGTCCTGACCTGTTCCAAAGGTCGCAGCTGGCAAGACTTGGAGGGAGACCAGGCTCTGAGGAATCAGCTCACAGCCCGGGAGTGATTGAAGAACAACCCTGTCGGGCCTCCATGGAGTAGAAAGCTGCCACACCCAGAGGGCCTGCAGTCCTTGAACCCCCCACACATGGCCTTACCCACCTAGTCGGCCTTCCCCTTGGGCACCTGGGGGCCTTGAGTCACTCCCTAAGGTCGCTCAGTGACTCATCGCTTATTGGCATCACCTACTGTCCCTTCCTTATCTTCTTAGAAGACAAGCTGTAGCAGAAGGGCTGTGTCCAGGAGGTTTCAGAGCCACCTCAGGGAAGGCGGTCTTAGAAAACTCTAGTACTTTAAATAACCAAAGCGTAAGAAACACAGCTCATATGTTACTACTACAATTGGTCTGTGGATTCCCCAGTCATGGAGTTAATGCAGGTCACCCAGCTCTCTCCACAGCTGCTCAGGGCTGCAGTAAATACTGACACGTGACACCTGCAACGGAGTGGTTGCCCAGGCTGCACACTGGAATGCACCTGGGAGTGTGGGGTCAGGTTATTTCCTCTGAACGTACCCTCTCCACACCATCTTTGGGGGAAAAGGAAAGTAATCCTCGAGAGATGGGAGGGGACTCGCAACCTTGGTGCGTAAAATCATTACCCATTTCTAATCTGAATACATGAGCAAGCCAAGGAAGACTCCAGCATGCACTCTGCATTCAAGCTCCCTGGCCTTTATTTCCCATCCCTCAGTCCCCAAATGGCTGAGCACAAACCCCGCCAGCTAAACCAAGGCGAGCTGAAGCTGGAGACCGTCCTGGGTCTGTCAGTGAAGTCTCTTAGAGAGCTGGTTAATTTTTCAGGCACCCATTGGGCATGCAAGGCCAGACACCACAAGAAAGATGTCTTCACATTAAGGGAGCAGTGTCTTGTTGACCGCAGTCGTAGTTCTTTACAACGAAGAATCCTGTGCGGCAAAGGTGTTCTTGGGTCCCTGCCAACGTTAGTCTCTGAAAGACAGAATTCGATTTAATGTCTTAGGCACTGGGCCCTTACTCTTCAGGGATGCTAATTACACATGGCGTATTGTACTTAGACACGCATTCTGGGAGCCATTCCTCTGGCTGAATGTGCCATGTCATCGGATCTGGCCCCAGGCCTTCCGTTTATTAACTGAGTGATCTTAATCGTGACGTTGAAGCTCTTTCCACCTTACTTTTCTGGTCACTATGACGTAGGTTAATATTTTGAAATACGGACTGAGCTTTTCTTACTGTCTTTTCCTGCACATAGGCCTTTTTCCCACCCCTATTCCCATTTCATCAGCCAGGCTTGGTCATGCTCATCATTTTTGCTTCAGGAAAGAAATGTAGATTAGTGAAAAAGGACAATTTTCTTGGCTTTTGAATTTTTAATATTTTGGCCCAATGGGACTCAGCAATGAATACGACAAAAAGATAGATACATGATCATATAATAAGAGCAAAGCATCCTAACTTGGACACGAGAGATTTCCCTGGCTGAAGGAAAGAGACTGAAGGCACAGAAGACTGTGTGACCTGATTGGTCCCGCATCCTGCCCCCAGCATCCCTGGCTGAGTGCTGGGAAACAGTAGATAGGCTTGGGGGAATCTGGGGACAGAGGGCATCTGGACCCTATTCTTGGGTAAAGTTCAGGAAGTAGTAAGACTCCTAAGCAAGCAGTAGGGAAGTGAGGCAGGGCAAGTATAAGCTGATGAGTGGGTCGCCACTGGGGACCGCTGGGGCTCAGTGCCATTGTGGACCTCAGAGAAACCTTGAGGAACACACCTGTCCCATGGGGAGGCGAGGGAGCTGGGGCACTTGTCCACTAGTTCTGTCACTGGTTGGATGAGAGTAGCCAGGGGATTGACTCTTCTGTATTCCAGGAAAAAGCGAGCTCCCATTATGAAGAAAATCCTCGCAAAGAGGAGCAGAGGACATAGGGGTTCAGGGAGGGAACCTGGGTCTGCCTGACTCCAAAACCTTCCCTCTGCCACCTGGAACTCTACTTTCTGACCAGTTCCCAGCGCCCTCACCTCCTGACAGCTAATGCCACTTCTAGCCTATGGTCGCCTACTTGCCCTTTGAATTTGATGGCTGACATCGTTTTTGCAACATTGATCCTCGATCCCCTCCTCCTCCTCCTCCTCCATCATCCCTGATTCCGGGGCCAGTCTATGTGGAGAATGTCCCCATCTTATTTATACCTGTGCTTGTCAGAACCTTTTTATTGCAAGTGACAGAAATTCAGCTTGAATAGCTTAGGTTTTAAAAAGGAGGTACCCATTTGGGAAGGACCTATGATACTTCATGTATGTGTGGGAAGGGCCAGGGTGCTGCTAGGCCTCAGAGATGCCAGGAATTGAAGGCTGCCAGGTCCCTCTTTCTTGCTCTGTCTTGTCTGTTTCTCTCTGAGTATCGACTTAATTCTTTCCTACTGCAGGCTGGCTTCATCCACATGACGAGATGCCCACTTTTCTTAGAACCAGTTAGAAAAATCCAGGAAGAGCTATTTTTCACCTTGCTTGTGTCAGGTGTCCATTCCTGGACCAATCAACAGTGGCTGAGAGGATGGGCCACGTGGCACACACAGGCTATTATATGTCGGGGCTATTCTAAGAGAAAGCAGAACTACTGTGAGCCCGGAAGTAGCCCCAAATGGAGTTTATGAACCCCCTGCGGCCAATATGAATTCAGACAGTAAGGCTCCATCTTACAAATTCTATAGCTCTTGAAACAGGGCTGAGCATATAGATGCTCAGTAAATAGTGTGTCAGATTATATTTTCTCACACACGGCTGCAACGATACCTCTCAAATCACCTTTTCTTCTTACAAAGTGACATTGATGCTTCCCCATTGAGAGGTTGGATCCGTTCCATATTCTCTCCCCTTGATTTTAGGTGGACTTGTGCAGATCATGGAAATGGCATTTGTGTCTTACAAGGTTGTAAAACCCAATATAGCTTCTGCCTGTTTGTTGTTGTTGTTGTTGTTGTTGTTGTTGTTGTTAGTTTTTTTGTTTTTTATTTTTTGGGGTTTTTTTTTGAGATGCCATCATACTGGAAGGAAACCAAGCCCAAGTAGACATCCTCACTGACATCTCTGGCTGAGAGCCCAACCCACATCCAACACAAACCACAGACATGGAGTAAGTAACCAGTCTTCATCTAGTTCCAAACCCCAACAGCCGAGTCACCCCCAGCTCTCAAGCCTTCCCAGCTGAAGCTCCAGATGTCATGGAGCAGAGACAAGCTGTCTCTACTATGTTGTTTCTGAATTTCTGACTCACAGAATCCACGCACATAATAAAAGGGATGTTGGTTTTTATGCCACTAATTTGAGGTGGTTTACAATGTAGCGATAGTAATTGGGACCAATACTGACCCACTGATTTGGTTATTTGATGTCTGGTAGTTCCACATTTGGTAATGCTAAGATCTATCTGTGGACTGAGGTGTTATCAACCTGACTTATTTCTTATAAAGTTCCCTGTCAACATTTCACCCAGTAGTCTCAGCATCCACTGATGATTAAGTACATTACTCTAATAAAAGATTTACTAATTGTATCTTTCCATCTACATTCATTAGCTACAAAGAACTTCCACCAACTATGTGGTTTCCTGGCAAAACAGTTCATGCAGGAGACTCGGGAAAATTCTTGATTCTTTCCCTTTCTCTTTTGGGTTCCCTAGCAACATTTGAAGATCAACCAGCAAAGTTTTCTTTTTTTAAATATCATTAGAAGCATAGATTTTAATTCCATTCATTGCAATTTCAGTCTATTGCATTAATTCTTTATGTCCACATTGTTTCATTTTTAGTCATGGAGGACCCTCAAGTTGACCGCTGGTTACCTTTGATGGATTCCATTAATATTTGATAGCTTTCTCTTTTTCTAGCACAACCACATGTCCCAGGATCATCTGAGTCATTTTCTGCCTCAGATGTGGAAGCAGCCATTTCTCAAAGACTCTTGATTTCTTTGAGTGGAAAATGGTATCTAGAGACTAAAATTCAGTCATGAACACTATTCTTTGCTTCAAGACCTTTTCAGCAACCAGAGCTGGGAAACACATACTTCTTTTTAAAAACAACAACAACAACAACAACAACAAAATGAGCTACTGATATTTCTTATTTAAATGTAAGATAACAGGATTTTCCCATTATTTCTTTGACTGTAGCTCTTTCATTTGATGCCCTCCCACCTTTTTCTACCTCCCTGGTTTTGGTTGTGTAGACCCAAGACCTAAACCCCCACTGGGTTCAGATCCATTCTTTACTTCTCTTCTCATACGTTCCTATCCAAGCACCATCCAGCTCTGAAATGTAACGAGTACCCTGATATTTTCCCCATTAGAGCTAAGACAGTGGAAATAAGATGGGCTTGAGGGGTTATTGTAAAAGTCTTCCTGCCCAGAAGCAGCTCAAGATCATGCCAGCCACTCGGTTTCTGAACGCCAATCGTATCCATGCAAACACTCCCCAGCCTTCTGAAGAAATCATTCCCAGCTGTAACAGCAACCCCCAACACCACCACCCAGGGAAATCATGAGCAAAAGTAATTAAATGAGTGTGATAGGTAAAAGCATATCACCAGAGATCCCATCTCCAATAGACCCCTGAGACAAAGCTGAGTGTTTTTCCATGCTTTATTTTTTTTTTCATTTTATTTTTTTTTTGCAATCTGATCCAGGTTAAATTATGTTCCTTGGCAACATGCATCAATGGAGTTGTCATGGTTACGGGTGAACCTGAAAGTGAGCTGTGGCAGCCTGGGATCTGAGCTCCCTGGGCGTTGTGTCTTAAAGATATAGCCATTTGTCTTCTTGTCCTGACTAGAAAAGTAGTGAGAATTAATAGCATTTCCCAGGACAGCATAGCCTGTGGACACATGCAGGTCAGGGAAAGTTGGAGGCACAGGCTTCTTCAAATACAGGTTCTCCTGCAGCCAGAGTAGTGTCCCAGGACACGTGACACAATTTCCCCATGTCCGCCTCCGCCATGCTTGGGGAGCAGGGGAGAATCGCTGTGAGTTAGCAAATGTCCAAAGGAGAAGCTGTGAGCCATTCCCAAGAAATCTCCTTAGATGGAGATTTTATCTATGGCAGAACTGTCCAATAAAAACCACCAATGTGAACCACACGTGTCATTTCACATTTTCTAGTAGCCACATTTTTTAAAGTTAAAAGAAACAGATGAACTTAATTTTAATAACTTATATATAATTCCGTAGATCCAAAATACCATGTCAACATGTCACTAATGTAAAATTAGTGAGATATTTTGCATTCTTCTTTTCATTCTAAATCCTTGGATTCTAGTATGTACTTTATACTTAAAGTGCTTCTTAATTCTCACTGGAAATACCTGATCCACGTTGACACTTCATACAGTTTGCAGTTGGAATTGTCAGGTCATGTACTCAAGTTACTCCAAACATTTAAAAGTTTTTCAGTAACAAGTTGAGTATGTTTTAAACCTTGCATTTAAAGGAAGTACAATTAAAATAAGATTAAAAACTTGGCTCCTCAGTCTCACTGGCCACATTTCAAGTGTTTGGTCGCCTCATGTGGCTGGTGATCATGAAAGGGGACAGCAGGGATCTAAGAGTGCTACTCAAAGAGTGGTCCTTGGACCAGCAGCTTTAGCTCTGTGTCAAGGGTGATTAAGAATGTTGGTGCCCAGACCCGCTGATTCAGAATCTACATTTTAACGCCATCCTCAGATGACCCTCAAGTGCATGAGTTTGAGAAATTCTGCTAAAGGGATAAGACCTAAAACTCTTCATTTGGGTTTCAAGGCCCCTGGTGAGCTGCCCCAGCTCCTTTTCCACTCTCATCTCCCACCCGCTAAGTCATAGCCTGGTCAAGCCTTCAGATGAAACAGTATACCCTGGTCCAAGACACAACTACCGTCTGTAAGGGACCCTGTGTCAGAGGCACCCAGGTAAGTAAGCTGCATCCAGCCTGACCTACAAAAACTGGGAAATGATAAATGTTTCTTGTTTCAAGCTGCTAAATTTGGGGGTGATTTGTTATGCCTATAACTAATACAAATGGTGATATGAGGACCCCTCCCTACTTCTTCTGCCTCATTACTCACCATTTTTATCCTCCGCACCCAGCCATAACAATTTGTTCCAGTTTCCCAGCAAATGATCTCTTTGCTCTGACTTATTGGCGGGCTTTGCATTTTCTGTTCCTTCTTCCCGATACACTCTTCTTCATCACCATCGCTGACTCCTTTGTCTATCCAATTCCTACTTATTCTTCAACTCTCAGCTTAAATAGCATCTCTTATAGGCGTTCTTTTGGGAACTCCTCCCTGGGACCCCAGGTCTGGGTTAGTGTCTGTACATCATGTGCTGTATTTGCTTATTGAGTTATCTGTCCAGAGACCCTAACAGAGAGTGATCTTCACCAGGGCAGAGGCCACGCCCATCTTGGTCACCATTGCACTGTGTCTCCTGAAGCAGGTATAGGGCCTGCCAATAATAAACAACCAATAAGAATTTATTGAGCTTTGTTGAGAACTAGGAAAAGAGGACTGGAAAGAACTAAGAAGGATTGGATGACAGTGGATGGGCTGGAGTAATTGACCTCCAGGGTATAATAAAAGCAACAACCAAGGAGACACAGGCTCAGGATATTTCTAAGGGTAGAGTTCATGAAATAAGAGCTCAGGAGGCATAGTTGTTAGTGGGGCCGTTGGAGCTATTCTCTCTGAGGTTCTCATAGAATAGGGAGTTGCTCTTCATAGATCTTCAGAAGGGAGGGAGAACTTAGCACAGGCCTGATGTGGAAGCAAGATGCACTAGCAAGATGAGGCGGAGATGCAAGTCCTGGGTGCTGTAGTGTGATCAAATCAGGGATAAGATGGCCGTGCAAGAGAACATGTGGGCTGCTGTCCTTTGTCCTGAACAAAACTGGCTTTCTGGGGTATACTTGCTTCTAACTCAAAAACACTGGAGCCTCCTCCTGAACCTCTTCAGAGATTCTGAGCCAGAGGGAAAGAATACAGGGAGAGTGGAAGATATTGGGAAATATCAAGAAAGAAAAAGAAAACAGAGAGAGAGGTATGGATGCTGCTGAAGGCGTTGCTGCGGTGGAGGAGACAGTGGACTTCTGTTTCCACAGAATTTTCAAATAATTATAATAAGCATAAACTCCCAACCAACCATGAATGAAGATCAAACTGCTGAAGGAGAGCAAGATATTTGTGTACCGATATTTGTGAATTCTGTGTGCACAGCAAGAGAAAAAACAAGCATGCACAGGCATCAAGCACCAGCTGGCTAGAGTTGGCATAACTCCATGTCCTTGACACTGAGGCGTACCAAAGTGCGTCCAGATTTTCTTCAATTTATATCTTCTACCTTGATGAAAATTGTGTGATTTTTACACGGTTGCAGATCAAATAACTCACCACCCATAATTCACATGGTCGATTTCTTATTACATTTACCTGAAATTAGAGCTAGCTTTGTCTTCTAGGAATTTGTCTCCATACTCACCCTGGCCACCTCCTTCCTTCTCCCTGATGCTACAAAGACCCAAAGACTTAAGTCAAAGGAAAATCCATCTGACTAGAAGGAAATGGCAGATAATGATCCAGGAGGAGATTGATAAAGAGACATGAGGAAAATGAGGCACTCTGTAATCGCTGCAGTGGTTGTAAGAGATCTTTACAATCTCTTAGTTGTAAAGATGAGTCACCCCCATTAAAATAACCTGCACTGCTCTGTGGAAGGGTAGCCGGGGGAAAGAAGACACAGGAAAGGCCAGGAAGCTCAGGTTAGGGCTTGTGGATGAGCAAGTCCCCTCCCCATCACTCAGTGGTACCAACTGAAAGTTACCCACTCCCCCCCCAAAAAAGGGTGAAAACTCAGCAGGGTACAGTCCAGCCCATCCACCTACATGGGTCTCATCCATGGCAGCACATTAGAACCTCCTGAAAACTTTAGGAGATAAAAATGATACCCATGATCCTACCCCATAATGGTCAAATCAGAATGTTTGAGGGAAGGACCCAGATATGGGTGTTTTAAAATATGCACTCCTGTGCTAGACCAGTGGTTCTCAAACTTAAATGTACATCAGAATTACCCAACTGGCTTGTTAAAAACAAAAACAAAAAACAAAACAAAACAAAAACAAAAACAAAAAAAAGTTGCTGTTTACCAGAGCTTTTGATTTAGTAACTCAGGGGTGGGGCCCAAGTCCTCAGGTGGTGCTGATGTCAACAGCTGGGGACAACTTATTGAGAACCACTGCTACAGAAAGATATTTCCAGCATCTAGTATCCTTTTCCCCTGGCCTGGCCTTGCATCTCACCTCCCATTCTGTGTCTGTGGTTACAAGCTCCTAATCACTGGTTTATCTTTGAACTTGATAGTCAGTCCTTTGACTTCTCCAGTTTCACCCTCAGCACTCCCTTCTGGACCTGGTCTTATATTCATCTTCCTTCTCCCTTTTCTATTAGCCTTGACCTCACTAGACCCCAGCCCAGCCCAGAGATCTTAGCCATCAGGTCATATGACCAGCTTCTACCGGGATTGTATGGATTCCTGGGGATGAAGGGTTACAGCTGGGGTGGTCTTTAATTGAATGTTTACATTCGTGGTCCCCACACTGTCACAATGTTACAATAGTCTCAAATATTTCTGGTTATGCTGTTCCCACAAGGCAATGGAATTTAGAAAATGTGCAAACCATTTCAGGGACTTAAGAGGTGTCGTTCGTCAGCTTTCGGGCCCGAGTCCAGTTCCATCTATCTTGGACCTCAATTTTCTGAACCATAAAATAAGGGATTTTACTAAAGCACTGCCAAAGCCCCTTCGACTTCTATAAAATAAATAATATCTCTATGATCTGAAAGAGTGAGCAATTAGCTTATGTTACCGGCATAATTAGACCCATTCCAATGGAATAAAATATATTAATCTTGAACAGAGTAAAAACATACACCCATAGCAACAAAGAAAATCATGGGCTAATTAAAAATAGGAAATTATAATTTAAAACTGTCTGCAGTTATCTCAAAGGCACTTACAGAAAGTGGTTTTGGCCAAGGCAGATGAGTCAGCAACCTTATTCCAACCTATTTGTGATTCTCATAAGAATTGCTGTCATTTCCCAAATATCCTTCTTACCAAAACACTCCTGACCTATTGGCAAATGAAAAAGACAGGCTACAGCACAATGCGCACAGTGTGACCTCAGTTTGTATGTTGATGTACCCACGCAAAGCCAATATTTTGGAAGAGGATGCGGCAAAAGGCTAACTGTGGTGCCCTCTGGCTGGCAAAATTAAGGGTCATTGTAAATTGCTTCGTTTTAGCTTATAGTGGCTTTTACTTTTGCCCACGATGCACATATTATTACTGCTTCAATAAAGACAATACAAAGGTTTTTTAAAAAAACTCTTTAATTTCCAAACTTGTATGTCCTGAGTATTATGAGCCTCATGGAAGAAGACTGTGTCACGGATGTCATTTTATCAGTAGCATAAGCAGACTGAGGTCCCTGGGGGCCTGTGTCCAGCCATCGTTGCCTGCTCAACCTTCCGTCCACAGCGTCTATCTGCATGTCCCCGTGGGAAACAAGGGTTTATGTCCTCATGTTTTCAGGCTTCTGTATACGTAGAAACTTTGATTTGGCAAGGGAGCTTTTCCAGCTTTTAATTAGTAAGGCATCCATAAATCTTTTAAATCAAGCATGTGTGAGGGAGGAGGAAAGATCCCTCTCTCTTCAAGCTTCTTTCGACTGGTCTAATGATCAAGGAGACATGAGACAGATTAAAAAGAGAAAAATGACCAAATTTAATTACATATGTACATACAGGAACCCCACATACATGAGAAAGCCAGAGACTCCACGTGCAGAGAGGTTCAGAGACAGAAAAGGAAAATGAGGGATAAATAACATTCTAAGCGAGAGACAGGTAAAACACCTTGGGATTTCAGAGAAGAGGAAAGTCATTGGCAGGCTGATAAGAAGAGCAGGTGTTGAGTAGTTAGAAGTTTGCCCTGCCATGTAGATAGGTCACAGGAAGTTATCTGTGGTGATAATTCTTATCACAGGCAAGGCCCCTAATTTAAATTATTAAAGGGAGAGGTACACGTTTCTCCTGAGCCCGCAGGGTCTCGATTGCCTTCAGCTCAAAATAATTCACATACCTAAGGAGCACGTCTTGGGGAGGCCTGTTCTGAGTCATTTTTCATGACTAAACTAAGATGTGCATTACAAGTTAATTGTAGAGACTTTGGAGAATATGAAATAGAAAGTGATGTATATTTTCGCAGTGGTAGATCTTCTCCATCCTTGTACTTTCTTATAAGGGCCTACCCACATCCCCTCAGCTCTTCCCATTCCCCTCCGGCACAGTGAAGCCTTCTTAAGGAATGAACCTGGGTTCCTCCAACAGAGGGCTTTCTCTAGAATGTTCAGTCCACGGGTGTGGGGCGGAAGGAAGTGCTGAGACTCCTAGGAATGACTCCTGCCCACATGGATGGGCGTTGGAGGATAAAAGCCCCTATTCCTAGCTCGCTTGTGTAAGATGACTGTAAGGAGTATTCCATGCAGTCTCCAGAGTTCTCCAATGGGCCTGAGCCACCGTTTCCCACAGTGGTGGCATTAAGACAATATTAGCTTCCTTTCTTTTCCTGTCTCACTTCTTCATTTCCTGGTGGGAGCTTCCTGGGACTACTTCACAAATAAACTGCTTGTTCTAGGCGAACCCAACTTAAGAGAATAATACAGTGCATGGAAGGCATAGTGAGGTAAGAGAGTTGTCAGTGGGGATGATCTGAACAGTTTTTCTGCAGAATTTAGCATGTTAATTGGGCTTTGGAAGCCTGGAATTGTGGGAGGAGCATGGAGGGAGCTGAGTGCAAAACTCGACAGGGCAGGTGTGGAAAATGAACAGGGGAGGAATGACTTCTGCTCTAAGAAGCTATCTTTGGTTTAAGCATTCTCTCTCATCTTCAAGAATAATCTTCCTCTTGTGAACTGGCAAATCTTAATGTGCCAGTGAGATCATCTGCTCTTTAGGTCACATTGCCCAAGTCAGCCTTCTTACTATTTCTGTTCCTACAAAACATTTCTTTCACAAAGTACTTGACAGAAGGACAAAATATGAAACAGAACAAGTTCAAGAGCCTGGCCTCCCCACAAAGTCAGGACAATTTATCCTGTGACCCAGAGAGTAGGTGATGAGAGCAGGCGAGCGGAGGGCCTCTTTTTCCTCCAGGGTGATTTAGAACAGCTGTCAGATGACTGCTCCCTCCCACCTTGGTTGGGAACCAGTCAGATTCAATCAGACCAGAAGAGGGTTTTTTTTCCTAAAAGTAAAGGAGGCAAGTCTTCAACCTTGTCATTGATGGATATAACTGGGCCCAAATGCCTTCTCTGAAGCATTGTGGTCTGATGCTACACATTGAAGATCCCCCAAACACTGACAAACACCCCCAAATCATATATTGCACAGTGTTTGCTGAATGAAGGAATTTGTTAAAGAATGTTCCATTCCCCAGTAGAAGTGGAGACCAAAGGCTCCCTCTTGACTCCCAGCGGTGGGCAGTGCTGTGCCACATCGCATCTGAGTGAAAGCCAACTTGCCTGTTGCTGGGCCTCCACAAACCCACTGCCGCCCTAATCTGCAAGGGTTTTCTTGCCAGAATTTGTATGTGGTATAACAGCAGGTTGGACAGGTGGTTCGAAAATAGTCTCATTGGGCAACTAAACGACTGAGCATCATTGCTACTTGCAGGCTTGTCAGGGCATCCTTTAAAGCAGGGATGTTGTCCATTTTGCTGACTCTTAGGGGTTTCGTGTGGATATAATGCATTTCCCAGTCTTGCTGCCTCGGGACAGTACATCCAAAATGGGTGAAGTCCGATGGAGATCCACAGCAGAAACCAAGTCAGGGACCACAGACAACTCTAGACGCTCATGAAGGTTGGCCTGTTCAGAGGTTTCGACAAGTAGAGTCGATGTTAAGAGAAGCTGGTCATTCTGGCAGAATGAAAAGACACTGCAGGAGAAGGAAGATGGACCACAGGGAGAAAAAAATTTACAGATCAACACTTTCATTAATGGCTCCTCTCCATCCTCTCTCTTTGCCTGTTTTCCTTAAGCACCTTGGGTTGGAGCTCGTCCCCAACCTTGAAGGGCCAGCTGGAAAGGCACAAGGAGTTAATACAAGTTAGTAGTTGACATGTGTTGAACACTTGCCATATGACAGACAACGTACCAATAGCTTCACAGCCTTACTCTGTTTAATTTTCACACAGCCATGTAATAAAATAGAGAAAAAGTCTTAAAATCTGGCACTACAATTCCTCTCATGCCAGGCGCTATCTTTTCAAAAGATATCTTTTCAAGCAGCTACATGAGGTGCTTGGTGAGAGTAGCAGATACTGAAGCATGCACTCACCAAGATCCCACTCGACATTCACTGCAACCCCCTCTCCTGTGCCCTCCACACTGAAGATGGAGAACTACTAGCTCCACCTCCCAGACTCTGTGCAGCCGGGGCCCCACCAAGCAGATGTACCCTGCAAAGCCTGGAAGTAGAAGGGAGCTCCATGAGGTGGGCCCCCTGCAACAGGTGAGTGAGGAAAGAGGAGTGTGGTTTCTCCATGGCTGGTGGGGGCAGTGGTGGCTTTTGTCTGATGGCAGGGCAGCACGATCCCAGAGGCAGGAAGGCAGCAGTGCCCCTGGCAGTCCATTGTGGGAACTGTCCCTAGAAGCCCAGGCTAGAGCCTGTTCCTAGGTGACCTGCAAGTCACCTAATCTCCCCTGATAAATCCCATCCTGCTTAGGCTAACCGGAGTGGGCTTCATTGTCTTCCACCGAGAACCCTTCTGACGGAGGACCGAAGCTGAGCTGTCCAGGGCCTAGGTGCTAGCTAGTGCTGAGGCTTCAAAAGGAGCACAAGGCACAGAGAAGAAGTGATTGTTTTGGAGAAGCCAAGTGCAGAAGGAAGGAGATGGGAGGAGGAGTTAGGGGAGGAGAGGAGGGAGGAGAGAGGAGAAGGCAGGCGGACAGCATACAAGGGACGTGGAGTAAAGGAAAAGTCAACAGAGGGCCCCCTGGCGGTTGCAGACAAAGAGCCTCTAATGTGGAAATTGTTTAATGATGGTGAGTGGCATTTCCTAACCCTTAGTGCTACTTCTTCAGTAAACTCCATTCTTGAGTAAAGGGCAAATCTCAGTTGGGACTGATTCATAATAGCAGTCATGAAGGATACAAGTCCCTGGGACTCACTCAAGTCCAGGGTGGCCTTGTGACCAACCTGGCGTTGACACTCACAGAGCAGGGGGATCAAGATAATTCCCCCTGACTCTCAAGGGGGCAGGGAGCCCCCAGCGGACATCTGTGTCCTCCTGTTGACATAGTGTCATGATTTCCATTTTCTGAGTGACTAATCCAAGGCTTAAACGGGGACCACAGGGAGTCAGTGCTCGCGGTCACATCTGCTCGATTTCAAAGCCTGAACTCCAGCCATCGTCCCCCAACGAACCCGCTCAGACCCAACTAAAATTTAGTCAGAAAGCCCAATTAAAGTACCAGCAAAGAGCGTGTGGTCCACACCAAGCCAGCAGGTAATGTGTGAGAAGAGGCCAAGCCCCTGTGCTGCCCAGTCCCAGTGGGAGGACCCCCTACCCGCACGCCTCACCCCTGGCCATTGCACAGTAAGGATGCACCCCCATCCCCCAGCCAGCTTCCCCTGGCCTTTGCTCCACACCCTGAGCTGGCTCTCTGATCTCTGATCTCACCTCACCTTCTCTGGTTCCTAAGATGGGGGGTCCTTCCTGGTTCTTTCAGAGACTCTGAGCAACACTATGGCCCCAGTCATGCACTTAGCTGTGTTCTTTGCACCCTGGATCCCTTTGAAGGAAGCTTTTCCTCTTTTGAGAACTTAAAGATGGGAAAGGGGAGAAAGTGCTTTTTTCGCCCTTGTCCAGTACCCTGCCTTTATCGGCTTGACCCATTCCTAACGGCGATGGTAACCTTACTCAAACTGGATCAAGCAAAAAGAAAAACAAGGAGATGGAATTGATTGGTTCATGTTTCTGAAAAGCCCAAGATTTTTAGCTTCAGGTCTGGCTGGATCCAGGGACCTACGTGGTCCGTCCCTCCCCTACTTTCTTTCATGTTTTCCTCATCTCTTTACTCCATGTTTTTATTATCTAGTTGGGTCTCACCTTAAGGTGCCTCTTGACATATATGGGCTCACATCCTTAATGACCCAGAGGAAAAGGTGTCCCAGGAGATAAACACAGTCCTGGACTTGAGACTCAATGCCCATTTATAATCCAAATCTTATGGTCCAGGGGTAGGACTGCTATGATTGGTCATGACTGGCTCATGTCCCACCCTTGTGGCACTGGGGACAAGGCCAGCCTACTCAAACCACATGGACTGAGGTAGAAGAGATGGCTTTCCATAGAACTCCAGAGAGCATGGCCACAAAAGAAGGGATGCTGGGTAAACTAAAATGAGAAAGTCCACCATTCTGCCTTGATTTACTTGTGTTTCGCTGCAGTCTTTCTAAATGTCTCTCCTTGATTTTCCCAGAGGAACTCTCCCAGGCCATGGCCCTGCTAGGGACAAGCCCCACTGTGCTGGCCACACCTACTCGGTCCTGCCTCATTGCTACCCCCAGGGTTCAGCACAGAGCCTGGCACAGACATGGTGCTGGGACAACGCCCACGACAGGACAGATGAGGCTGCAGAAGTGGAGAGGCCGCTGAGCTCCTGCACAGAGATGGAGTGGGTCCAGGACAACCCCACGGTGCCATCTGGAGACTGCCAGGGCGACCCCCAGAGACACCTGTCCTGGGATTGCCCGCGGCTCTGATTTCGAGTCGCTGACATTCCTCACAGTTACACATGCCGAAGGGCTTCCAGACCATGCCTGTTTCCACGTGAGATGCACCACTCAGCTGAGAAGGACCCAGAGCCAGGATCTCAGGGGAGCGGAGAGAGAAGTCAGGGTAGGTGCTACTTGAGTGTCCCAGGTGGTGGTGTTCTCCACCCACCCACTGAGGTCTTTGGCATTTTCATGGGAAGAGGGGAAAGTGGAGGGGATACCAGGTATACTCAGCGCATGCGTCCCCTGCTACTAAAGTATAACACAGTACGAATTTATAAGACTTCACTAGAATGACGCTCAGATGAAAATCTCCACTCCACTATTTGAACAGTCAAGGCTGTGAAAATGATCATGTCTCCTTCATGTCTATCATACCAGAACTTTGAGCCTTTCTCCTCCAAAGGCCCCATTAATTTGCAGAAAGGACAAAGCTGCCGTTGGATGATTACTCTGGCCTTATTCCTCCACATAGATGGGGCTGTTCCCTTACGAATCTCCAACAGTTCTCTCCCCGAGGGTCTTTTCAGGTTTTCACTTAGAAGGAGCCTTTGGCTACTGGAGCCACCTGCCAAGCCCCTCGCTTTGAGCTGTCAGCGCTGTGTCTTTACAGACAGTCAGGCAGGGTTCCCTCAAGACTCAGCCCGAGTTTCTGGAGCACTGGGCGGCCCCAACTTATGAAATGCCATTTAGCACCATCAGCTACTCTTTCTAGTGTGGAGTGTGACACTAAGATGCCTGCTGTCAACAGGGCACCCATGATGGCCTCAGAGTAGCTGAGAATCTGTCATAAGGCAGACGATTTCTGACAAGCAGACGCTTGCCCCATCCCCGCTGCCCCTACTCCTCTCCTGGGTCCCAGCTTCCTCCCCTGAAGATGAAAGGCAGGCTCTGTTGTCTTCAAAGACAATAGCCACATTCTCAGTCTTGCCTTTTCTGCTTCCAGAAAAGTACAGTAGGAAGATAGTTATTGACAGACCCTTGAGCAACCCTCTTCGGTCTCAGAGATGACCTACCTCCCTTCTGACTTTCTGTTAAGTGGTCATTTGAGGGGCTGTAGAGAAGCCTTTATGCTCTTCTTCTTATTTTTGTGTTTTGGCTTAGAGACGGGAACCTCACTCCCACTCCTGCTCCTTGTCTCTACCCACCTCCTCCTCAGGAAGAAAAATTGCTAATCCAATGGGTCAGAGCCTGACCTTCCCTGAGACTTTGTACTTAGTGAAAATGCATTTCTATGAGCCCTTATCTGCTGCAAGTAACAGCTTGTAGTGGGTAAGCACATACACATATGTAAGAACACACCTCCACGATAAATTCCTAGCAGGGGAATTTCTGAATCAAGTGGTAAGTGCATTTAAACTTTTAAATTTTAATAGATATTTCTGAATTGTCCTCCAAAAATGCTGTACTTCATGGCAGAGAGTGCTAGTAATATACCCAATATCCATTCTGTCTTACTTTCTTAGTAATCAAAAAACTACATTTCTGGGCCTCCCTTGCAGATGGGATGGCCAAAAAGATACTAACAGAAGTTTAGAGTGAGACTTCTGGGAAAGTTTCCTTTGCTTCTAGTCCTTCCCCTTTATTTTCTATGTGGATCCCTGTTGTGATGGCAGGAGCCACAGCAGCCCTTTTGTGAAACCAGCCCTGAATTAACAACTAATAGAAGATTTGCCTCTTCTCTTAACCCAGGCCTCTTAGACATTGCTCTGGCCTCATTTTTTTTCCAAGTTGCGCACAGATTCCATTGAAATTAATCCAGCTTCCTATCTCTCCATTTGCTTTGAGTCTGTGGATTTCTTTTAAATATCCTAAGAGATGCATAAGTTTCCAAACTAAGCAGTTATAACAGGTTGCTAGAGTTTCTTCATCTGTATTTTTTTTACCTTATATTTTTTGAAGTTGCTAATACATATAGGACCACCCTGAATCTGGACAGTAGAAGCAAAATTTGAAGAGGATTAGGGGAAGGATAAACATTGAAGGAATTTACAGAGTGGCACAGGGAGGGAGAGGGAGCCCAAGGGGTGAAAAAGTTTGGAGATTTCATCCCCCTGAGAGAGAATGAAGAGGCTGGTATGGAGTCACACCAAGATGAGTGCCATCTCCCTCCTCCATTAGCTAGCTACATGGCCTTGGGTGAGACATTTAATGGCTCAGTTTCAGTTTTCTCATGTGTAGACTGGGGGAAAAAATTAGATACTGCGTAAGGTTGTAGTGAGGATTAAATCAGATCATTTCTATCTAAAGCCAAGCTCATAATAGGTACTGGACAGATGAGATCTCTTATTATCACGTGATAGCAAAGAAAATCTTCAATGATCCTTGTTTCTTAGTATTCACACCCTTGCACGATCCCCTCCTGCTGAATCAGTGCTGACCTATGTGATCAATAGAACACTGCAGAAGGGACAATGTTCGAGGCTTCTAGGGCTTCTTGGCAAGGTCCCAATGCTGTGTCTCTGCCTTAGTCTCCTCTCAGCTTCTGCCTTGGTCTCCTGGATCACTTGCTTTGGGGGGAGGCAAACCACCTTGCCATGAGGACACTCAAGAGGGTGTACAGAGAGAGAGACCTCAGAAGAAACCAAACCTGCCATCACTTTGATCTTGGACTTCTAACCTCCAGAACTGTTAAGAAATAAATTTCTGTTGTTTAAGCCCCCAGTCTGTGGTGTTTTGTTATGGCAGCTCAAGCTGACTGATACACCCATGCATGTCCTTTTCATGTGACCCAAGCTTTCGAGAGAGCAGCTGTATCATTTTTATGACCTAGTTTCAGAAGTCATATAGCATCACTTCTGACATGTTCTACTTATTAGAAGTGAGTCATTAAATTATGCCACTAAGTGAGTCACTATGTTATTCAAGGGAAAGGGGATTCGACTCCACCTTCTGAAGGAAGGAGAGTAAAATGATTTGCAGACGTATTTTAAAATCATCCCCACCATTACCATCATCATGTGCATCATAGAGATTTTAAGACGGTGGCAGGTCAGCCAGGTGGAGATATGCTCTAAGTAACTTGATCACAAATGTGGATTTGGAACTCATGGCTACATATGTGGATTTGGGAGTCATCCACATAGAGAAATAGAAAGGGAATGTGACCCCAGGGAAAGGGAAAGGGGCTCAGCCTTCAGAAATGCCAAACCCAGCGTGTTGCTGCATAAATATTATTGATTTACTGAAAGTGATTGGCAGGACCTTAGAAAGCCAGCAACCCAGCCCACCTGGGATATTTACTAAAAAGGAAAGCACTTGTTTTTCTAGTCTATTAAAACTTCAGCCAAAAAATAAAGCACTACCTAAAGCTCTAGTGTCAGAGTAGTTTTTAAAACATGATGGAGTCATGAAACAAAACGTCATCATTCTCTGAAAACTGGGTCCCGGGGAACCCACAGGCTACGTCCTTTGGGATCCTAACCAGAAGTCTGTGCTTTGACCAGAACACAATCCCCCGCTACCTGCAGTAATGGGCTGCTCTCTTGGGCTGCTCAGTGTCTCTTTCTATCAGCTTACCATCACCGGCTTTCTTGTAGAGAACCATAAACTCAATATAGGAGTTTTAAAAACTAAAAACAACTTAAATTTTAAAATCACAAAATGACACATGCTCATTGCAGAAAAAAATATGCAGGGAGCCAAGAAGATGGAAATAGAAATCACCCATAATCTCACCACACAGGGTATGTGCTGATAACCCTCTGGATGCTCTTCTGTGCACAAATACACTCTTTTTTAAAGAGGATAATACTAAATGTTTTGGTGCTTTTTTCATTAAATATATGATATAGTGTGAAATATCTTCCATAGCATTAAGCAAATATTATTTTGCAACATCTTTTTAATTATTTCTTAGATGGCCCATGATTTTATTTCATCAATCCTGTATTGCTGAGGAATTAAGCAAATTCCAAGTTTGGGAGATTTCTTTTTAAAAATTTTTTACTTAGAAATAATTATAGATTCATAAGAAGTTGCAAAGAGAGTACAGAGAAATTTCATGGAAGCTCTTCCCTCAGTTTCTCTCACTGGTTATGTCTAACATAATTATAGTACGATATCACAACTAAGTATTTGACATTGTATAAAGTTGTGTATGTCATTTTATCACATGTGTAGATTCATGTATCTCAGTCAAGTTACAGAACTATTTCATCATCTCAGAGACCTTCCTCCTGCTACCCCTTCCTAAACTAATCACAATCACCACTCCCTGCCTACCACATCTCTAACTCTGGACAAACACTAATTTGTTCTCCATCTCTGCAGTGTTATCATTTCAAGAATGTTATATAAAATGGAATCATGTAGTATGCAACATTTTGTGACTGACTTTGTTTCACCTGGCGTTCCACCAAGGTGTTGCATGTATCAGTTGTCCATTCCATTTTATTGCTGAATAGTATTCTATGGTATGGATGTACTATGGTTCATTTAATCATTCACCTATTGAGGGACATTTTGTTTGTTTCAAATTTGGGGCTATTACAAATAAAGCAGCTATGAACAATTGGTAAAGGTTTTGTATGGACATGCGTTTTCACTTCTCTGGGATAAATACCCAGTGGTATTATTGTAGAGTCACATGGTTAATGCATGTTTAGTTTTTTAAGAAACTACCAAACTATTCTTACCAGCAATGTATGAGCGATCTGGCTTTCTGCATACTCACCAGCATTTGGTATTGTCATTATTTTTTTGGCTTAGCTGTTCTCATAAGTATGTAATGATATTTCAATATGGTCTTAATTTGCATTTCCTTAATGGCTAGGGATGTTGAACACCTTTTCATGTGTATGTTTATTTGCTATATGTCTATGCTTTTCAGTAAAATATCTATTCATGTCTTTTGCTAATTTTTAAATTTATGGCCCAGAATAGAGTTTATTTTAATATATATACTGTGGGTATTTGAAAAGAATGTGTGTTCTGTTGTTGTTTGGTAAAGTGTTCTGTAAAGATCAATTTGATCTTGTTGATTTGAGTGTCGTCGAACTCTTCTATATTCTTGCTAACTGTCTAGTTGTTCTATCCATTGTTGAGAGAAGGTTGAAGTTTCCAAGGATAACTGCAGATTTATCTATTTCTATTTTCAGTTCTATTCAGTATTTGATTCATTTATTTTGAGGCTCTACTGTTAGGTAAATTTGCATTTAGGATTATTATATCTTCTTGGTGAATTGATCCTTTATATCATTACATATATCACTTTTTATCCCTGCTAATTTTCTTTGATCTTGATTCTGTTTTGTCTGAAATTAAGAAAGTCACTCCAGCCTTTTATTTTGCTATAATTATAAACCACATTGGTCAGCCTTTGCACTCACCCACAATTATTAGAATTTCTTGGTTAGAGGGCAGTGTGTTTTTAAATACCTTTGCCTGTATTCTCCATTGCCCTGCATAAATTTACCAACTTATTGTCTCAATACCTGGACATTAGCATTTAAAATCATTATAAAGGAAAAATAGGTTTTTCCCAATTCAACAGACAAAAATGTTATCTCATAACTCAGTGGGAGTGGAGGTAGTCATGTTCGGTGCACACTTAAATGAGTGAAATTCTCATTTATCCTAGCAAAAAGTCAAGAGGTCTAAAACTGGTAAAGCAAGAAACAGGGCATATTTCAAGCGTTAGCAGTAAATACCAGATGTAGCAGCCGTGAGAATTGGGACGAGTTGCTCTTGAGGAGCTAGAAAATTGGAGTTGTGCAGAAGAGAGATGGTACTTTAGTATTTAAATACCCTGTAGTATATTTTTTAAAGCATGTGAACATATTACTTACTTTGATTTCATAAATAGCATCTAATTGTTGGTTCTACTTGCACTGAAATTTATTATTAGGGCTCCCACGACTGTATGTAAACTTAACACCAAGTAGAACAGCCTCTCCAGGAGCAAACTACAACTCCCAGGCTCCCGCGCGTTGAAGAGGTGATTTGTTCTCAGATTCGAACTACAATTCCCAGAATACCACGAGCCAAGGTGGGCGGTCCTGGCCGAGGGCTCCTCCGCTGTGCGCGTGAGCCTGCCTGCGCTCACGCACCCACTGCCGTGCGGGGCTCGCCAGCCGGGTAGACGCACGGCGGGCACCCGCGAGCCTGGTGGAGGCGCAGCCTGCGCTCCCTGCCTGGGCCTCCCCGGCCGGGAGCGAGCGCCGGGGCGGCTGTGGCAGCGGCGCCTTCGGCCAAAGCTGTTGCCGCAGAGGGAACTCCTGGACTTGGCGGCGGAGGTGGCTTCAGCCCCGCGGAGCCCCGGCTGCGGGTGAGACGCGTGCTGGGGGCTAGTGAGGGCTCCGCGACCCGGCTGGGTTCGGAGTTGAGGAATGGGCCCCCAGACTTCCCCCGGGAGTGGACCACGGGAAGCCGGGCCGTGGGGTGAAGCGGAGCCGTGGGGAGTTTGCAGAATGGAGGAGAGATGTGTGCTGCCGGCTGAAAGAGGCGCGGGAGGTGGTGAGGTGGACCCCGTGGACCCTGTGGGTCCCGGTGCCCCGGGCCCGGGTGGCGCCCCCAGGCTTACGCACTGAAGACCTTAGCTCGGGGCAGGCACTGGCAGCGGGTCCCCACGCCCTTTGCTTGGGAGAGGGAGGTGCGCAGGAGGCGCAGGTGGCGAGGAGCCAAGCCAGGTGCGCGGAGGGGGCCTGGGCCTCCCAGCTCCCTTTGAAGGCAGTACCTGGACACGCCTGCAGCTGCTCCCTGGGCTACTTGGGGTTCAGAAGGGCACCTACTGGGTGTCCTGTGACAAGAGCTTACCCACAGCCTGCTTGACAGTGCCCGGGTAGCCTCTGAAGGAGGGATCCAGTGGGTTCCCTACCCCATGAGTGTAGGAACCCGTCTCCTGGTCACTGATGGGAATCCTCTGCCAAAGTCTGGGGCCCTTGGGCCAGAGCCCTGCGCTTGGCGGTGAGCATCCAGGATCTGCTTACTTTATGCCAACCAACTCGCAAAGCCTACTCTTGAGAGAAGTGTCGCCCCATATGGGATGGGTTATGGGGTGAGCTTGATAGGATTTAGTGGCAAAGAGCACAGACAGAACTGGCTTCACCAAATGTTTACTGTTACCTGTGTGGAAATTCAAATCCTCACCCTCATTTACTAGCTGGGTGCCTTTAAGCAAGTCACTTACCCTGTCTGAGCCTGTTACTTCCTCTGCAGAATGGGAACAAAGTACCTTCCTCACGGGGTTGCTGCCAGGATTAAATGAAATAATGCTACACAAGTCCTCAGCCAGCATCTGAGTGACTGCTCCACATATGTTAGCGCTTGTGGTTGCTAATGAAGGAGATTGGTAGAAGTGGGATCAGAAGAACCCAGGTCCATCTTCGTACTGGATCTAGCTGCCCTCTTGGGCTCTCACAGACCTTTGAGATCTTCCTGTTCATCCTTTCACATTACAGATGAGGAGTCTGAGTCCCCACTGGTGGCAGAGCCAGGAAAGACCCAGGTCCCCTCTTCCCACGGAGGGCCAGCCCATCACTTCCTGAACCTTGGGCCCCCCGAGAGTAAGGAGAAGTGGAGAGTGGCGATCTTCAGCTAAGAGGAGGATAGGGTGCTGGTGGTGGGTTCCCACACACCCTGGCCATGCGAGCATCCTGGTGGACTTGACGTGATGGGGTGTCAAGGCAGCTGCGGCTTTTTTTGAACTGACCTTCTAGTTAGCAAGTTCTTGCTCTAAGCCTTGCTTAAGAAAAAAATATTATCAGTAAACAAAGGCTTCTAGTGAATGTATTGAGCTAAGTGGAAAATTAAATTGCCAAATGCTCCGTTCCCCCCAAATCCTCATCTTTCTCCATTTGGTGTTCAGTCAATACTCTCCCCTCGGACTTGGCCATCACCTGATAGGCTTTTTAAATAGGATGAAATGGCGAATGGGAAAGGGGAAACCCTCTAATGTCACCACAGGCTTTAGGGTCGAACTTGAGTTTGAATCCCAGCCCAATGACATCATAGCTGTGCGACACCGGGCAATTCACTTAACGCTGAGTGTATTTCCTCAAATGGGAAATGGGATTGCTGAGACCTGTTTTAGGTTGGTAAGAGAATAAATGAAATGACATAATTCATGTAAAGGATTAAACATTGTGCCCGGCATAGAATAAGAGCCAGTGAAGGGGAGTTGTCATATCATTATGATTAATAATAATATTCTAATAATAATCAGGCACTGTGCTTTGCCTGTGTTGTCTCTTTGAATTCACAGAACCACCCAGTGAAGTGAGTGTAACTGTGTTTTTCAGACAAGAAAATGGAGGCTTGCAGGGGCTAAGAACTGGCCTAGGCAGTCACAGAAGAACAAATACTGCGTGATACCACTTTTTCGATGAATCTAAAATAGTCGAACTCAGAACCAGAGGATGGAATGGTAGTTGCCAGGGGTTGCGGGAAGGGAAACAGGAAGGTGTTACAAAGTTTCAGGTATATGAAATGACTAAATCCTAGAGATCTACTGTACAGCACAGTGCCTGTCGTTAACCATACTGGTATATTATTATATACTTAAATTTTGCTTGGAGAATAGATCTTAAGTGTTTTGTCATAAAAAAAAATAGTAATAATAAGAGGGCAGAAGGAAACTCTTGGAGGTGATGGATAAGTTTATGGCATAATAGATTACGGTGATGGTTTCACAGTTGTGTACTGATGTCTGGACATATCAAGTTGTATACATTAAGTATAAACAGCTTTCTGTATGTCAAAAAGAATTGCTCCGGGGTCATGCTGCTGCCAAGTGACAGGACAGGAGCTCACATCCTGGCATCCCAGCTCCAGAGCTGGAGCCATTTAATTCCACTCAGTAGTCTTTGCAGCTTTTAAGGTACCACTGCGTCTCGGGGCAGACCTGGGGCAGCCTCCAGCCTTGCAGCAAGGGAGTGTTCTCATACTACCCTCTGCAGCCTGGCTGCCTGTTTCCGGTCCCCGTCGAGGGCCAATGAGACTGGAGGAGGGTGTCCATCGGGCGAGTCTGGGGGAGGCGGTGTAAGCAGGAGGCAGCCAAAGCAAGGGCTCACGGGGCTGGAGGAGGCTGCAATCCCGGTGAGACCTGGAGAGCTTGGTTATGAGAAGAATCGGTCTCGCTTAAGGGCTGGAAAGAGTCTCTGACCTGCGTTCTTCTCTGGGCCCGATCTCTGCATTTGGATGGCGGGCTACCCATGAGCCGTGGACTGGAGGAGAAGGAGCCTTGGATGGAGCCAGCATGCCACAGCTTTGACCTTGGTTGCCTGTGAGAGCTCACACTGCCTCTCCAGACCTCTTTTGTAAAATAAAGAGTTGGAACAGATCATTTCTAAGACCTCTTTTAGGTCTAAAAAGCAGAATTTTGTCATTGTAAATTGGTGGCTTAACCCTCTCAGCACAGCACCTGGCAGGTGCTATAATGAATGATCACAGCAGGGTACCCCCAGATTTCCCTTGAGGGACAGAGTGGCCACAGCTCCCTGAGCTTCCTGCCATGGCAGTATGTCTGTGCCTGGCCGGGTGAGGAGTGATTACACAAAGGAAGCCTTGGGTTGCTAAGTTACAGTGGAGGGCCTGTGGGTCTGCGTTTCCAGAGTCATCCACACCTGCTCTGCCCCTGAATGGTAAAAGCTCATTGCTCTGAGGGCCACCCTTCTTCTCTGTCAGCAACTGTACCTGCAAGTCTGATGGCAGACGAGCACAGTCTTTGAGAATGAGACCTCTGGAGTCAGACCCAGGTTCTAATCCTTGTGCCCTTGCTCTGGTGTCAGACCTACAGCAAGTCACTTAATGCCACTAAGCAAGAGTGTTTTTGATACTCAGAGAAAATGGAAATAATACTAGTACCTGCATTGGAGGGCTTTTGTGAGGCTTACATTGAAAATGGCAGGAAAAGGCCCAAGGGCAGTGCCTGGCACAGAGTGGGCGCTCAGTAAAGCGAGACCCTCTGCCCTCTGCCCAGAGGAGGCCCAGCATTCTGCATTTCTGACTTCCCAGGTGATGCTGGTCCTGGGTCACACGGTGAGTCCTGCTTGGGAGGACCCGTGACAAGGCCCCTCCCTATGCGGAGTTGCCGTCACAGGCTGGTCTTGTTTTGCTGGACACCTCCAGGCAGGGACTCACAGGGTGCTGCTGATCCCGCCACGTTTAAGCAGCTCTAACCCTTAGAGAAACGCTCTTCCCGCCCACCGCGCCAGACTCCCCTCCCTGTGACTTCTTCTGCAGGCCTCACTTCGAGGCCCTGGACCGGCCCACACAGCTGTGCTAGGGGCAGGGACAGAGTGGCAGCCAGCTGCTGGGAATTAGGTGTACCCAAAGTCCAGGCTTATGCCTGGGGGCCAGGGTTGCAGGTATCACCATCATGCGTGTGTTACCGTCATGCACATGTGCCTAGCCAGGTAGAAAGGGTCACAGGCCACCCCTCTGGAGCAGCCTCACTCTTGCTGCACAGCCCCTCAGGTCCAGGGGCTTCTCTTCTCCACGGCAGTGGCCCTACTCCTTCGAGCATCCTGCACGGGATAGCGTTTCTTGAACCTTCCTGATCCTGACTGCCCCGTGGAACAGGGTCATGTGCAAATGGTCGAGCCTGCAGGCTCTGGTCCTCGACGCAGGTGCAGAGCCCGAGTGTAACCATGAGGAAACATCAGACGAACCCAAGGTGAGGAACGTGCTAGGAAATAACCAACCCTGACTCTTAACATTGTCAAGGTCGTGAAAGTCAAGGAAGGAACGAGGAGCTGCCCTAGATTGGAGGAGACAAGAGAGGTGATAACTGGATGCCGTGCTTCATCCTGGGTTGGATTCTGGACCATAGGATAGATGCCACGGATTAATAAGTGTCATACCAATATTAACTTCCAGGATTTGTGTTACATAAGAGAATGTTTTCATCCTTCGGAAATACATTCTGAAGTATTAAGGGCCAAAGGGGCAAGATGTCTACAACTTATTTTTAAATTTTTCAGGAAGGAGAGGAAGACAGATGTGTCAAATTAACAGTTGGCAAATCTGTAAGAGAGTTCTTTGGACAACATGTGCAACCTGTTTTTGTACGTCTGGAATTATTTCCAGATAAAAAGAAGAAAACAATGAGATCACAGATGCTATAGCCAGCCCGCCCGGGGTGGAGCCTCATTGTTGCTTCCCGCACAGCCTGGGTAGGCCTGACCTCTCTGCGCTTTGGCTTTGCCGTCTATAAAGTGAAGATTGTCATTGTGAAGTGGGGGACCTGGCACCTAGTGATTGGCCAGCATTGCTGCTGCTGTTGTTGTTAGGAAAGGGATGAGTTGAAGATGACACTGTGGTGACGAGGCCAAAGGAAAACCTGAGCCAAGACCTGTCACCTCCCTCCACTTGCTGCTGTTGGTTTCCCGGCTCCCTGGGTCACTGGCAGGGACCACTAGTGACCTGGTCACCCACCACATGGCTTCACCTGCAGAAGTCTTGGCAGGTGGTCACCTGAGCCCATGGGGCTCCACTGGTGAAACCCACGTCCCCGGCGGCTTCATCCCCCTGCCTTCTCCTGGCAGTTCCCATGCCTGCCTTGCAGCCTGGGTGCCCCAGTTTCTGCTTGTCTGGAATGCAGTGCCCATTCAGCTGCACAAGGCTTTGGGCCTGGCCATCACTGTCCTGGAACGGTGAAGAGCCCAAGGCTTGGTCGGTGGGCAGGTATAGCTGGACATAGTGATGCCTGCTGTGGACAGAGATCTGTAGCCAATAGGGACATGTGGATGCAAAACAGGTATGTTCATCTTATCCCTACAATCACCGAGATACCTCCTAAACCTTGCTCAAAACTCACCCGCCCCTTCCTTGGCTGGCCCCCACCCCAACCAGTACAATTTCCTGTCATGCACCTGAGTGCCGTGCACGCTCCTTCATGCTTCTTTGTGAATGTTCCGTGCTCCCTGTGGTGAGTTGTCCTCTGACCCTCTTGATGACTTCGGTCCTCTCAAACCGGACCTGGGGCCCACTGGATCTGTGTATACATTGGGGCCGGAGCATTCCCTGTAAGAACGGTTTCATCTAGAAAAACTGCTGCAGGTGTGTTCCCTGTCACCTTACGTGAGCATCTTTCTCGGCAGAAGCTCACACGATTCTGTTCCCAGTTGTGTACCTGTTTATGACCACATGGGTGCGCAGTCGTACTGCTCTGTTATGCCAGAGAGGACCATACAGGCAGGTCTAACTCTCAAGTGACCCGTGGGTGCCAAGCAAAAGCCAGACGATGTCAGGGTAGGCTGTGCAACCAAAGGGTCTCTGCACTGGGAGGCCGGTGAGAGGGTTGCAGGCAAGCCAGTGGGGGGCTGGGCTCACCGCCCGCTTGACTGTTTCGCCTGTGCCGAGAGCCTTGGCTGTCCTCAGCAAAGCCTGACATCACCCATCGTGTTAGGGGCACACGGCTGGAACTCTGTTGCAACCCCCGCCCCCACCCTTCAAAAGAGTTCCATACTCATTAATTGATAAGGAAGTAGAGTCACAGTCACCAGCTATTAACGTAGGATTCATGTCTCAGCTTTGACCCAGCTTTGCCCATTACACAGGAGTGTGAGGTAGCATTCACGTTAAGGTTTTAGTCTCAGAACTCTAAGTGTTACATACGCCTGCTTAATTAAATGTTGAGTGTTACAAGGAGCACTCAGAGACCGCCAGCATTTTGCCTAAGGGTAAATACTATTGTCAGAAAACACGAGGCCCTATAAATGTCTGTCTGAGTTTATCAATGGCATTGGCGCACATATAAGTGACCGGCATCAGTTCCCTGTCCTGCTTCTGGTAACAAAAGGAGTGGGAGGCAGTGGGGGAAGAGATCGTTCTGAGAATGTTTGAGTTGCTGGAACTCCTTTGCTCTTTGCCAACTCACAGCGATGTGTGAGACACATCGGTGCAGGATGAAAGTGTCCATAATTCACTGGTAACTCAGGCCGCATTTAGGATAAAAGCACTTTCTCATGACAAAGTAGGAATGCTGTAATTTTCAATGAGAAGTACAAATGGCCCTTAGAAGTAAAATTGTTATAATCCTTACATAAAATCTTGTCTGGGCAGTGTCTTGGCCTGGGCCCTGCTGGGTCTTCTGCCACCTGGGCCTGGCGGGTGCTGACAGTCCAGCCCCCGACCTCCACAGCCCTGCTCCTGGACCAGTGAGGAGCAGCTGGTCCTGGCAGCCATGCACCTGGGAACTCAGGTGCATCTAGTGAGGCCAGCAGGAGGGAGGCCTCACTTTACACCAAAGCCCACGAACTCGCGCCGTGGTACCCAGCCATGGGGAGGCCAGCAGCCCCGGCCCTTCCTTGGGCCTGCACATCATCTTCGCTCGATGTGAATAGTTGTCAGAAGTTACAAATGAGCATATTTCATATTTCAAGTAGATTTCTAGCTTCTCTGGAGAGACCAGCAGAGGAGTGTTAGGAACTGAATTGTACCCCCACAAAATCATATGTTCAAAACTGTAACCCCCAGTGTGACTGTATTTGGAGATAGGGCCTTTAAAGAGGTGATTATGGTTAAACGAGGTCATAAGGGTGGGGGCCTAATCTGATAGGGCTGGTGTCCTTATGAGAAGAGGAAGGGAGACCAGAGGCCTCACTCTGTCCACACGCACACAGAAGACACAGCACATAGCGAGAAGGCGGCTGTCTGCAAGCCAGGGACAGAGGCCTCAGGAAAAACCAGACCTGCTGACACCTTGCCCTTGGACTTCTAGACTCCTAACTGTTGAGAAAATAAATTTCTATTGTTTAAGCCCCCCGGTCTGTGGTGCTTTGCTATGGCAGCGCAAGCAGACTAATGCACACAGGTACCACCGGGCGGCTCTCCTGCCAGGCCTCACTAGCCTGGGCTTTCACCTGGGCGTTGGGTCTGCGCATCACACCGCCCCCCCCCCCCCCCCGGCTTCGCTCTCTCCGTTGGCTCTTGGCCCCAGTAAGCATGTGAGTTTGTACCTCCTGCTCCAGGCCTGGAATTCCTGGAGCTTTTTACTCCTTATCTGATCCCACGGCCAGTGAGAAAGACTTTTCTGTGACTGTGTCTGGAGCTGGCCGGCACCCCCAGAAGTGGAGCCTGGACCCAGTGTCAGATACCCAGATTTGGATAGTGAACTCGATGGCAGGCAGCCCCCACCCCACCCCAGCTGCCAGCTCTTCCTGGGTCTGCAGGGGTGGCAGTGTCATGGACACCTTCTTCCAGTGCTTCTGGGAACAGATGAGATTCTAGAAAGGGAGATTGGCTAAGTCCGTGGCAATCTGATAATATTGAGCTGCTCCAGAAGCTACATGAAGCAGGGGGTAAATTGGCAGCATCCTTGTCTACTTGTTTCTAAACTGCTTTCTAAGGCACATTTTTAATATCTCATTCATTTCTTTTTTCCCTTTTTTTTTTTTTTTTTTGAAAAATATTCCAGCTCTAGCATGCTTAGTCCAGGCTGAGACACTAAGCTCTTTGTGCCTCATACCAGCTGGATCCTAAATCTGGTGCCCGAGGTAGAGGAGACAGAGAATTATGAAGTGATGACATTTGAGTCTCCCGGACTGCCTTGGAATGCCCAGAAGATGAGGTCCAAATGGTGCCTGGGCCGTTCGCGGGTGACAGGGCTTACACGCGCCGCGTTCAAACCCTGAGTCCGTTCCATGCACGCTCAGGGACATGGGTCACATTTACTGAGCTTCTCCTGGCCTCTGTGTCCTCAGGTGTAAGACGGGGAGAATATTAATGGTGCTATGCTAGCCCCTTAATGCTGGGTTGAGGATGAAATGAGAAAATGTATTATAAATAGCATCTAGTACACCACCAAGATAAAATGTCGGGGGTAGTGGTGGCTCTTAGTGTTAACTTTATACTGAAAACTGGCTGCTCGGGACAGAGAGAAGCTTTTTCTAAATTTATGGGGCCATCTTCACATGAGAAGGGAAACAAGCCAGTAGAAAGCCTGGGCGAACCTGGGAGATTGCACATGCCATCCAAAGCAGTCAGGGGTTCAGTCCCTCTGGGAATTGGCTTGAGGCCATGCGGCTGGCACCTGTTTTTCTTGTATCGTTCATTTTAGGAAGCATAATGGAAATATCATTATGTATTTTGGGGCCTATGTAGATAGTTCACATGCATTAGCTCGGGTTAATTCTCACACATCCTGAGGCTATTATTCCAGTGGTACAGATGAGGAAATCGAGGCTCGAGGAGGTAAAAGGAAGCTGCTAAGATGATAAAGCCACTTCACACCCAGAGCCTAAAGCAGGGTGAGCGTGAGCGGTGGCCCGGGAAGCGTTCTGCCCGCCACCGTTGGGCAGGAGCGCTTAAATCTCCACTGCAGCCTTTTTGGGCGTCCTGACGCAGGCACTTAGCACGGGCCGAACGCACTTTGTGTCGTGGGAGATCCGCCAGTTGTTTCCAGCTTCCTAAACAGATTCTCCTGTCACCCACCTGATAGTGCTCTTCCTCCAGGGCTCGCTTTGGGCAAGGCCAGTGAGCAGCGGGGGATTTTCAGCAAGGCCAGACCACTGTCTGTCCGGATGACCCGGGGGTGGTTACATGAGGAGGTGGGCTGGTCCCACTGGACGGGGAGAGCTTGCAGCCTGTGCAGAGTGCTTCGCTGACATTCCTGGGACAGGAGGAGAGTGTCCTGGCAATGGCCCCTCAACAACCCCCTCCACCCCGCCCGCCTGGCAGCTAAGATGCTTCCTCCATTAGTGCCCTAAAGCATGCATCCCCTCCTCTGAGACAGCTGTGTCACCTCAGGTATCAGCAGCCTCTTGTCACCTCTGCCACAGTGAAAACCTTGAGGACAGGGATGTCATTTTCATTTGTGTGTCTCTGGCCCATACCCTAATTAGGCTGATGCAGAGCCTCACTCCCCGTCCTCTTCATGTCCTCTTAAGTCTTCACACTCAGGTTTATGACTAAATATAGATAGAGATAAATACAGATAACCTCTCGCCACCTTACCTTCATTTAGGTGGGGTCAGCGAGACGTTGAGGATGGCTTGCCATGGCACCCATACCCGCGCTGCCCCCCAGGGGAGCGCCCCTGTTAAGTGTTCATGACCGCCGCCCATTCTGCTTGGTTGGTGGCTCTGCCACCATCTGACCAAAGCCGATCGTCCAGAGAGTGAACACGGGAATCCCAGAACCTTTGTCATGAACGACTTCCCACCACACGCCACAGAGTTAGGCCTCGGCAGGCATCTTCTGGGGGGACTTCCTCTGGGGGTCTGTCCAGAGGTCGCTGCTTTGCTGGGAGACGGGGGCTCCGGGCAAGTGCTGTCTCTGTGTCTTGTGAGCCTTGCAGTCTCGTTCTGTCTTAGCCGGGCTTCCTCCCCTGCTCCTTACCTCTCCTAGGAGAGAGGGTCTGCCTCACCAAACCAGCCTCTGTCTGGGGCAAAGTGACCTGATAGGTAACTTGAGACATGAGAGGGCTGGTCATAATACCTGGAGGACAGACTCTTCCCTTCCCGGGTCCTGCTGCTCAGAAGCGGGTTCTCTGGGAGAGAAAGGATTACGGATGGCAAGTGAGGTGGAAGTAAATTCCAGCTTTGCTTTTGAGATTTCGAGGTCTTGGGCAAGTGTGCAAAGCTCCTAGAGTACGTGCAGAGACAGACAGCTGAGGGGTGGGGGGAGCGCCCACCAGTGCAGAGCAAGGTACCTTGTCGTCTGGGATTCTGGCAGCAGGTCCACGTGACAAAGGCACAGAGGCCTTTAGTCTGAAAGAGTCCTTATCCCAGGTCACCTTTGTCCTGGGGAGGCTCTTGGTACATAGAGTGGCTCTGAGCAACTGGTCAGACGTCGGGACTGAACGGAGAGCATGCCTGCCCAGCCATTCAGACAAGCCACAGTCCTGTTGAAGGCAGCGGCCTGGCTGAGTGTCTTTCTCAGTCTCCAGGGCCAACGAGGGCTGCCCAAGTTCTCTCTCTCCACCCCTACCCTGTCATCACTGAGGCTAGCAGCCTCTCCAGATGCTGATAGACCCAGGAGCAGTGAACCAGGCCTGGAGGAAGGGGGTGACCCTGGGCACTGAGCATTTTGGTCCATTTATTCACCATTTTGAATTTTCCTCCTAGGGACTTGTGTGTTTGTTTTCCAGGAACATTTTGATGTGGTGATGGGGAAAGGCCTCTTTTATCGGGGTCTGATGGATGTACTCTTCACCTCCATCTGTCATCTTTCAAAAACCTTTCTGAGGATTATGCCTGATCCTTCAGTTCTACTGGCTTATGCAGGCTGCTGCAGAGCAGTTGGGGCAGGAGGGGACCCAGCGTGGGGCGTGGGACACAGACTGGAAGGACTCTGTAGGAACCATGGCTTCCTGATCACGTGTGGGCTTTCTCCTCCCGCACTCTAGCACTTCCCAGCAGGTAAAGGCCAGGGGGGCTCTCCATCTGTCTCCGCAGTGACGAAGGACAATAGTATCTGTGTTAATTACCGTTGCCCTAGAAGCAGATCCTGAGACAAGGATTCAAGTGCAAGTAGATTATTTGTGCTCCTTCTCAATAAACACAAATAGGGGGGTGGGCAAGTGAGACAGGGAAGGGAGAGGGGGTGTGCATGAGGCCTTTACCACTGTGGGTGACTGCTTAGCCCTTCGGGAGCTCTGGAAGCCCAGCACGCCTGAGCTATCCCACCTGGGGAGGATGGCTACGCGTTAGCTCCCGGCAGACATCTGTGCAGGCTACCTGGCTTGTAAGTGGTCAAGTTAGAAACCCAGGCAATCAAACCTCTGGACCCCATGCTTTAATACCACATTATTTCTAGCAAAATGTTCTGTCCATCCCCAGCGAACCTCCCTTTCTACGTTCCCCCTTGGAAAGGTGACTGAGAGCCCGGAGTGCCCAGCGGGTCCCCGTGGGCCAGCCTGTATTGGTCCTTCCTTCCATCAGCACCATTCCAGCAGGACCAAGGGGGTGGGTGGAGGACTTAGCATCTAATCAGAAACAGCTCTCTCCCATCCCCTGTCTCCAAGACTGCTCTCTGCCTAGTTGGCTGTTCACCCCATGAGGCCCCCACCCCTAGTTTCCTGGTTCCCACAGGCTTTGCCCCAAGGCCCAAGCTCAGCGGGTCAGCTGCTGCACTCACAGCCCCCTGGGTTCAGCACAGGAGGAGAGCCCTGGCCTCCTTCCTGCCTGGGGCCCCTGGCCCATACCCCCACCTGCTGCCAAGCCTTCCTTCCCCACAAGGACACTTAGGATAGGGGCAGGTCGCAGAGTGCTCATTAGAGAGGCAGTGAATGGCCAGGGCTGAGACCCTGCGCTGAGGCTGCCTCCCAGGATGGAGGCGGATCTTTCCTCACTGCCCTGGGGGCGTCGCCTTCTGAGATTCCCTGGGTGCATCTGTTTTAGATTTAGCTTCTATAGGAAGCCGCTCCTGTCTGTGATCAGAGCACAAGGTGCACCAGCTGTGCCACACGCATCTGCCTCTCATCTCGCCAGGGACGGCCGCATTTCACTTTTTCCTCAATATCAATTTATTACCCAGCCACTCTCCAGAATTCTGCCATTTGTAATAGTGATTCGTTTGATTCTTTATTGTTTGCCTTTTGGGCCAAAGCGAATTATGTGACCAAGCCCGGAGACAGGGCGCAGGGGTCTGGACTGCCCCGTGGAAGCAGTGAGGATAGGGAACAACGGTCTAATCACCATAGTACCGATGCGCAAGATGGTGCACGGAGGCCGTGCTGTAGCTGGGGGACAGAGCCCAGAGCAGTGCCCGGAACACAGCGGGAGCTTGCGATGACTCGGGACAGACCGCGCCAACACCTACCTGTTTCTCTCCCTTCCCTTGCAGGCTTTCGCCGGCGCCCAGGGCACCCGCAGGGATGGGTAAAACCCTCCCGGCCTGTGGCGCTTCCCAAGGGCCGGCATCTCAGTAGGGCCCCCCGGTGGCAGTAGGATGCACCTGTCGGCGGCGTTGAACGCCCTGCTGGTGTCGGTGCTGGCGGCGGTCCTGTGGAAGCACGTGCGGCTGCGCGAGCATGCGGCGGCGCTGGAGGAGGAGCTGGCCCTGGGCCGGCAGGCGCCCGAGGCGGCCGCGCTGGCGCTGAGGACGGACTACCCAAGGGCGCTGCAGACCCTGATGGAGGGCGGCACCACCATGGTGTGCACGGGCCGCACGCACACCGACCGCATCTGCCGCTTCCAGTGGCTCTGCTACTCCAGCGAGGCGGAGGACTTCATCTTCTTCCACGGCAACGCCTCGGTCATGCTGCCCAACCTGGGCTCCCGGCGCTTCCAGCCAGCCCTGCTCGACCTGTCCACCGTGGACGACCACAACACCCAGTACTTCAACTTCGTGGAGCTGCCGGCCGCCGCGCTGCGCTTCCTGCCCAAGCCGGTGCTTGTGCCCGACGTGGCCCTCATCGCCAACCGCTTCAACCCTGACAACCTCATGCACGTTTTCCACGACGACCTGCTGCCCCTCTTCTACACCCTGCGGCAGTTCCCCGGCCTGGCCCACGAGGCCCGGCTCTTCTTCATGGAGGGCTGGGGCGAGGGCGCGCACTTCGACCTCTACAAGCTTCTCAGCCCCAAGCAGCCCCTTCTGCGGGCCCAGCTGAAGCCCCTGGGCCGGCTGCTGTGCTTCTCCCAGGCCTTCGTGGGCCTCTCCAAGATCACCACCTGGTACCAGTATGGCTTCGTCCAGCCCCAGGGCCCAAAGGCCAACATCCTCGTGTCTGGCGTCGAGATCCGGCAGTTCGCCCAGTTCATGATGGGAAAGCTGAACGTGAGCCGCGCAGGGGCCCCCCAGGGCGAGGAGTACATCCTGGTCTTCAGCCGCACCCAGAACAGACTCATCCTGAACGAGGCCGAGCTGCTGCTGGCCCTGGCGCAGGAGTTCCAGATGAAGACAGTGACGGTGTCCCTGGAGGACCATGCCTTTGCAGACGTTGTGCGGCTGGTCAGCAACGCCTCCATGCTGGTCAGCATGCACGGGGCGCAGCTGGTCACCGCCCTTTTCCTGCCCCGCGGGGCGACCGTGGTCGAGCTCTTCCCGTACGCCGTCAATCCCGACCACTACACCCCCTATAAGACGCTGGCCATGCTGCCAGGCATGGACCTTCACTATGTTGCCTGGCGCAACATGATGCCAGAGAACACAGTCACGCACTCCGAGCGGCCCTGGGACCAGGGGGGCATCGCCCACCTCGACCGCGCGGAGCAGGCCCGAATCCTGCAAAGCCGTGAGGTCCCGCGACATCTCTGTTGCCGGAACCCCGAGTGGCTCTTCCGCATCTACCAGGACACCAAAGTGGACCTCCCATCCCTCATGCAAACCATACGGCGCGTGGTGAAGGGCCGGCCAGGGCCGCGGAAGCAGAAGTGGACAGCCGGCCTCTACCCAGGCAAGGTGCGCGAGGCGCGGTGCCGGGCGTCGGTGCAGGGCGCCTCCGAGGCCCGCCTCACCGTCTCCTGGCAGATCCCATGGAACCTCAAGTACCTGAAGGTGAGGGAGGTGAAGTACGAGGTGTGGCTCCAGGAGCAGGGGGAGAACACGTACGTGCCTTACGTCCTGGCCCTGCAGAACCACACCTTCACGGAGAACATCAAGCCCTTCACCACCTACCTGGTGTGGGTCCGCTGCATCTTCAACAAGATCCTCCTTGGACCCTTTGCAGATGTGCTTGTGTGCAACACGTAGCGAGCGTGCTGGGGCCAGGCCTGGGGCGGGTGGCTCCTCCAGCTCAGTGTCTCTGGGCCCACCAGCCCCCCTGTGGTGGCGTCTGGAAATCATTTGTTTATTGAGCAGGCCTGCCCTGGACCTGTGCCTCCCTGTCTTCTCGCTGCATCTGGGGTGTGGGGTTCACAGCGCTCCTCTGTGCACTGGTGCTGTGGGGCCCCCATCCCTACCCCCTTCTCACATCCTGAGCATCCATACCCCTGGAGAAGGTCCTTAGGGGGAGGAAGAGGAGGATAAGGAGAAGAAGGAAGGTAAGATTCCCAAGGAAACTCTTTGACTGAGTGACCATGTTCTTTCCTCCTGGGTCTTTCTGGTTGGTACCCAGGTTTCTAGACTGTGAGTAATGGTGATGGTTTGGGCGGGTGGTTCGTCAGCTTCCATCACCATGAATTAACCTGTAGCCCAGGGAAGATGTGTTTGGAACATTCATTAAATGATTATAAATGTCTTGGTCAAGTCTTTTTATTGGGCAGTAGGAAGGGGGGCTGGGAGTCAATACCAGAAACCCTTTAATCCTGATTGTCAGCCAAGGAGATGAGGCAGTGGGAAGGCGTTGGGAAGCAGGGCAGGCTGGTTGGGTTTCATCTTGCCTGCTGGATAGGTTTATCCCATCTCAGTGTGATAAACGCTGGGATAAACGAAGTAGGTGGGAGAGGAGAGCGTCCCCACCAGGGGTTCTTAGGCTCAGCTGGACATTCAGACTCACAAGACCACAGTAGACGGTACCTGACATCGGATTCACTTAGAAGGACCCAGGACGGGACGCTCAGCCTGCCAGCTCTTCTCTTCCACAGGAGAAGTCCTCACACCAGTCCAGGGGCCATTGTCCTGCCCTCTTCCCAAGTGACTGCTTAGGGGTGATGAGAGGAGACCCATGTCAGTACTTAGGGGGTGGGGGGCACCTTGGCTTAGAAGCCCCATAGGAGCCATTATCTTTTAAACAACCCACAATCATAGTTTCTAGGGTCCCTCAAGGGACATGCCTAGTAACTAAGAGTTACCGCACTCAGGGAAGCCACGCTGTGGTGTGAGTTCCTTCACAGTCCTGCCGTCCAGATGTAGTTTACCTCTCAGAGGGCATTCTTACCATCAGCAGCTTTGCCGAATGCCGTGCCTGACACTCCGCCTTCATCTGGCTTCCAAACAGAGCTGGAAGGTTACCCCAGGTCAAATTTGTCCTTAGAGAAGGAGAGTTTTAGCCTTTTCTTCATAGGGAGACCCTGATGCAGGACTGACTCTTGCAAAAGAGAGAGGAAAAGGAGGCCCTCGAGGAGGTAGGGCCTCCTGAGAGAGTCGCACCAGCCTGGTCAGGAGTTCCTGAGCCAACGTTGTCTATTAAATGAGCGTCCTTGTCACTGGCTCAGAGCCACCACGGGAAGTGTGACCTCGGTGCTGGTTCGGCAAGTGGATTCATGGCAGGAGATCTGAGGGGCACCTTTCATGGTCACCATGTGCTTCCATGACATTCCTTTTACCCAGAATGTCTTTCTCCCTAACTGGACCCTCCGTCTGCCACCGTCTCAAACTGCCACGCGAATCCACACGTAAAGATTCAGTTCAGTCTGAAGTCTCCGACACTGCTGGTGGGGGAAAGATCCTGCAACCACTTAGCAAACCATTTGGAAGTTTCTGCTGAAGCCGAACACGTAGCTGTCATCTAGCTCAGCAATTCCACTTCTAGACACATTCCCGAGAAATGAGTGATGATGTCATCAGAAATACAGGTATAAAATATCCCCAGCTCTGAATAGCCAAAAACTCAGCAACCCAAGTCCAGGTATGTTCATGCAAAGGACACAACAATTTTTTGACCTGTGGGTACATGGAGCAATGTAAATCTCACAGATACTGAAGCCAGACTCAAAAGAGTATATACTCTGATTCCATTTATATGAAACCTGGGGCAAGAAAACAAATCTGTGGCGAATGGAAGTCAGAATCGCAGTTACTAGGAAGCGGGTGTGATGGATGAACACAGGATCTTGGGAGGCAGAGAATGTCTTGATCTGCGTGGTGGTTACACAGTGGCTGTCTGTGCAAGCAGTCACAACCGAGATTAGTGCACTTGACACACTTTACTGTATGCATGTTACACATCAGTTAAAAAGAAAAAAAATAGCTCAAGTGGTAACTTCTGGAAAACCCGTGTGTGTCTCCTCCAGCCCCCTGGTAATTAGACCTGCCACATCCCCCTAATCCTAGGTCTGTGGCCCTGAGTGCCTGCCGGCTAGATGCTCAGTGTGGGTGTTTTCCATCTGTGGATAGTGACAAAGAAGGAGCTCCCGGAATGGTTCATTGGTTCAGGAAGCAGTGGGTTTCTGCCTGTTTCCAAATCGCTTTTTCCACTTTTGCAATTCTGCTCTATGCGAAAATTTTTCCTCTTAACATTGTAACATGAATGCTTTGCCCTGTCACCTAACATTATTCTTTGGAAACAAGATTCTGATAGTCTACAGAACATTCCACTGTGTAGACTCACAAATTAGCATCCTATCCTCAGGTCACAGCATGGGTGAAGCCCAGCCACCACCCTTTGCTCCCACTGGGTATGACAAGCTTTTCTTCTTTTGCTGCTTTTTTTTTGTTTTTAACGTATTTTTTTCACCAGTGTTTAGTTGATTTATGGTGAAATGCACAGCTCTTCGGTGTAAAGTTCCATGAGTTTGATAAATACATCCATCCACGTCCCCACACCCCTCCACAATGTGAGTTATTTCTGTCATCCCCACGTTTTCACATTTTTAAACTTCAGAAATTTAGTAGGCAAGAACTATTTCTTTGTTATCATATAGGAAGTTTTAAGTCGCATTTAACATTAGGGATATTATTTCTCAATCCTATTTGTCTTAAATCTGCATCTTCACACGTTGACCCATTCAAGGCTCAGGTGAAGATGAGAACAAGAGAGTCTATGAGCTGGGATTCTGGGCTCAGCTCACGCATTGCTCAGACCACGCCTCACAAGTGCTGGCTTCCTCATCTGTAAGTAAGCCTGCTTTGTGTTGGAGGCCAGGCTTCTCCCATCCCCGGGACCCCTCCAACCAAAACCTAGCACCTCTGGGGTTCCCTGGGCTTCCATCTGCCATCTAACTGTCTGACGCTGCCTCCTTCACCCTAAGCCTCTCAGCGGACAGCTCTGCAGCCCAGCACTCTTCCCACCCCATCACCTTCCACGTCCCTGGGACTCACGGCCCCTCATGTTATTTTCCTATAATAAGTGAAGTCTGCCTCTGATGTCGCATGAAGGCTGAGTTTCTACCTAGAGACGCGTTCCTCTCTGGTCAACTTCCTTGGAGATTCGGTGACTCTTCTCTTGTTGGTTAGACAAAATCAGAGGTGTCACAGGTTACCATGGCTCTCATCCACCCACCCCAAAAGCCTGCAGTCCCTGTACCCAAATTCCCTCCCAGACCCCATCCCCCAAATGAGCATTCCCTGAGCAGTGCCCACCAGAACCCCAGCTGGAGCAGGAGAGGCCTTGGGCAGCACCATTGCTGGTCCAGGGTGGGGAAGGAGGGCCGGCGATGTAAAGAAGAAGGGGAGAGGGACAGGAGGAAGAACATGCTGTCCCTCAGAGCGATCATAAGAAACCTGAAAGAGGGAAAGAGAGGCCAGCATCCATGGAAAAGCAAAAACCTGAGAGACAGCCCTCACCTGTGGGTGGTCCAGGAGTGGGGACTGCAGGAAGTGTCTTACCTGAGTTGGCCTGTGAGCCACAGGGGTTCAGGTGGGGATTGCCCACTCGTCCGAAGGCCCAGGCTGAGGGGAAACATCTCAGGATGTATACAGCGGTCCCCCGCCCACGTCTCCCGTGCCCTCCCCGACTCAGGCAGAGCCGGTCCTCTGAGCCCGGTGGCCCACAGCGCTGCCCTCACACTTCCTGCATCCTTGGTCACAGTGACCGTGCTCACCAAACAGAGCTCCAAGGCACGCGTTCTGACCACCAGATGGAATACATAAAACCGGGCCTATCTCCAAACATCTGGAACATGTGGCCGCCACAGCACATGGCCTCCCATTCCTTCCAAATTGTACATTCTCTGGGGAAATTTGCTCAATAAGATTTATTGAATGAGGGAAGGAGGGAAGGAGAGAGGGAGGAAGGGAAAGAAGGAAGGAAAGAAGGAAGGAAAGAAGGAAGGAAGGAAGGAAGGAAGGAAGGAAGGAAGGAAGGAAGGAAGGAAGGAAGGGAGGGAGGGAGAAGGAGGAGGGAGGGAGGAAGGAAGCTATAGGAGTAGGAACAGAGACTCGGGGGTCAAATGGGCCTGCGTTTAAATCCCACCTCCACCCATTACTTGCTCTGTGACCTCAGGCAAGTGACTCAACCTCTCTGAGCCTCAGTTTCCTTTTCTGTCAAATGGGAGTTGTTCCGGAGGTTTGTGATAAGGAGCATAAGTGAAGCTCTTGGTACAGTGGAGGCCAGCATCTGTGTTCAGTTCACACCCGGGGTTCACGGTCGGACTCTGCCGCCTTCCTCCGTACGGCCTCAGGCAAGACACTCTCTCCCCAGCTGACGTTCTTCATCTGTAGACTGAGGAGCATACAGCTGGGGTTGTCGTAAGGCGTTCAGGAAATTATCTGTATAAAGCCCTGAGCACCATGCCTGGCTTGTAAAATTGTTATTACGGCTCCAGAATCCTGTGTCCAAACCCTGGAGGCCAGATGTTTCAGAAGTGTGAATTTTTCAAATACAGAAAGGTAATAAGGTGCATATACCATTAAAACGCAATCCTCCCAGCAGAGGCTGAGGTTACACCCAATGACTGAACATATCGGGGGTCTTCTGCAGTGAAACATGTGAATATTCACGCAGCATGGGACATGAGTTCTGGCACCCCATGTATGAAAAAGCTTTTGATTTTCAGAGCTTGGGGATTGTCAGAATTGCAACTAGAGAGTTGTGAACCTCTGTTAACATCATCAGCCTCTCCCACTTGAAATTCCATTATTTTCCTTGGAATAGACATTTTAGGGTGAATAAAGGAACAGGGTCAGGCCTAGGGTGAAGCCAGCTGGGCAGCATGGTGGCCAGCTATTGTAGTGGCCTCACTGGAGCCCTGTGGCTGCCTCCTTCCAAAGGCTGATTAGCCTGCAGCTGAGAAGACACCCCCACCCCCACCCTCCGACACCCTGCACTGCAGACTCCTCGCAGCTCCTGCCCTTGAAGCCTCTTTAAGGTTGATGGGAATGTCCTGATTCACCGTCCCTGGCAGTTTGCTTTGCTTGGCACACCACTCTCATTCCAGAGGTAACGGCTGGGGGAGGCCCCGGGCATGCAGCACACTGAGGCTGAGAGTGTTTTTTGAAAGGATAAAAAGCAGCTGAAGTTTCAGGTTTGCAGGAAAGGCTCATTTCAGAGACTGGGCAGACTTTAACAAGCAAACATCAATGGGCAGGGAGCCAAATGCAAGTGAACGTGCTTGGCCACGTCTCCAATCTCCGTTTGCAGCTCCACATTCCAGGGAACCAGACCTGCCTCATCATCAGCTCTGAGTCCAAAGGGATTAGAGCAAGTGGGGCTATCAGAGCGGCTGGGGCAACAGTGTGAGCACCTGGTAGTGGTGGCCTTGGCTCAAGATGTGGCAGCACAGCTCCTGCCTGGGCTTGAATTCTGGCCCTTCTAACCTGCAAGCTGGGTGACCTTGAACAAGTTATTTAACCCCTCTGTGCCTCATCTGGAAAATGGAGATAATAATAATCACACCCACCCATGAGGTTGTGGTGAGAGTAAATGCTTGGAACCATGCAAACCACTGTCGCAGTGCCTGGCACATAGTCATCGCTCAATAACTGTTGGTAGTTATTATAGTGGGTGCTCAGTAAACATTTGTCAAATGCTAGCCATTAAGTGGCCAAGCCCAGACCTGAACCCATAGCTCCTTTGTTCGAGTCTGGTCCTCAGAAAGTCAAAACTAGAAAAAGAAAATTTAAGGATACACACACACACACCCTTGAAATTTATGTGTGTGTGTGTATAATTTTTTCAAGACTTTC
>CM053507.1:145941816-145960883 GCA_028627145.1 Eidolon dupreanum | reverse complement strand
ACCTTCTAAAAAGAAAAAAATGTTTTCAAGTTGGATTCATAATCTGTGTTCTCAAACTTTTGGATACCACGAGGGAAGACTAAATCATCTTTTTACGACGTCTCAAGAAGACAGAATGTTTTGATCCCTCTCTCAGCCTGACTTGGCTTCCAGCAACCTGGAGAAAGTTGGCAATTGTGCAGTCGTGCAGAGAGAAAGGTTCAAAACGACCATGAGCAGATGTCCCCGCAGGGCCACCCAAGTAAAGCTTTGGGGAAAGAAAAGCAATTTTGATCAAACTGAAAAAACACATCCTCTGAGAAGAAATAGTTGACTAATGAAGACGACATTAGAGAAAGAGTAAGGGGAATGATGCATAACATACTAGAAAGTTTGCTGGTGGGACCCGGCTGACCCTGTGGCTGCACGCTCGCCAGCTGGACCCGCCCCTGACTCCCCAGTCCTCCCCATCTGAAATATCCACATGGTCTTTTCTGCCCTGCGATGACAGTGGCAAGAGGGAAAGAGGAACGGCGTGCCCCTCACCGTCTGGTTCTATGGCGGCTCTATTTCTCCATCCTCTCCATATCTCCACCTCCCGCCCTTTCGCTAAGATGCCCCCTTAATTCCTCAGAGAAGATGCCCATTGGCCCAGCAGACACGTCTACCCACAGCCGCAAAGGAAGGAAGAGGAGCAGAAAAAAAAAAAAAAAAAAAAGATAGCTGAAAAGCAAATGGCATGGGCTTTGGAGAAGACCGTGCTGAGTTCTAGACCAGCTTTTGCCCTTCTGAGCTGTGTTACCATGGGCCAGTTACACAACCTCTCTGCCCCATTTCCTTAGTTACAAAACAGGGGAGAAGAAGAGAATTCCTCCCTCCCAGGATTGGCATGGGAAATATATGCAGCTTGGTACATTTAAATGAGTGGTGGGATCAGGGTTTTTCTGCCTCCACTTTCTCAATCCACCTCTACCTTTCTGGGACGTGAAAAACACCCAACCCCCTTCCAGAGTTTTGGCACATTGTAATGTCAGAGTAAAAAAAAAAAACATGAGGATATTTGGAAACATAACTCAAGGCAAGGGCAAAAAAAGAAACTCTTTCATCATAAAACCACAAGTGTAAGCCAGGAGGCGGCCACCTTGGCCATGAGAAAGGCCTCGTCCTGCACAGGCGCCATCCAAAGACGTCCAAGGATGGCATAAGAAGGAATCGCCTGGCTTGAAGGCATGCGGGAAGGAGAGGAGAGAACGAGTGGGAGCCAGGAGGGAAATACGTGGAGGGGCTGAAAGGAAAAGATTGAGGTTCTGACGAGAGTGGTGTGTAGGTTCCCTAGCGAGTGTGGGAAGGGGAGCCAGGAGAGCAGTGAGGAGCCAAGTCTATGGAGAAGCTGGAGGGGGCTGGGCTGGGCTGGGGACAGGAGCCACCACCCCCTTCCCAGTCCATACCTCCACATAGGGTGGAAGGCAGCTCTTAAGCACGAAGTCATTGTTTAAGAAGGATAGTGTCATTGGTGGTATTATTTGTCCACAATTCTTCCTTCCTCCCCACCTTGCCATGATTTCACTAAAGACGGAGCACCTTTCCCCGCCCACTGTCCTTGACTTTGGCAATACGACTGGCTGTTGCCGGTAGAATGAGAGTAGATGTAATGATGCCAGGTCCAATGGAGGCTTTAAGTGTGCTGCGTGGTTTGACTCGCCGCCTGGCAAACCTGTCCTCCACCATGAGAGGAGCACACCCAGGGGAGACACCTGGAGCAGAACTGAACCCAACCCCCAGCCTGGAGCCAACCCAACCACACCGCTGGGTCCAGCCTACCCACGGCCCTGTAACCAAGATGAAGGTGTGTGTTGCTGTGAGCCGCCGAGGCTGTGAGGTTGTTTGTTACTCAGCATCATCACAGCAAAACCCACCTAACGCAGATCCTTTGGTGATTTCTGTCGGGCTCAATGTGCACCCTTGGTCAGAAGACAATACGGAAGTTTAATTGTACGGTGATGGATGGTAACCAGATTTACAGTGGTGAACACTAAGTGGTGTACAAAAATATCAAATTATAATGTCACACCCCCCCCCCAAAAAAAGTCATTTAGTAATGAAATGTAGCCTCTTCCCCTTAACTGATAAGGGTGTAGTGCTGTCCGTACAGATGGGGCTCAGGCTGCAATGATGATGAGGGTGCTACGTGGCCACAGATATCTTCTGCAAACCAGTGTCTGCCATAAGGTGGCCACATGACCTTTTGTCAAATGGGAACCAGAGAAGACTTTTGAGAAGGACTTTAAAAGAAAAATTCCAATAAATGCTGGCCGCCTTCACACAGAGACCGTCAGAGGAACAAGGCCACTCGCAGGAAGGGCTCGATTGGAGCTGGTGCTGTAACCGCCAGCAGGAGACTTTTCCTCATTTCTCAAGGGTCACGGGGAAAGGAACGCTCTTCTCCTTCGGGAAAATCCAGTCAGGGTTCTGACTCACTTTTGGGCACTAGCTCTCCCTTCCCTGGACCGCCTCCCAGAATGCCCCGCTCTGAACCCTGACACCTGCCATCGTGATTAACACTGTCGTCCCCACTGGCTGCTGTAGAGGAACCAATGGCAGGGACAGAGGCAAAGCCATCTTTTCCTCACTCCCAGACGTCAAAGAAAGATGACAAAAACCTGGCCCCCCACGAAACAGCCATGGGCGATGGGATAAAATGGTGGGCAGGGAAAGGTGGAGAGAAAACAGAGACCACATGTTCCTTTCCCCGTCAAAAGAGACGGAATCACAAAGCACCTGCAAAGTGCTTCTTGGTGGGAGTTTCTTGGGTGGGAGAAAGAGCAGAGGGAAGCCACGTGATGATGATGATGATGACGTGTGTGTGTGCGTGTGTACACGCGTGCGTGCACGCATGCATGTGTGCGTGTAATAAAACTTCAACGTGGCTTTGGCTCTGGAGTCATCACTAGAGGGGTGACAGACCCTTCTGTGCTGTCCTCCCCTCCCCCACCTCTGCCCTCTTTAAACAGCTCCCACTGCCTGGTCACTGATTCGTCACTACTCAGACTCTGAGTGAGACTGAGAGAGATTTTGGAATGAATTTGGCGTTTCTGTTCCATTTTTTAAAAATCAGTTAAATATTTTTCATAACGAAACCATGGCCAGGATGAGAGGGAATATAGGGGCATATTGTCAGAGGGCTGGATTAAAACCACATGCCAGTCCTATGAGTAACGGTGCAGGCTAGACCTGGTCAAACCCGCTTCCCTTGGCTGAACCCAGAGTGAGGCCCCAGGCAGTGGGAGCTGGGCTGGCACAGGCCTCTGAGGACAAAGACACAGCCCATCAGAAGCTCCAGGCACACAGCGTCCCTCTCCCAGTCAGATCTGCTGGGTCCTGGGAGGCTGGAGCTGTCTGTCCCACTGTGGGCAGAAGCCCAGGCTGCCTGTCTCCTAAGCCACCACCTGGCCAGGCCCGCTCACTCAGCATCATTGGAGGGCTATGATTTTCCTTCCACATCAGCAACTTCAAGACAAGAAAAAAACATGTGCCCCTGTAATTTCTGGCCTGGCCAATTCCCAGCAAAAAAGAAAAAAGAAAAAAGAAAAAACAAAGAAATGATAGCAAACATTTCTTCACTACATGCCTGGGACTGTTTACACCCCTTCCATTAACTCATTTAATCTGCAACCCAGTCTTACAAGGCACAGAACGTCAGGGTGACCCAAGGGCGCAGAGCTAGAAAAGACAGCACCGGGACATGAACCCAGATAGTCTGGCTCTCGAGCCGGGGACCTAATCGCTGTGCCATCCTGAGAAAAGGATGCCACCCCAGGAAAAGCCCCTGCTCCAGCCTTGGTCCCAAAAGCCTGCACTGAGTCTTAGGGGCGGGCTCTGCTCTCAAAGGAGGTTCACCTCTTTGGGACTGGTCAGGTCATCTCTAAAATGAGGCCTGAGTGAGATTAGAGTAGGTGGCAGCCTGTTTGCAGTGGGGCCAACTGAGAGGAAATAAAAATGTTTTCAGTCTACATTCATTTTTCTTCCAAGATGAATATGACTCTATTGTGTCTTGTGTCTTACTTTACTAAATAGAATATTGATGAGAAAATGCCTTCGTTTGTCCCACTCGAATCTTGAAGGCAATATCGGAAGCAGGGCTTTAATAATCCACTATCCTCAGAGTAGGTCTCGGGCTTGATTTCGAAACCGGGCAGGTCCTGTGCCCCCTGTTCCTTCCAGAACCAGAAGAGGCTCAAGTTCCTTTCGGCTCTAAGACCACAGCCTGGAAACTGAGCGTATCTGACCGGAGCGGTGAAAACGGCAGATCCTGTTAACGACAGCCACTTAGCAAGCACGTACCATGTGCCAGGCACTCTCCAAACCCCACAAGGTGTGTACGAAGGTGGCGATTTTACAGTCATAGAAACTAAGGTTGAGAGACGTGCCTTGCCCAAAGTCACACGGCGGGGTCAGTGGCAGGCAGGAAGTGAACGTTTCCCAGAGCCCAGGTACTCCTCACTCGACCACAGACCGACGAAGGAAGACTCGAGAACCTTGGGGGCCAAGCAGGACGAAGAAGCCTGGGATTTCGCTGCCCCCCCCCCGCCCCTGCTACCTCCTCCAACAACACCCGCTGGCTTTGCAGTCTTGACTTGCAGCCATCCAGGGGGTGCAAAGCCCAAGGAGCCAGCCCAGCCTTGTCAACCGTGGTCCACAAAGCAGTTTCTTAAGGACAGAGAGAAGTCCTTGAAAATGAAAACCTTTTTTCACCTCCTCCTCATCCTTCCTTGACCTGCCCAAGCAAATGCTGCCCTTGGCACATTTGCAGAAAAGCATTTTGAACAGGTAAAGGCACTAAGGATATTTGGCCTTGGAGATTGATGGCAGAGAGAAGGAGCTGAAGTTACCACCTGAAGTTCTCCTGAGACTCAGATTTGCATTTCCTTTACCTGCTAAGCAAATGAGCCCCTGGCCACCCCCCCCCCACCCCACCCCCCCCCGGTTCTGCTGCTTTGCTTCCACGGCATAACTTCAGGGATGCAGCAACCGTGAGATATATGATGGCAACTTCCTTGTTGAACAATTGGCAATAGCTAGTGCTTGGGACAGAAATGAAGACCAGATGAAGACATCTTAGAAAGTGATGGTTCTCAGTCCAGGGGAAGAAAAGAAATAGGGAGAAGAGCCCTAGAAGATACAAGATACGAAAACAACAGAGAAAAACGTTACACTTAGAGATGGCAGAAATCTCTAAGTGTAATTCTCCACACCCTCCTGAGAATACGAAAAGCAATTCTGAAAATCGTTTCAGCAAAGGCTCAGCAAAAATAAAAGTGATTTTTTAAGAACAGTAATAGAAACTGAAGTTTTAACTCTCTCAACCACTTTGCATTTTATTTAGAACATCAAATGTTCTAAGGTGTTTTCAGCTTTGGGGATCAGGGTATAGAGCTCCTTCCAGCAGGAGGCCTGGGGTTGAAGAGGACTAGGGAGGGACCAGGCAGCCATGTCCAAGGGGAAAAATGCAACCACCTAGAGGCACGGAGGTCCGTCCTACAAGGAATTCCATGATGATGACTGTTCTAACATTATGGACATCTCCTGTGCCAGGTACTTGCCTGACAACAGCTCATGTACTCCCTGCCACCTCCCTATAAGGAAGGCGCTCACGTAGGGCATTGAGGAAAATGAGGCCCGCTGAGAAATCTGAGTTTCCATGACTTTCTCACAGCCTCATAGCTAAAAGGCAGAGGCGGGGTTCAAACCCGGGTCTGGTTGACTCCATCAGTGTATTACCCGGAGCTCTGTCCCTGCCACCCTCCTCCAAGCAAGCCAGCAAACCTGGAGAGCCGGCCTCTGTAAAATTGTAAAAGTACATTTCAGTAACATCTTCCTTATTCACATCCCCGCCTTCTTTGGCCGTGACTACTTTGGAAAATGTTGTTATGGGTTAATAATATCAATTTCTCAGTAAGCTAGTCCCAAGGACAGGACAGAGAGTGATATCTTCAGGTGCCAGCTGCCTGGGAGAAAATAGCTTCCAAGGCTCCCAGGAAGAGAAACAAAAACAATGTTGCCGCCGCAGTACAGATAACCAAACTGTCCAATTAGACACTAACAGCCAACCTCTGCTTCTGTAATCTGCTGGCTTACACAATCAAAGCCCACCAAGGCATAGTTTGAGGCCATATAAGCTGACCCCTATGGAGGCTCGGGGCTGATTCTCTAGTGGAAAGAGTCAGTCGCCGGGCCGGCTAATAAAGGCTCATAATTAATCTTAATTGGCTCTGTGGGTCTTAGATTTGATCACACCACAACACCTCTTCCTGCCCTAGGAGAACACACGAAGGCCTTTGCGTTCAGAAGCCAAGGCTTCTCGAGACAAACTGAGCTGGGCCGTCCGACCAAGGTGAGGGCCGGCTTGGAGCCAGATCTCTGGATTTAGAAAAGCAGTGGTGAATGAAACGCACGTTATTCCCTCTCTTCCCTCCTGAAACCTCGCTAAAATGACAGTAAAGGATTCTTATTTTTAAGGCATGGACCCATACAGACAAAGAGAACAGGAGAGGAGGCAACTATAAGCAAAATTCAGGGAGCCAGCAGCAGATAAATAAGTGGCAATAGCTTTAGCAGACGCAGGAAACCTGAATTCTAAACTGAAGGCAGAACAGCAAGATTCAACATGATTTATACCACAGAAGCCCCTGACACGTCCAGAATTGGTGCCACCAGGTACTTCCAGAGGCGGGGGTGAAGGCAAATCAAAAACCAGAGGATTGATTGAAAGTCTACTTAAGAAGAAGCTAGACACCCAGATCTCTTGGTCCATGCTGCTAAGCCAGCTACCTGCTGCTCCTGCACCCAGCTAAAGACTGGCTTTTTTTTTTTTTTTCGATGGAGAGAGAAAGCCAGAGAATCTATACATGGAAAGTATCTGACACAAAACAGAAATTTTAAGAGAGCATTTACTTACATACTGAATGTTGAAATATCACAAGGGTCCCCCAAGTATCCAACAAAATGGCTAAAAACAAGATTCGAACTATAGTGAATTCAATTAAATTGCAAGCCCTCCAACACACACACACACACACACACACACACACACACACACACACTCATATATTTGCATTTTGATGGACTCAGCCCTAGCAATAGCCTGGCTTGTTCTACAGTCATGGAGTTTGTTGCTGAAGCCATTCAAAGCCAAAGCATCCAGAGCAATGGCTATTTGGGGTTCTTTCTACCACCTATCGGCACATCCCGACAGCCTCACTGTCACTACAGGTGGTGTGCCTCTCACCTCCTCCCCGATGACTCACGAGTGTGCAGTATTGAGGAGCACACAACCTGAGAGTATAGGGCAATTGATGACAAGTGGAACAAACCTTGGATCCCTGAGAGACTGAAGCCCGTGGAAAATTTCAAGTGGCCCTGAATTCAATGCATGCAGCTTCTTGGTGGGGTCTACAGGGTCATGCAATCTACTGCACTTAGCAGCCATCAGCTTAACGATGCACCCTCATGTCATCTCTCCCCACTTCCCTGCTTCTCTCCACGTGTTCCTCGAGACTGCACTCTCTAAAAAAAAATAATAGCATGTAAGTCTTCTGCCACAGACTCAGCTCTCAGGAAGACAGGCAAAGAGAAAGCAAGACACCTGAGATTTCAGAACACTGGGCAAAATAGCCTATGAATTTCCAGAGAAAAAAGAAAAAAAAAAAAAAAACAGCTTTTATACAAAGTAACCAACAATCAGAGTGGCTTTGGACTTCTTCGCTGCAACACTGGAGGTTAGAGCACAACTAAGCGAATCCTTCAAAATCTGACAGAAAATGCTTTCTGGCTTAGGATTCTACACACAGCCAAAGGTATGACCCAGTGTGAAGGGGAAAATAAAGGCCGTTTCAAGCATTTCACATAATGTTTCAAAATGGATTATTCCCGCATCAGTTCTAGCAAGTTGTTGGATGGATTGCTCCACCAGAACCAAGGTGTAAACAGAGAAGAGCGTGTGGGATGTAGAAAAGAGAGATCCAACCCAAAAAGAGGCAGCAGGACTCCGCGCGTGGGTGACAGGGGACCCTAAGGAACAGCTGCCAGTTCAGGAGGCAGCAGGTCAAACGGGTCCACCCGGCGGGTTCCTAAGAAGGTGAAATTGACATGTGCTTGATTTGGTGATAAATAATAAGAAAAACTAAGTAAACAAAAAAGGCGATTACTAACTACAGAGAAACAAAAAGTCACACAGGACAGGGAAAATGATCATAAGGTAGCGCACTGCTCAGCCATTGTGGTAGGCTGAAATGACACCCCCAGGAACCATGTCCTAATCCCAGAACCCATGACTAAATTACCGTACATGGGAAAAGGGATTTTGAAGGGGTGATTAAATTAAGGGTCTTGAGATGGAGAGATTATCCTAGATTATTCAGATGGGTCCAACGTAATCACAAGTATACTTATAAGAGGAAGGTGGAGATTTGACTAGAGAAGAAACAGGCCGTGTAATGACTGAAGCAGGGGAAGCAGAGTCAGTAAGAGCGAAGACACTGTGCCTCTGGCTTTGAAGACGGAGGCGAGGCCACAAACCAAGGAACACAGGTGGCCTCTAAAAAATAGAAAAGGCAAAGCAATGGATTCTCCCCTGGCTCCACCAGGAGGAACCTTGATGCTAGCTCTATAACTGCACAGGAATATACTCGTGTTGTTTTGAGCCATCCAGTTTGGGGCCATTTGTTACAGCAGCAATATGAAACTAATACATCTATGAATAGCTTTTATGTCGTCATAATTATGTAAACACTGATCTAACCAATATTATTATCTTATTATGCTGGGAGGGTGGATGGATGAGAATGGGATGTGTGTGGTAGAGGTGGGGAAAGGCTCAAATCCTCATCTTCCATAGACGAAAGTTAATAAATAATGATCAAAACTGAAAACAGAGGGTTTGAGAAGTATTGCTCAAGTTTTCCACTCTTACTTTTTACAGATGAGGGGAAAGAAACCCAGGGAAGCTGTGGTTGGACTATCCAATGAATTATCTTCTCTCGAAAAAAGAGCGGCTGGGGGTAGGCTCTTGTGTGATGATCTCTCTTTAGCCAGTTTATGTTTTGTATCTTCATTAATAAAACATCTGACAGGTTAACCCAGACACCTGGGGGAACTGTAGGCAAAGAATATGTATGACATATCCAGAGTCTCCACTGCTAAACGAAGAGAAATTAGCCTTCCCTCTGAGCAGCAGACGCTCCTTGGCCAACTAAGAAGATCTCACCTGAAATCATCTAACTTTTTTCCCCACAGCCTGACCCAGACATCTCTCCTCAGCGAAGGCATGCTAAGTACAAAAAGGCTACCTTGGAAAACCGAAAAAAAGAGGCCCCCATCACTCATTCCTGCACCCCCAAAAACCTGAAGCCTGACAAAACTTCTTCCAGCCATAAGTCGGGCAGAAAAACAAATGATTCAGAATCCGAAGCGACTGCCACCAAATGTCACCAAAGCCACCTCCTAGTAGATCCTCAATAGAGGTATGAATGAATGAATGAATGAATGAAGTGCACAGAGTCAAGAGAGTAGCCGACACAGTGGTGGGGTTCAATTAACACTAGGGGGGAAATCACCTTCTTCGAACCAGAGGTCTCAAAACCTTTTGATGACATATCCTTATTGGTAAAAATGCTGAGCACATCCCTCCAATATTTACAAACTATTTTCCCCGATATTTACAAATCATGAGTAGGTAGTGCTACATGAAGATGTTTATCATAAAACATGACCAGGAAGTAAAAAATCATAAAAGGATTGGGTGAAGTAAATGTAAACAGAAGTTCCGTAACTACCTGAGTGTGTCCCCTGAGGTAGCGAGACCTCCGACCTGGAAGCAATCTGCCTTCTTCACATACCAGATGACTCTGGCAGCGAGTGATCTGAGTCTGACTGTGTTCATCTATTATTTTTTTTTGAAATTCATACTTACCCATGGTGTACTAAAGATAATTTGACGGGGTTATGAGACAAAGTAAGTGTTTTCTTGTATAGATCAGTAGGGTCACTAAGATTGAGGTCGATTGCCTAGAGACTCTTCTCAGAAATATGTGACTCGAATGGAGTCCAGGTGCATCTGAAGAAGAAAATCGAGGTCTAATGAACACCTGTGGTTCCCCAATGTTCAGAGATGAAAATGAGAGAAGAGGGTTAGGAAACAAGGAATGTGGGAACCTCGAGCGTAACTTTAAGAATAAAAGAAATGAAGAATGAGGGTCTGCTGTGAGCCAGTGTGTACCCAACTCGGCACTGCCTAATAAAACTGTAATGCTAACCTCACGTGAAACTTTAAATTTTCTAGTAGCTGCATTTGAAAAAGGGGGGAAACCAAGTGAAATTGATTTTAATATTTTTATTTAGCCAAATGTATCCAAAATGTTATCATTTCAACATATAAAAATTTTCAATGAGGTATTTTACATTGTTTGTCATAAGCCTTTGAAATCAAGTGTGGATTTCACACATATGGCACATCTCAGTTCAGACAAGCTGCCTTTCAGTATGTGGCTGGAGCCTACTGCATTGAATAGTACAGCTCTAACTGGGGCATAGGTCCCTGGAACCCCAGGAATCCACGGAGTGTTTGAGAAATGCTATGGTAAAGGATAAACAGCATCAGATCACTTGAACCACTGCAACTATAAACACAAAACAAAGGCAAGCATGAAAATGGCAGCACAGTGGAACTCCAGCTTACAGGAAAGTTAGATTCCAATAGAGTAAATTAGGCAAAAAAAAAAATAAATTAAGTGTAGATCAAAATTACCCACGAAAATCTCTTAAGGAAGAAATTGATGCACCACCCATTTGTCCTCCCACCTTAGAACAGATGCTGAGTCTTTCGTCTCAACAAAATAAAACTGTAGAGCTGGAAAATTCCAGAAGCACACTCAGCCTCAGAGACCATCGTCTCGAGAAACACACCAGACCCTCTAACGAGGGGTTCCAGGAGAGGAGGTGTGAACACAGACCTTCCCCAGCTCCATTCGGAAGGAGACTAGTGACGATCAACACCAGATGACTAATCGACAAAGTTTCTATGTTGTGTTGTTTCTAGTAATAAGAAGAATCAGGAGAGGAAAGGAGGGTGTGTGTGACGGCACAAAAGGAGATCGGGGAGTGGCTTCGTGGGCAGAGGAAGTGAGGAGACACAGCTTCAGGTAGGAGAGAGGGTGCTTGAGGAGAGAGGCAGCAGGCCACGTCCTGGAGCCTGCAGTAGAGAGAAGCCAGCCAAGGATCCAACTGGCAGGAAGCCTCCCCATTCCTCAGAAATTCTGTCTCCAGAGCAAACTTGACTGCCTTCTCCTTGGCCACACAAATAGAAAAAGCATCGTTGCCCAAGAGCCCCCCAATGCCAGGGTCTAACTACCTGTCCACACCTTCACCCTTATCTTCCTCCCCTCTAATTTCTCACTGAGGCTCCTGGCAAAACTAGGCATTCCTGTAAATTAGCAGCTGTAGTCAGTCCCCTTCCTTGAACCTCAGTTCTCTTTTGAAAAGGATAAAGTCAGCCAGCGTTTGTCCCGTCTCAGCTTTGTGTCCACGAATAAATAAGCAAGCACGGCGTCCCCGTCCACGTCCTGGGTAAGGGCTGTGTGAGCAAACTGAACACAGACCAGTATTTCATAACCCCTGGCTCTGTTTCCTCTGTTCTGGCTGCCTGCCCTGGTCTGGCTGGGCCAAACCCATTCCAGGCTGGAAGTGACCACATGCTGTTTGCGTTAAGTTGCATCGAGCATTAGAAGGAATCGGCCCTTATCCCGGACTGTGCATCACCACGGTCCACCCAGAAAAGGCGCTGGAAGGGTTACATTCCTCTCCTCTGGGCCATGAGTGGAGCTTTGACCAGCATATGACTGAGGGTGGACTTTTTGGACTAGTCCTCAATGCCAGCGCCCTGGTTACACAGAGTTCTGCCAAGGTGAAGATCTGGTGCTGGGCGTCCCCAACACTGGGACATCTGGAATGGTGTATCTGCTGGACAGGGGAGGGCAGAGGTGGAAAGGGGAAGTAGAGCCAAGGAGAGAGGCTTCTTGGCAGGAGAACATGGGCCGAGTGTCCTCTCCCTCCAGTGACAGGCATTTCCTAGGTACCTCACCAGTGCACGGAGGTGCCACGGGGGTCCAAAAGAACAAGATCTTTCCTGACCGCAAAAACACATACATTTTAGTTCAGGAAATGGGTCCAGGGCAAGACTTTAAAGGGCAAAACTAGCAAGTAGGAGAAATTAGTCTTCGGTGACCTCCATGCCCCCGCCCGTCCCCAAATACAACTAAAACTCAATCACCCATAGCTCAGCCACCTGATGGATGGTGACACAGTTCGTCTCCTGGGCAGAGCACTTGAAAACAATGACTGGAAGGAGAATGGCATTTACAAATACTAAAGTGCTTTTCCTGTTTGAGTTCCTGAGAATCTGAGCTTCGTCCTAACTTGGATATGTTATAGGGAATGTTACAAAGAGTTAGACCAAGGTAACGTCCAACTTCTGACCAGGATTACATGGAAATACACGGACTCGTAGGCAGGACTGCTGTCCTGGGAGAGTTCTCAGATTCCTTCATCTCTCTCTTTAGCATCAAGGGCCAAGCCTGGGAAATCTGGTTGATTTGGCCCAGGGGCCACCTGTTTGAGACCCCTGGTTTATACGATCTCTAAGTTCCTTCCACTTCTGAGATTTTTTGTGTTTCCTAAAATCCATAGAGGAAATTGACTAGAGAGCTGTAAACCTAACTCTGCAAATGGTAGAACACAGCGGTTATTGGTTAAATGCCTAAGAACTCGTGATTTGCCTCGTTTTGGGAGATGGGAGCGGGAAAGCATTTGAAGGTCGCATTTGGTCTCACTTGACCCCTAGGCGCTGACAGCCCGAACTTGACCTCCTCACAGGATGAGGCCAGCCAATGGAGAGCGACTCCTGGCCCTCAAAGCCAAGGCCAAATGACCCCTGGTAAACTGAATAATGGCTCCCAGAGACATCCAGGTCCTGATCCCTGGGACCTGCAAAGCTTACTTTATGCGAAAAAAGGGACTTTGCAGGGTGTGATTACATTAAGGATCCTGAGCTGAGGAGATTATCCTGGATTACTTGAGTGGGCCCTAATGGTCATGACGAGTGTCCTCATAAGAAGGAGGCAGAGGGAGACCTGAATACGGAAGCGGGGAAGGCACTGTGATGACAGCAGCAGCGGCGGAAGTGACGCTATTTGAAGATGGAGGAAGGGGCCACACGTCTTGGGGTTTGGCTACCAAAAAACGGACAGGCAAGGAAATGGATTCTCCCCAGAGGCTCCAGGTGGAGCCGGCCCCGCTGACATCTTGACTCTAGCCCAGTGACATTAACCCGGACTTGATCAGAACTGTAAGAAATCAAATTCGTGTTGTTTTAAGTCGCCAAGTTTGTGGTCATTCGTGACAGCAAGAGGAAAAGGATACAACCCCTAGCGTGGCTGCTGCGGGGAGTGTCCATCTGGCCTCCTTCGCAACGTCTCCCCACTGCAGGAGCCCCTGGGCAGCAAAGGGTCCAGCAAGGGCCAGGTCTGGCACATCCGTGTGGGCATCTGTGTGTCTGTGTCAGGGCGGGCAGTCGGGGGAGCCAGCCAATGGACAGCCTCCTCCCCTGCACCCCACCCCAGGAGGAAGAGCAGGGAGGTGGCCTCGGGGCTGGCAGCTGGTCCCGCACAGAGGCTCTGAGCACCTTCATCCTGGGGTTTGCTGGGTGAGGAGGGAGCCAGCCTGTGGAGAAGCACCGGTGTGCCCCAGCTCGGTCCGCAGTCTGGAGTATAGGTTGGCAGGAGGTGTGGTGATCTGCAAGTGCAACAACAGACACATTGCCTGCCAAATGGGCTTCATTCCCGGGAACCCAAATCGAACTCAAGAAGAGGGATGGCGCTGTTAAAATGAGGGGAGAGTTCAATCAGATCCGTCACCCTGCAGATTGAAACCTGTTAGTCATGTCTGCATCACTATCGGAAGAGAAGAGGGTAAGAAAACATGAGCCATCGTGCCTCGGAAGGGTTTAGTATCATTTCAAGCAACTTTTATTTCAGTTACGCACACACACACGTGTGCACACACACACACGCTTTGAGTCACAATGCCAAACATATTCCCAAGCACGTCGGTAAAAGAAAGTTTGAGGGCCAATGGGTTAAGTGACATCATGTGACAGTTAGGACCTGGTTGGTAAGACACTAACGAGGTTTTTCCCACCCTGTGCATCCTAAGAAAGCTGACACGACTGGAGAGTCCCCTACTCCAATCCGGGCATCGTCAATAGCCCCTTCGTCTCTCTCTTTAGCATCGAGGGCCGAGCCGAGTCAGACACCGAGTCAGAACCAGGCATCGCCAGAGAGGTGACCGAAGAGGGAGTCTCGCCGGCAAGCTCCTGGTCGTGGGAGAGGGGGTGTGAACCATTGGGGAAGAACAGCGCCGTGCCCATCACACCAGAAGGCGAAGCGCAGAGACCTCGGGCTCACACTCGGGGGAGGACGCCCAGGGCAGGTGTCCTGCTCTTGAAAAAATGGCACCTCTCTTCTAGACTCGATGCCAGTGTCTAATGAGTGAATGCGGAAGTCTTAGGGATGCAGCGACTGTGGGAAATATGGCGGCTGCCATTGTTATTATCCACTAAGAATGAACTCCAATGAAGGACAAACTGGCCGAGGAGCTGGCTGGGGGTCAAGTCCCTGGATACCTTGCACTAGTTATCACCTCTCTCCCGAGGCCTGGTTCGGAGCATGCCCACCCTGCTGGCCCTGCTCCCTCCTCATGCCCACTCTACCTTTTCTCCTTCAGCCTCTGTGGTTCTGGAGTTGAGGTCCCCAGAATATTCCACACTACCTGGTCCTTCATCAGCTAACTCTTGGAATTGAGATCCCTTAAAATTTGAGTTCTTCCAGCTGTTTCTTCTGCAGAGTCTGTGCTCACAAACGGTGTCCTCCCATTCAGGTGAATGACAAAGTGGTCACCAGGATGACTTAAAAGACTTCAGAAGTGGTCAAAGAAGTACAGCAAACGGGCTCTGGAGTCAGACCGTCTGGGTTCAAATCCCGGCGACACCACCTACTTGCCGTGTGGCCTTGGGCAAGCTACTTACCCTCTTGATTTCTTACGAAGTCCCGACTGCCACAGGTCTGCCATCTATCCCACGGGCCTTCAGACTTTCTTTTCACCGATACATGTAGAAATACGTTTGATATTGTGACCCAATATGTATGTGTATAACCAAAATAAAAGTTTCATGAAATGCTACTTGCCCTTAAAAAAAGTATGACTCATATTTTCTTTCTCTCTTCTCTTTTCTTTTCTTCCTTTAAATCAAGGGTCCCCAACCCCCTGTTAGGAACGGAGGCCACATAGCAGGAGGTGAGCAGCCAGCAGCAAAGCTTCATCTGTATTTGTAGCCGCTCCTTAGCACCAGCATCACCACCTCAGCTCCACCTCAGATCATCAGGCATTAGATTCTTATAGGAGCACTGGTCCCTGGTGCCAAAAAGTTTGGGGACTGCTTGGTAGGGACCCGCTAATGTGGAATATGTCTCAATTTCCTCACCTGTAAATTGGGAGAAATTGACACACTTACCTATAGCTGCTGGTATGGGTGCCCTGCCCTGGTCCCCTCCCACAAGCAACTTCGGCTCTCTGCCGGCAGGCTTCCTTTGGATGCTGGAGTATGCCTGCTGGGATCAGCCCTCAGACAGGAATTGGTGGATAAAGGCTCCACATCTTAACCCCTCTGGCTGGACGACTCTGAGGCAGCATGCTCCACACCATCTCCCCAAAGTCCCAGCAGGAATGAGTCCATGGCCCACAGCAGTAACGGGCTCATTCACGCTTCCTGGGTCAGCTGCCATCCTGGTCTCACCTCCTCTCCCCACCCCCTACCTGATCCTGCCCTGTAGTGACATCTTCCAAATAAACCACGTGCACTGGAATCCTTCTCTGAAGGTCTGCTTTTAGGGGTGACCAATCTAAGACACAACCTTATAGGGCAGTTATGCAAATTAAATAACTGTCGAATGCTTACAATCATTCCAGGCTCATAGTAGAGGCTCCATAAATGTCAGGTTTCTCCCCGTGCAGAGTCATGTGAGTTACAGCTGGAGAGGAGAGAACCTGCAGAGTGACAGGCCCCGGGAGGTGCAATTTAGGAAAAAAATGTGTTGTTTCCAATCTGAAGATTCTCCGCATCTCTGCAGATCCCAGATCTATCTACCTATCATCACCGCCACCTCCCCCGCCTCATGAAAACAGCAGCCTGAACACTTAATACCTCCCACCTGAAAAAGAGAAGAGTCAGGCCAAGAGGGAGCCCTGCTGAGTGGGGAGCAGAGGCTAGCCGTGGGACGAGCAGGACCTGCTGAGGGCCTGTCCACCCTCGGACCCAGTGATTTGATCTCAGACCCCCTCACCAACCTCCCAGACGCAATCACACGTGGAACTACCATCCTGTGACTCTGCTAAAGGGAATTGCAGGCGTCACCCAAGGTGTGGGAAGCAGGGGATGGGGGGTAGGCAGTCAGGAAGACTTCTGCACCTCCTGCGCCATGCGAGGAACGCTGGCTCGCGGGGTTGCCCATCACGGGGCTCCCAGCCCCACCACAGAGGGGATGGTAGTCCAGCCCAAGTTCCATCCTCAACTCTGACTCACTGCTCAGCATACGAAGGGAGCGTGGAACGTGCGGTTTTGCACAAGGCCCTTGGTACATGCAGCTCTAGGTCTCTGCTCCAGGAACAGAGTGACTTACATGTCATCAGAACGGCAAACAGCCTCTTGGGTTTGTGCACATTCTCCAGGGCTCGGTGTGGACGGCACACAGCCTGCAGGCATCGGCTCAGCAGGAGACTGAGCACTCCACATCCAAATGGTACCAGAGGGCCCCGCTCAGTGCCAGATCCAAAGGCCAGCCCCCAAGACAGATCGGCTCATGACGACCTTTCTCCAGTCCCCAAGCTGCTTGCTAAGCTTCTATGGGCCCAGAGGAAGCGGAAGCTCACCAGCCGTTGCTACCATCACTAGCCCGTTAACACTGGGCTCTGACCCAGGCTGCCTGGATGTTGACCCCCCGGCTCCACTGTGTCCTTGCTGTGTGACCTCGGGCCTCAATTTCCTCATCTCTACAATGGTGATAAGAATGGTACCTCCCTCATGGATGGATGATGGATCATCATCCATCATTAGTTCACCAAACAGATATTCCTGGGCCAAGTACTGATCCAGGAAGAAGAGATACACCATGCACAAAACAGACAAAAGAAGTCACGTCCCTTATAAAGGTGACATTCTGATGGGAAAAGAATGTGACTTGTCACTCATAAAAAACAAAATCACACCATTAAGTACCATGAGAGTTATATGAGCTATTGGAGGTAAAGCATTTAAAACAGAACCTGGCATAAAGTTGCGTTCGGTCGGTATTGGTATCGCTACTATTGCTATGAGCATAATTTTCTGACACTGACCACGGATTATCGCCACAGTAGGGCTCCTGGCACCTGTGTGGAGAACTGCAGCCCTTAGAGGTGGGCTCATGAACCCTCTGCCTGCTCCCAAGATGGGAGGGAGTTAAGGGAGGAGTCCTTTATCTCGCCCTCCCTGTCTGCTGGTTGTTCTGCTCCAGTCTCTAAGTTGATTATACGTTGGGGCTTTTGCAGCCTGCTGGCCCCAAGTGCCTCTCCACATCCATAACTGAATTACCATTTCTTCCCAGCTCGCTAGAGCACCAGTGTGGGAACAGCACAGGCAGATGGAATTTGGGAGACCCTGTCATTTGTTGGAAATCGTCTCTGGCTGCCTTTTTTTTTTATATTAACAGCCATATATTTTCTTCTCAGGCCCAGGAGTGAGTGGGGCTGAAAGAAATTAAGCAAGTTTCTCTCTGGGCTGTTCCAGCCTTCCAGAGATTTCTACACTCTGGCTGCTCAGAGACCAGGACACAACGCCAGAGAAGAGTAGGAGGGGGGCCAGTTGGTATCTTTCAGACACCCTTCTTCCCACTTTAAACCACTCATGAATGACAACAGGGGACGCTGAGCCAATTAGGGACACTGAGAGAAGCATCTGCCTCCCTCGTTGCCTTCGTTTGTCCCTGTCTTCATGGGTCCGATGAACTGCTGCAGGATAAGGCCTACAGGAGAGTTTGTAAATCAGGATCTGCAGGCCAGATCCGGGCTGCAGGTGTGTTTTTGTTTAGCCCAACGTGTTTTAAATAAATCTGAGGCAATGTTTAAAAACCAGGTTACTCCACATAAAAATCCAGATTTCCAGCTTCCTCTGAAAAAGGGGGCGTTCTAGCCACACCTGGCCCACGGTCTTACATGGCTGCAATAGAGTATGGCACCGTCTCTCAATGACATGCTCCCTGCAGTTCACCACAGGCCCCACTACTCCCTACTGTCCCCCCAGCACTGAGGAGGGACAGCTGCTTTTGGGATCTCGCTTGCTGTGTTGCTTTTCATAGGAGATAAACACTTCGTTGACCACAGCTCAATAAAACATGAAAAAAAAAATGAAACACAGATTGACGTTTTCTTCATTATGTCTAGCTCACTTTATTCCCTTAAGCCAGCAGCCTGGGCTTCATCAGCACTTCGGTTGATACTTCCCAGACCAGAGCTACACTGTCCAACATCAGAGCCAGTGACCACACGTGACTATCTACATTTAAGTTCATTAAAATTAAAATTTTCCATGCCTGGTTGCACTAGCCACTTTGCAAATACTCGACAGCCACTGGCGAGGGGTGGCTACTGTGGTGGACAGAGCAAAGACCATCTCCATCATCTCATCCATCGTATTGGACAGCTCTGGAGAGATTTGAATATAAAATGTGGGAGGCTGCCAACCAATGAAAACACTTTTGAGCACATCCTCTGCATCCACACTGTGCTGGGCACTTCGGGGGAGCTGCTGTTTTCTGGGGGTTCACTACCTAACCATGGAGAGAGCCGCAGCTAAAGACAAGAGACAACAGGATGTGCCCGGCGGTGTCACGGGGACCCTCTCAGAGTCAGAGAAGAGGAGCAGGTTTCGGTTTTCACGGTACAGAGAA
>CM053507.1:145902859-145941316 GCA_028627145.1 Eidolon dupreanum | reverse complement strand
GCAGGGGCCGATGCGCGGGGCGGCCAGGAGGCCACGCTCGTGCTGTCCAGGAGGCCACCCACTGCCAACGGCCAGTTCCTGAGCCAGGGTCCCGGTCCCCCAGGAGCTGCACACGGAGCCTCTGTGTGGGCAGACAACAGAGCCACTCTGTCCTAGAGAAAGAGGCCTGTGTGTCCCGCTCACCCTCCTCCGAGCGCAAGGATGGACCTCCAAACGGCCCATTCACTGGTCATCCCAGCCTCCCGTCCTCCAACCAGCTGCAGCCTCCACCTCCACTGGACCCAGGCATCCCAGACATTGTGACCCAAAGCCCCCATTGTGGCCTGGCCACAGCTGCCACCGCAGCCAACCCCCTGCTTCAGAGCCGGCTGCCGTGACCCCACCATCTGCAGCTGCTCTCTGGGTTATCAGATGACCCACAGGCTGGATGGAGTTCATTTATCTCCTTGGGGAAAAGGACGAAGGGAGTTGTGGCTCCTGCACTTTTTGAAATTATGGCCCTTTAACGTTACAGGGTTGACAATATTTCCCACTCAAACATGTCACCGAGCACTGAAGAGTAAGTACTACTGCAACTTTTTAAGTCCTTGTCAGAATGTCTTGAGAATTCCCGGTGCCAGGCGCATCGGAAATCACCTCATAGCACTGGTGCAGAACCGGTCTGGACGGAGGCAAGGCCAGCAGCTGGACGAGCCACGCTGGTCCGCTGACCACGCTCCCCCAGCGGGCGCACAGGGCTGACGGCCCGGGCGTGTGAAGTGCAGTGAGGTGGAGGCAGTCGGCCCCCATGAGCCAGACCGACAGAAAACGTCACTGCTCTCTGCTGGAGGGTGACATGCTGCCGAGACCCAGCTCGGAACCCCACCCCCAGAGCAGCCCTGGGGCCCGTGCCCCCCAGGGGCCTGCCCTCAGGCTGCGAGGGGCAGCTGTCTGTTCCAGTGCATGCCCGTGGGGTGCAAGGACCCCCACAGGCCAGTCCCTTTCCCTCTCTCAGCCTCGCCCTCCTCATCTCGCATCCACACGTCGCAGCTCTGACGTGCCTCTTTTTCCCTCCCTTCCTCTCTTCTAGCCCTGTCCCCTCTGCTGTCTTTGACCAGTTTTTTTCTGGCTGATGAGTGTTTCTGGAAAAATCCCTACCCGACTTGGCTCCTAAACGTGGAAGCACAAACCTGTGGCCCAAGCCAAGATGGAAGGATTTGAATTCTCCAGATGGTTCCCAAAGAGGCTGTTTGCTCATTGTAAGCAAACACCCTCGAAAGCCAAACAAAAACTGCCCACAAGTAAACAGCATGTGACACGACCCCTTCCCACCATCACTTAGCAGAAACCCAAGCCCAGCAAAGGCGGGGCAGCTGGGCTACAAGAGATGGAGCAGCCATGGCCCCTGCCCACCCTCCAGTAGGGGTGGTCAGCTGGGCCTGGGGCCAGGAAGCAGGGAACCGGTGGGGCGGGCTGGCTGGCAGAGGGCGCCAGGTACCACAGGCAAGGTGGCTAGGGCGACATAAATAACACTGCCGTCATTTATTATTGCAACTATCTCCATTCTATCTTTATGATTACAAAGGCAAAAACGATTCAGACGATTAAGAGGGAAACTGTCGAAACTTCACCATTGCTCTTAAGAATATAACATAATATTATCTATTTTGTAGAATTAAAGTGATTAGTATCATAAGTTACTTGTATAGCATGGTTACTTCCAAGTGTGGTTAAAAGACACAGAAGATAAATACAAATGAAGATAAAGAGAAAGGGGGCAGATATACAAGGAGAGGCCTGTGTACCCAGATGCGTGAAGAAGAAACTGGAGTCACTCTCCACCTGCCCCAAGGCTCCCCCATCAGAGGTCACCAAGGGCTGGAAGTTCTCCTGCCTAAATACCTCTCCCAGCTGTACCCTCTGGCCAGACAGTGGGGCCCATTCCTCCATCCTGTCCACCAGAATCATCATCATTCCCAGACACTCCCTCACTCCATTCCCCCCTCCCCAAAACTGCACTTTAAAATGCAAACACTATCCCACCTCTCCAAGCTCAGAAGCCCTTCCATAGGCCCCTCTGCCCTTGGGGATAAACACAAATTCCTGGCTGGGTCCTCAGACCACTCCGGCCAAGAGCCAGGCTCCCACCCACTCCCTCCCAGCCAACCTCTGACAGCTCGCGTTTGCCTCCAGGGCTTTGCAGACACTGCCTTTCCCTCCTCTTCTTGTTATATTATTTTTTTAAATTGTTTCACATACAGTAAAACTATTTTTTTAACGTGCAGTTCTATGTATCTTAACACATGTACAGATTCACGTAACCACCACCCAAATCAGCATGTAACAGTTTCAGCGTCCTGAAAACCCGCCTTATACTCTCCCTTCGTACTCCCAGCTTTTCCATCCCGAACCCCGGGCTACCATGACCTGTCTGTCCTCCATTCCTTCATCTTGTCCAGAACGTCATATAAGAAGAATCGCACCGTACAGAACACTTGAGAGCGAGCTCTTTCACTCAGCAGAAGGCCTGAGAGTCCCCATGTTGTCGCAGGCATTGTCCTCTTTCTCTTTGCTGCTGAGTCTGTGGTATAGACGGGTCGCAGTGTGTTTATCCTACCTACAGTTGAGGGACATTTGGGTTGTTTCCAGTTTGGGGCAATTTCTTTCTTTATAAATAAAGCTACTATAAACGTTCGGGCCCAGGATTTTGTATAGACGTATGTTTTCATTCCTCTTGGGTAAATACATAGGTTTCTGGGTATGCGGTAAGTGTATATTTAACTTTAGAAGAAACCAACAAACCACTTTCCAGTGTGGCTGTATCATCGTGCATTTCCACTGAGCCTTCCAGTCATCCTGGCCAGCACTTTCTATTGTCAGGTATTTCGTTTTTTAGCTCTTCCAGAAGATATGAAGTGGCTTCTCTTTCTTCACTTGGTAAATCCAGGCTATCCTTAGACACTCCCTGTCCTGGAGCCTCTCCAAGCCCCCTTGGGCCTCCTCCAGCTCCATCCTCATCAGAGCATGTAGCTCATAGGCAAGAAACGTGTCTTTGTGCTTCCCTCTCCCCTGAATCTACCACCTGCTCTGTCTCGCACACACAGCCACATAGCGCACACACACAGGCAGGCACACACAAGCAGTGTCACCAGACTGCATGCTCCCCTGGCAGGTCTGTGTTATTTACTGTTGTATCTTCTGCCCTGGAACAACATCTAGCTTAAGCAGGTATCTTCTGAATGAATGGATGAACGGGTGGATGCATGAATAAATGAATGGATGGATGGATGGAGGAATGAATGTCGAGGCAGCAGGGAGAGACGGAGCACTAAAACATTGTTTTACATAGATTGTGAATTCCCCTCGTGTGGCCTTCGGGAGGCACCGCTCAAGAATTCCAAAGCCACTGGGAATAAGACTCAGGCTCTGCCCAAAGAAGACACGTGTTCGTTGGGAACCAGTCACAGCCTGGAGCCGGCATGAGGTCCCCGCTGCTTCCTCATCCTGCACATGCCCCTCTCCCTCCCTTTTACTATTACGCCTTTTACCTTGAATTCACCAGCCTCTACCTTAAAGCACCGTCCAGCTTACTCTCAGCGAGCAGTTCTGGAGCCAATGGGCCAGACCCCTGGGGATATGGCCAGGCTCCGAGCCACTTCCAAAAATGTGTGTCTGTGTTTGTGGAGGGGACAGGCTTTCCATACAGAGAAGGGAGGCCTAGCGGTCATCCACAAACCACTGCTCCATCCCCACTGTCAGGCCAGGTGGCCCTTTAGTCACAGGTCCATGTAGACACAAGGATTATACCCCAGACGCCCCAGATGGAAACACTTTAGCAGCCACATTAAAAAGCCAACCAAACAAAGATGGCCCAGGTGGCTCATGGTACCTGAGGGCCTCAAGGAAACCTGATGCATTCCGTTTCTACATAGATGCCTTGGGAGGAGAGCGGGTGGGCCTCTCAGCCCTCTTCCGAGGGGGTTGTCAGCATCTCTGAGGCCTGTCTGAAGCACATGTCTCTCTCTGGCCCCTGAAACTGCTAAGGAACTCATTTCTTTGTGAGGCCGATCCCACCCCCCTCCCCCGCACACACACACACACTTCCAATCCAGTTTTTGGACTGACACCTGCTTGGTCTGGTTGGGGCCCATGGGTTGTTTAAAACCCTCTGCTCCCTGCCAGCTGGGTGCACAGCCTGGCTCATGCACACAGCAGGGGCTGCAGGTAGGGACAGTAATCACAGAGGGAGGGTATCAAGTTCCGCACAGGCTCCAGGGGCTGGATGCCCAGCCTCTCAGGTCTGATTCCAAAACCGGTTTCACTTCCCAAGGGACTCGGCAGGGTGACCTGCTGGGTCACCCCAGCGTTAGAACTCAGGGCCTGACACTGAATGGGACCTGCCTTCTGATCAGCGAGAAGGCCTGGGCAACGAAGACTCAGCCAAAATCTCCCTCAGACTGGGTCATTCCTGCCTGGCGAGGCAAGAGACTGAAAGGAGCGAGAAAACTATTTTAGAATAGAATCTATCTACACTGGATCCACACTTAGAAAAGAGTCCCAAAGCACCCACCGGACTGATAGTGAACGAGATGCATTGGTGAGTTCCTTACTGTTTGCTTTACGTCTTCACACACACACACACACACACACACACACACACACACACACACACACACAACATCTCATTTTTGTGGGTCCTCCGTAAAACCTCCATTCTGGGACACCAAGTGTGTTCGCCTCCGTGATTCCATTTGCTCCTCTTACAACCATTATTAATGCTCAGTTATGCAGATGAGGAGCCAGAGGCTCAGAGCCCTGGAGTGGTTACTCAGAGCCACACTGTAGCCATAGCCGAGTTTGGCACAAACCTCATTCTCAATTCAAACCCCGTGCCTTTTGTCCAGCACTCCAAGCCGCAGGGAATGCCTCAAGTATATCAAAAGGCCACTGTGTCTGTGATGGGATCTGAATGCTGGCGGGGAGGGGATCAGAACCAGGACACCTAGGCTCTAGGCCAGCTCAGAGTGACTCTGAGGTCACATTCCTCCTCTGGAGACTCCCCTCTGAGCTTCACCTCCAGGGATTCTAGCTCTTGGTTCTTCGGAGGCGAACTGACCCCTTCGTGGCTCTCCTGGGACTCCCTTTCCCCCTCGTGCCTGCCCAATGACAGGTCCACACCACAGAGTGAAGACAGACAGGAGGAAACGCCTCCCACAGCCACACTTGGGGCCCTCGAGGGTTGACTGCAGTACAATCTTTGATGAAGAGAGTGAAGCAATTTGTTAGCGCAAGCTTGTCTGATTTCCACTTAGCCAGCATTCACGTCCCCATTCCCGTGGGTAACCAGAAGCTGGCCACATGCCACTGAAAACAGTCCCAAAGTGGAAATGAGCTAAAGTCCACAAGCGGGAAGATGATTATCAAAATCCTGGTACTGAGCATTAAAAGTATGGCTATGAAGATTTTTTTAGAGATGCAGGCATAGAAATGTGCTTTGATAAAAAGTGAAGTAAAACAAATCAGGTTGGAAAACTGAATGTTCAGTATAATTTCAGCTCTTTAAAATAATACTCACAGAGTAGGAAATACATCACAACTATAATCATGGTTACCTGTGGAAGTTGGCAGATGGCTGCTATATATATATTTATTTACCCTCCAAGAATCAGGAAGAAAACTTTTTTAAAAAATTTGACAGTAATAGTCTTAACTTCTATCAGTATTTTTCATCTGAGTTCAGAGTCTTTGGCAAACATCGAGTCTCCCACCATTATTATAAGGAAAGGTAGCAAGTGTCTCGACCTCAGCTTTAGAAATATACATGGCAAGCCCTGGCAGAGACGCACACCCCTTCAGGATGATCATGCCTTCAGAGGTCCTGTGATTCAGTGTTTCCTCTTTCTATAAATGACATTTAAAGACTCCAGACTTTTAGCTTTATGTTTCTAAGCCAGTCTTGCCCATTTTATGTACCTTGGATCGGTATATGATGGTGTTAAGGAATTATTGGGTAAAGGCTTCCATGTTTTATATTCACATCTCAGTTTTAATGAGTTGAGAGATTTCTCTATGGAAGGATTCCCCAAGAGGGGCATGCAGCACACATCATTTCCCAGATGAATTTCACCAAAACCTCCTACTTTAGGACTCGTGATCAAGGAGTGGCAGCTGCAGGTATACCTGGGGAAGTATAGTTTTGAACCCTGACCTTCCCTCGGCCTTGTAGCCCATCGTTCTCAGTCCTGACTACACACTGGAATCCCTTTGTCTGGGTCCCACCTGGGTTTGGTCTGGGGAGTAGGCAGAGCCTGGTCTGAGAACCACTTCTTCCTCATGCCTTCCAAGTTGTCTGTACTAAGAGGTCAACGCCGGGGCTGGAGTTCGACCTCAAAACTATTCACACACCATCCATTTTCAGAGCTAAACGGAGCCTCAATGGGTTTCTGGTCCAATCTCTCGTTTTACAGAGGAGGAAACTGAAGTTCTCCCGAAGGATTCCTGGCCCCCCGCCCTTCCTTCGCTGGTTCCAGCCAGGCCCACGCTACCCCACGGGCCCCCAAGCCACCGGATCACGGGATCCTTTATTCACAGAGAGAAGCAAAGGAAACCTCGAGATCTCCAAGGCTATCCTGCTACCCGAGGTTACTCACTGGGCTCTTATCTCTGGCAAGTGGACGCTGACACAGTGCAATCTTGACTCAAGTCCCCAGAACAGAGGGTGAGAAGCCCGGAGACTGCTGGCTCACGGGGACAGAAAGCCCACACTGGCAGCGAAGCGCACACATCCCCGTGCCCTGAGGCTGCCAGAACAGAAGACAGGTGCCTTCTCCCCTCCCTGCACTCCACCTCCCGCCCGGGGCCAGAGAGGCTCTGCCACAGACCTTTAAAGCCAGGAGACTCCCACACACCAGGAATGGTCCCCTGATGATGGCCTTGCCCCCCCGCTTCCGGCAACACTCTTGCCTCTAAACAGGGAATTTTGTAGTAAAAAATCTCTACACTTTCCAGTTTCACATCCTGTATCTTTGATTACACCCCTTCTTCAACCTTTAGATTCCATTATTTCTTTCTGTTTAGCAGCTTTGAGAAGAAAACCTAGAGGGATTAGGGAGAGGGTGGTATGCAGGAAAAAGTGGAACACACACACACACACACACGTGCGCGCACACACACACGCACGCACATGCACACACGCACGCATGCGCATGCAAACGCAGTGTCCCACAGGCACCTTCCCTGGGCCCCCAGGTCCTGTTGACCAGCCCTCAGCCTCTGGTCTGGACACTGCCAGAGATCCTCCACCTTATGGGGATCTCTAAACGCTTCCAAACTCCAGGCCCACGGCTGCACTCCCTGAGAACTACCTCTGCTGAGCTCCGTTTGGCCCTCTGTGAGTTTCGGGGAGAGTGTGCCACAGAAGCAGACAGGAGAGCCTTTGTGTTCTTTCAGAACTCAAACTCATCCCCGTGGCTGACACCCCGCAGGGCAGCGCACACTGCAGGAGCAGGTGGGTGGGGGCTGCAGGCAGCTTCTACCGGGAACAAATCTAATCAGCAGCCAGCCACAGGGGCAGCCCTTTCCTAAGGCTGCCTACACGTGGACTTGGACTGTAGCTCAGCTGCCTGGGTTGTGTCCTCAGTGGGTCCACCTTTCCTGCTTGTTGGTGTCTGTGGGTTCTGTCAATGAAAGAGCGACTTTCACAAGGTCCCCAGTTCCATGAATGACATCCCAGGCTGACCAGTGCTCCCACACCTGCCCTGCGGTCCTGAGAGGTAGAGTGAGGTAGGATCCTGGGAGCCAGGCACTGGACCTCACCAGAGCTAACTTAATTCTATGGTAATAAATGTAAGGCATTACTTTTTAATATTCAAATTCGACTAAGCTATAGAAGATAATATAAAATTCACATGCATTTTTCAGTGGATTACTGACTTCAAAGGCGCCTCAGCCATCAGAGGCCGCCTTGGGTGCCCCACAGAATCCTCTCTGCCCTGTGGACTGGATGAAGTTTGTGCGGTATTGCGAGTGGGTTACGGTTCAGCCAGGGTGAGCGAGTCCGTAATGAAAGCCCCCTAATGATGGCCCTCCCCACTATGGGAAGCCCAAAGCAGACTGTCCTCCTGTCCTAGGTGCAGAAAAGAAGCCGCCACCGCTCCCATGCCACTTTCAGGTAACAATTCCGGTCCCGGAGGCCACCCAGGCTCCGCGTGCCCACAGCGCGTACGCGCTGCCCACGGCCACCTGTCTGGAGCCCACCCAACCTTCCGCCGCGCTTCTCCTCCCGCGATTCCTACCATGTCCTCCGTGGTGGCTGGACCCGCTCCTCTGGCGCCCCCAGGCCGTCCCTGGCGCAGTAGGTCGCCAGGCTTTCCTGGATGCGGGTTTCCCGGGCTGAAGGTCCACAGCCTTCCAGTGGCCAAGTGGCCCCGCCACAACTCCTGGGCGTGCGTTTCGCGCGGGGATGCTCTGCGGTTGGCGCTGTTAGAGGAGGTCTGGGCGAAGGCACGAGGGGTCTGTGAGTCTGCGGGAGCCCTCCCGCAGCCAGGAGCCTCCAAGATTAGCTAGGGACGTTTGCAGAGTTTGCAAAGTCCCTGCCGTTGGTCCGGGCCCAGCCTCCTCACTTCCCCGAAAGCGCAGGAGGGAGGAGCTCCTTTCACAATAAAAGCCCCTGCCCGGTGCTCGCCAGGGCAGCAGCCGCCGCCTGAAGCAGTGGCTCAGGTGCTAGGGAGGAACCGCACCGCACGCTGCGGGCTGATGAGCCGAGGCAGGAGGTGAGGGGTGCTGCGCAGGGGCTGGGCGTGCTGACCAGGTCCCACCTCCAAGGCGTGGCGGTGCTCTGCGACCCCGAGCCAATTCAGAGGGGCCTGCTGAGAATCTCCAAAGCTAGATCATCCTCCCCTGCAAACTCTCAGAAAGACAAGTCTTTTTTACTGGCATCTCATAGCCTCCTTAGGGCTCTGTCCCCAAGGGTAGTTCGGAAGGGAAATTTGTTGACCGCAGGAACAGTTTTTCTGCTTTAGAACTCGTCAGTGTTTAAGTAGCTGGAGTGACTGATATCGACCCCTCCGCTATGGACACACAGACAGTGCCTTGTGTCCTGAGCCACCTACAGGTGGGCTGTGGCAGTCTCCGCAGGACCCATGGGTCTGCATACTCCTGGTCTGAGAGAGCACTGGGAATGGAGTCCACAGCCTTGGAATTGGGGGCTGTCCCCTCTGTTAACAAGTGAGTGTCCTTCAGCCACTGCCTGGACCTCTTGAGACCTGTGTCCCTAAGTAGCCCAGCATTTGGAGTTCGAGATTCTTAAGGGCCTGTAGCAGAGTCAGCAGTAGGTCACCCTGAGAGAATCTGGGAGCCGGGCTGAAACATTACCCTCCAAGATTGAAACTAACAAGAATCATTATTAGAGGGACAGAAACTGACATCTTCTCCGGAGACCCCTGTTGCAGAACACTTTGAGACTGTCACTGATAACACTGCTTCTTAAGCGGAGCAAAGGCCTAGAGAGTCTCCTTAAATTGTGTGTGGGGGTGGGAAGAACACAGACCCGAGGGAAAGTGTTTTTCGGTCCTTATTATGTTCCATATGCTTTCTGTAAATTATTTCACGTCACCATCACAAACCATCCTAAGGAAATTTACTATCACCATTTTACAAATGAGGAAACTGAGGATTAGGGAGTCGAAGTGACTTTCGTGAGGGTGGATAGTCAATAAGTAATTTAGCAAACCAAAACCTATTTGCTAGAGCGTGAGAGGAAGAAGAAATTGGTCAGGACCGGGAGGTAGGATGAAGTGCTGAAAACTGTAGCTTGTCCGTGCAGAGGGGGCGGGAGGGGGTGCAGAATCTGAGCACTGGACAAGGAGCGTGAAGGCAGAGGCAGTGCGACTACACAAACTCTTCAGTGCTTTGTCCAGATGTTGGGCGAGATGATGTGGTCCTTTCGGTCTCCCTTTTTGACTGCAACCCACACTGAGCGTACATTCCATGTTGTGACCCTTTACACAAAACTTATGTATGAATGTAACTAAAACGTTTCATAAAATATGATTACATGTGGTACACTCTGATTTTTTTCTACACTATTCCATTTTAATTGTTTTTAATAGTGGTCTCGAGTCGCTAACTTTACATCACTAATATCCGCTGAGTACAGTTGAAAAACAATACTACAGAGGTAAACAGAGACAAGTTCTTCAGTGTTTTCAAATGGCTCTGGGGTGTCCTGCAGAATACAGCTGTTGTAGATAAAAATAATTTTAAAGGAAGGGATCCAGTTTTCCCCCGTTTATTGGATGCCGAGCTCTTTTTCAGAGAAACCAGCCCTGGAGACTCGTGGGACACACTTGGGAAAAGCTGCTCTAGGACCTGGCCCAGCCACACGAAGTGTCACATAAGAACAGAGTCAAAACTCTACATTCTGAAGCCAGACTCCCAAGCTCAGCACCATTGTGTAGACCTGATACTCTGCCTAGCTAAGGGGGCGCCCAGTGAGTGTGGGAATCCACCATCATTGAACACCTGTCACTTCAGTAGCCCAGACTACAGGTGAGCGGTCAGTGCTCCGGGAATGACCACAGCTGGGGAAGCACATAAAACCGAGTTCCGGACCCACCAAGCTGAGAACGCACCCCAGATCTGCAGTGACTCCACCTGCCCTTTAGGATCTGGCCTATAAAATCAACCTCCCTTTCTTTACTGAGTCCTGGTTGACACTGATTCCTCCCAGCCCTGGAATCCTGTCATTCAGACCACTCTATCCACATTACCTTAGATGTGACAATTTACCTCTGTGATAACATACCTCCTCCACCGAGCCATGCCTGCAACTGTGACTGAACACGTCCACAATGCTGACAACTTTTGTCATGCACTTTCTCATTCCCTGTCCCCCTGCTTCCTCACTCCCCATGCATTTATTCAGGGAACATTTGGCACACAGCCTGCATTGGAATGAATGTCAAGAACATACCACTGTGTTAGAAAACTCTCTGGCTTTCCACTAAGCTAAATATCCACATGCTTGGTGACCCAGCAAACCTACCCTTAGACCTGTACCCAACACATGTGCACCAAAAGCCATGTACAAGAATGCTCACAGCAGCATTATTTGCAGTGGTCCAAACTGCACACAACACAAAAATCAATAGTAGAAACAAGTCAATAGTGATGCATTCACACAAAGCAGTGTTTTAGAGCAACAGGAATTCATGAACTACAACTACACTCAGTCATTCTGTGGAGGGAAAGCAGCCACAAAAATAGGCCTACGTATGATTCTTCTCATGTGAAGAACACAAACAGGGAATGCTCTTTCTGCTGTTAGAAGTCAGGTGAGTGGTTGCCCAGGGGAAAGGTCATGGCTGGGAAGGAGATTTGAGGGGGCTTTTGTGGTGCTACTAGTGTTCTGTTTCTCCATCTGGCTACTACTGATGTCAGTACCAATTAGATGAAAATTTATCAAGCTGTAATACTTATGATATGTGCACCATCTGTATGTTAAACTCCAATAAAAAGCTAAGTAAAACAAAAATTAACACATACCATCTCTAACCTCGAAGGATTTAATCTACACCAGCAGGCTCCAAACTCTTCTGACTATTCATATAAGCAGTAATAAGTTTTTAAATATATCTTCAAACATTTATTATATATTTACAAGCTACTTAAGTACACCACCTTATTTCTATCTGTATAAAACAGACAACCAAAACAAAAAGGTTTTGAAAGGCCTTCCGCCTTCTGCTCCACACACTGGGATTTCCTGCAGAGCTGCGGGCAGTGCAGGCAATGGGCTCCCTGGAAGCTGAGCACTGAATCGGACTCAGCCCTATGGGCCTTAAACATTTAATAAGAGTGAAAAAAGTATCTTTTTAAAGTTTTGAGCTAAACTTGGTTTTGCAAGAGGTAGAGATTTATACCTTTGGGTCTAACTATTTTCCTAGGAAAACAGGACCTTCCTTAAACTCCACCCCCCTCCACCACACACACACACACACACACACACACACACACAAAATGGACCGCCTAGCCATGCAGAGCCCTCTGCTGAAAGGGAGATTTTGTAAGGCTGCTTCCAAGAAGCTGAATCATGGTAGTCATGAGAGCTTTTCACCAACATCTGGCTCCCCATCTTTCAGACCATGGTTAGGATGTAGTCTCCACCCCACTTGAAGTTAGGTGTGGTCTTGCTACTAGCTTTGACCAATGAGATGGAGGTAGAAGTGATATCACTTCTGGGGAAAAGCCAGAAAAGCCAGTGCTTGACTGGCCACGTTCCTTCTCCTACACAGCACTGAAAAGCACGTGTTGGGATAGAGCCTCTATCAGCCTGGGTCTCTGGGAGACTGTGATGAGCAAAGCCCCATGAGCCCTTATCAGATGTGTAAATGAGAAAATCTACATGTTAAGGCATTAAGATTTGAAAATTACTTGTGACTGTTGTATAACTTAGTCTATCCTAATCACAAGAATAAAATGACTTTTGAGAAGAATTCCTGAAAAGAATAACTCGGATTTTGCCATTCCTCTGCTCAAAGCCTCGCAGAGGCTCCACGTCTCCCTCTGAGTAACATCCCACATCGTACAGGAGCGTCCAAGCCCTTCCACACTCACGGTCCTCACTGCTGCTCTAACGTCACCACCTGCGCCCTCACTCACCATGCTCCGGGTCACACCCTCCTCCCTGCAGCATCTTGCACGCTCCAGGCGCTCCAGGCGCTACCCCACCTCAGGACCTTTGTGCTTACTCCTCCCTCTGACTCTAATGCCCAAATTCCCTCATGGTTTGCTCCCTCATCTCCTTTAGGTCTTTGTGCAAGTGTCATCTCCTCAGTGAAGCCTTCCCTGACCACTGTTATTTAAAACTAGACACCTCAGCCTGCTTCAGTTTTATCTCGTGGTTTTTAACTAGACAACTTCTTAAACGCTATCCTAAAGGGTTTTTAACTTAGATAGCCAATAAATTCCTCCTTTCTTGGAAGCAGCACTTCATGCATTACTTACTTGCAGAATTTGGCTACCTGGCGGTTGCTGCTCCCAAAATGCTGGTAGGGTTTCTGGCTAACAGCGGACCTAGTTAGTTACCTTAAGTAGGCAACTAACTAACTGTTCCACTGAGAGGTTGGTGCTCGTGAGGAATATTTCATGTCCACCAGAGGGCGCTTCGTACATCATTAGGAGTGAACCTACCTTTACCTTCAGCATTTCTAAGGATTCAGATTTCCAATGTGCTCTAATGACATTTTACGGTGCCTTATAAATTGGTATCCTAGACAGCTGCCACTGGCCCACTCTTTAACACGCTTCCATGTCTGACTCCAACTCTGACTCACTGAACCAAAGTTTCCAAGGCTTGAGGATCGGTACATTTTTTAAGCAACATAGTTCACTCTAAAGCACAGCCAAGGTCGAGCACTGCTGAGCTAAGCAATTCCTCTTCCTTGGCTCTCATGTCCGAATAGCCATTCTAAATGATTCTGGAATCTCTACTTCTATCCAGTCTGTCACTTCTTTGGCTCAAACTTCTGTCCACTCACAGTACTGTTAGAGGGACCCCTGAAATTAGCCTCCAGGCTCTACTTTCTCTCCATCCAATCCATCCTGCACGTTACTGCCAAAATGTAACCATGGACCTGCCACTGGCCTATTCCCATAACTCTCGAGATTAAATGCAAATTCTGCAGCATGGCTTTCAAGGTCCTTCAAGGTTTGACCTCTGATGACCTCTTTAGGCCCTCTTACACATTTCTAAACCTTCTTAAATGTAGTTCCCTCCACTTTTCTTGACATACTTATTTCTAACCTGAATACTTCCACCCCCAAATCCTCTCTATCCTGAAAATCCAGCACAGCACCTTCCCTGAAGTTACAACATTGTAAATGTTATTTTGTTAATCTCACTTATGGACCTTGAACTCCCTAGGGGAAGGAGCCTTCGGTTTCCATTTGCCCAGCACCAAGTAGCTACTCAGTAAATGCTTTTGAATAAAGGAATAAGACAGAAGCCTGGGGCTCAATGCTGAATCTGCTGCTTGCAAGGCAGGATACTCAGTAAAGCAACTTCTTCACTGGCTTCAGATTCCTCATCTAAAAACGAGAACCATCATCCCTGTCCAGCCCACCTCCCTGGGTTCCCGAAACCATGTAACAGGTTTGTATAAATTCCCACACTCAGAACAGAGCTTGTTTCATGGTAAACTGTCAAAAACGTTTCCTGAATCTATGAACGAAGAGAAACTTTCTTTGCAGCAGAGAATGCTAACATCCAGTTTACATTTTCTTTTTCTTCACTCACTGACCCCCTCTATTTTAGGGGGCAGCAGTGTACTCAGCCAAAAATTATATATTTGACAACCTCACTTACAAAAAGGGACAACCAATGAAGAGTTAGTGGAAGTCAATGGGTGGGGCCCACAAAAAGCTCTTTAAAGAAGGCTGAGGTCACTTTTGTTCAGCAAGTATTTGCTCCCCTTCCCTGCTGTGAGCAGAGCATGTATCTTTGCTCCTCTGTTATTGGGCTTGGCCATGGACTCATTTTGACCACCAGGATGTGAGCAAATAAAGCCAGAGAAGTCTTGTTTGGTTTTCATTCTGGCAGGTCACCACATAAAGAATAAGCCCTCGGTAGCCACTGTCCTGAAGTCAGAGCCCTGGAATGAGACACGTGGGACAGACCTAAATCCAACCCACTGCTTGGAGCCAAGCCCAGCCAACCCACAGGCATGAGAATAAACACTGTGGCTGGAAGCCACCGAGTCTTGGAGAGGTTTGTTACACAGCATTATTGTGGCAAAAGTTCAGTGATACAGGTTGGACAATGCTCTTAGAGAGCCAATCCAGGCCCCCAAAAAGCCATATCATACCCCCAAATTCCCATAATATATAACAAATTATTATACATGTGTTGTTACTTCAACATAAAAATATGGCAACAGATGTTCATTTAAATTCATATATTATTCTGTATTTGTTTCATAAATGTTATTAAACAAAACTGAATTTCACTACTTTTGGCTGTGTAACCTTGGACAAATAATGTACCATCCAGCCTCAGTGTCCTCATCTGTAACACAGGAATAATGCCTGCCTCGTGAAGGTCATTAGAAAGTTTTAGGTAGACAATGAACGAAAGGAGCTTAACACTTAATAGGTGCTCGTGGAGTGCCAGCTCTCTCCTCTTCTACCCTTACCAAGGCTTTGCTCTTACAGCCCTCGATAAAGCTGTGATAATTCTCTTACCTTGTTCCTGTACCCAAGCAGCAATCTAGAGAATGAAGGAAGGGCAGCATCAGCTCAACATGCTTCCTAATGCCAACTGCTTCTTCTCAAGGTCAGGAGACCCTGTTTAGCTGACCATACTGAAGATGAACTCTGAGAATTCAGATAATGGGTATCCTAAATGGCTCTCGCTGGTCATGGACAGTGATTTCCTCGGAAGGAATACAAAGGAGGAAGGAAATGCACTGAGCTTCAGGAACAGCGGTCAGGATTTGACACTTTTTAAATAATGAGGGTCTGAAGAAGTGAATAGCACCACCGTGTGGCCAACATTCCACATGGACGCTGTTCTCGGCCTTGAGTGAGCCTTGGGCTTTTCCTAGCTACTGCATAATGCCCGACCTTCACAAGGGTGGAGACAGAGCTAAGACAAATTCAAGGCAATGGATACAGCTGATCCCACCATCTGTTCCTCACCAGGAAGATCTGCCGCTATGTGCACACTATGCCTTGAGAGCCTCCTAACTTCCTAACAGGCTCTAGTTCTGCAATCTCTTGTCAAGGCATTTTATAGGCCTTAACCTGAGCAAGTCCCACTCCACTCCCATTTACTGCCAGCTGGCCTTTACAGTACGGGTGAGATTCATGTAACTATTTCTTACTGGAGTCCTTGCTTTCCACTATATATTGCTGCTTACCTTCTTATGGGTTTTCCTGAGCACAGAACGATGGATGCCATGACTAATTCACAGATAGAATCTTGGCACCTATCCTGATGCCTGGCACAGAGAATTAACTTAATATTTGATGAGTGAACTAATATTAAAGTCATTGAACAGTCCAATATATACTCTATCTGCTGATTGCAGAAATCATTTCACTGACTCATTTCTAGATTCAACATTAAGTATCTCCTATGTGCCAAGATCTGTGTAAGGGACTAGGGTGACAAAGATGACTAGAACACAGTCTTTTCCCCAAAATAATATGAATAGAGCTATCAGAAAGGAACGAGCAGGTTGCTCTTGACACCGAGAGGAGGAAGAATTAAACCTGCCTGAATAGGTGAGCTAAGGCTTCCAGAACTTCCGAGCTAGCTGAGTGTTTAGGATGAGGAGTTCTCCAAGGGGACAATGGGGAAAGGGGTGGCATTCTAGTCAAAGGGAACAGAATGATGTGCATGGGGCTGAGTTGGATCAGAGTCATCTCTGGACTTCACCGAACAGGAAGCTACACTTTCTGTTGGGTTTGAAGAACAAGAAAGGCCCAACTACATAAGGGTGGCATTTGGAGGTATGGCAGGAAGTAAAAGGAATAAGCCCTCAAAACTCTCCCCCAAAAAGGAATGTCTTTCTTGGCAACAGGGCATATTTGAAAACATTGTCAAAACAACAGCCTCTTTTCTTTCTCCCTGGCAATGTAATTGGCCACATTAACAGCTTAAAGGAGAAAAATCATATGATCATCTCAATAGACTTAAAAATAGCATTTGATAAAATTCAAACTTCTTCTATTTAATTATAAATTAAGGAGAAAAATTTACTAAATTAGGAAAAAACGGATCTCCCTTCACCTTATAAAGGCTATCAATATTTAGAGCAAAGATCATACCTAGCGATGAAATTACTAAGACTGGGAATGAAGCAACAATGCCCACTACCATCACTTCTATTAAACAGTGTATGAGAGGTTCTAGCTAGTGTAATAGAACAATAAAAATAAAATTAAAAGTATGAAGATTAGAAAGACAAATAAAACTGTGATTATTTGTAGGTGATTTAAGTCTACAGTAATTGACATATAAATTATTAGAATTAGTAGTTTAGGAGATGGATGGTTATAAACTCAAAATAAAAATATCACTTGTATTTCTATATAATATTACCGAGTTAAACTTTTAAAGAGACAACTATAATAGTTTAATATCACTGCCATAACAAAGTATCACAAATTTAGTGGCTTAAAAATAGCTCAATGGTAGAAATAATACAAATGTCCATCAACTGATGAATGGATAAGCAAAATGTGGTATTATCCATCCAATAGGTATTACTCACACCATGGAGTACTGGTACATGTTACAAAATGAAAGAACCTTGAAAACATGTTATGTGATACCAATTGCAAATGAACATATACCAATGATTCTGTTAATACCAAATATCCACAATAGGTAAATCTACAGAAACTACAGAAAATAAATAAGTGGCTACCTAAAACTGACAGTGTGGGGGAAGAAGAGATGGAGAGTGACTGCTAATGGATACCAGGTTTCTTTCTTGGGGTGACAAAAATGTTCTAAAAGTAAATGAGATAATACTTACACAACTCTGAATATACTAAATACTGCTGAACTGTACACTTTAAATAGGTGACTTGTATAGTTTGTGAATTACACATCAATAAAGCAGTTTTAAAAAAGGACATAAGAGTCATATACCAATATGAATAATTTTAATGAATTGTAAAACATTAAATGTATGGACATCCATGTGTTTACAGAAAAAGAAAATACGTATTTGACATCATTTAAGATGGCTCTCACATCAACTCTTTACTTTGAAAACTGGTAATTAAAGGTAAAGAATTAAGCCTTTGTTCTGTCTTCCAGTAAGTGATGATGTTGCCGAATTTTTAATTTTATTGCATGTGATATTATTTTAGCTAAGTAGGTACATCTTCTTATTTTTGACATGTATCCTAAAGGGGAAGAAAATCATAATATCTGTAATCTGCCTTAAAGTATTTCAATATAAAAAAAAAGATTTAAAAATTTCAATATATTAATTATCACGAAAAGCAAAAATAAATTTTTCTATTCTGTCGGTTAGTGGACAAGATAATAATATTGTACTGAATTGATCAATTCTGTAAAACTGGGAAAAACTGGAAAAAGGTGATCACACATAACCAGTAAAATATTTAGAAAAATGTTTCCACACTTCCCCAGGGATAAAAGCAGCCCAGTTTGTGAAATACTGGAGAAGGATGTTGTATATTACAGTTTAAAGGGACGGGAAACAATGAATAACAGACCAGAGTGTGATCAAGGAGCACAACGTACTCCATGATGCTGGGCACAGAGAATGCACATCTTTAATTCTGATGAAATAAACACAAAGAAAAAGACAGAGCTGGAAAGGGTAGCTAGCCCCTGCTTAACTCACCTGCAAGGCTTGCTCTCCTGCTCAGGGCTTCCTGTGGCTCAGTGAAACACAGCTCTTTCTCTTGTTCCAGCTGATAGATCAGAGCTGGCTTGGAAGTAGATGGTGCTGCTTGAGGGGAAGAAGACACAACACAAAAACGAACAGTCACAGAGGTCAATCTCAGCCCATGGCTGCAAGAAGAGCCAGAGGTGAGGAGAGTAATTCCCGGGTGAACTGAGCCAGAGATACCCTAAAGAGGTACAGGGAGGGGTCCTGGGAAGGAGCCTCAGGATAGTGCTCCCAAAGGAGCCTGAAACACCTTGGGACGCAAATTTCTATTTAAAGGGAAACAAAATTTCTTACCCTCTTTGTTAGAGGACAGAAAATGCTAACTGTGGGAAAACAGACACATGGCTCCTAGGAGCAATTCCCACAGGAAACCTAAGGGGCTGAGTCCTCTCGAGATAATCTGGATGTTCAATGCTAGGGTGAGGGTACCAAAATATAGCTCAAGCCCTGCTGTACCCAGAGAATCCCCTCTAAGGCAGGTAGGGTGGGAGGGTAGCTTTTATGATAGAAAAGAAGGAAAGCCTTCTTATAGGTTAGACTCCAGAGCTCTCTGTACCTGGCAACTCTTGACACTGCCATTTGGGGTCAGCTAATAGTTATAAAAGAGCCCTTGAACTTCTGAGGGCCCAAGCAGAGACCAGAGACAGAGGCCTTACCTAGAAAGGCCACAGCTCCATAGTTCTCCAGCATCACATCCCTGTACAAAGCCTTCTGAGCAGGTACCAGGCTGGCCCATTCCTCCTCAGTGAAGTACACAGCCACATCCTCAAACGTCAATGATTCCTGAAACGAAAAGGTCTTGGTCTCTCGGCTTGAAGACTTTGGTGATGGTCAAAATTGTCCACTAGAAGCCTGGGAAAGGCACCTACAATGATATGTATTTAGTATTGGGACCCTCATGTGCCCGAGTTGTGTGAAATTTGGAAGGTGTGGAGGAGGAGGATGCAAACTAAAGGCAGACAGCCAGCCAGAGTTCAGCATACTTTCCCTGATAGAACCAAACACAACTCCACTATGAGCTTTGAACATATGTGACCTCCAAGGAAACTACTATATAGGAGCTGGGCTTGGTCCTGGGCATGAAAGTACATATATAAAAGGAGAACAAACATAACTGGATATGGCTGACACCTTATCTCTAAGCCCCTCCTCATTTTATAATATAGTTGGGTGATTATCTGGGCTGCTCATTTTATGTCATTTCTTTATTCTACTTTCATCCCAGTTATTCCCTCATTCTTGTCTCCTTGCCAACCACTCCAGGCACAAAGTTCTCAGATTTGTCAATGACTCCCTACTCACATGCAGAGGCAGTGATGTTAGAGAGGCACAGAAAAATAATTCTTGAGATAGCCTAGAGGAAAGTCTGTTTATTAAAGGACACTACTAAGAGTGAAAAAGCAAGCCATAGAACGGGAGAGGATATTTCATAACACGTATAACTGACAAATAAATCATATCCATAATAAAGAACTAAAACCTTGGAGGAAAAAAATGACATGCAATGTAATGAAAAAAAAGGAGAAAAAGTCTGGACAGGGACTTCACATAAGAGGAGATCCATGTAGCCAAAACACATGAAATAGTGCTTCGCATCACTGCCTATTGGGGAAAAGGAAATTTAAAAGCCTCAATGAGATATTAAGAAAGAATGACAAGTGTTAGCAAGGATGTGGAGCAACTGGAACTCTCATATACTGTTGATAAAAGTGTAAGTTGGAACAACCATTTCAGAAAATTGCTGGGCAGCAGCTACTAAAACTAACCAAATGCATACACCTTAAGCCCTAGCAATTTGACTCCTAAAGATACACCCAAGAGAAATGAGTGCATATGTCCACCAAAAGGCATATTTAAGAATGTTTACTGCATTCTTTTTCACAGTAATCAAGAACTGAAAATGCTCAAAATGTCCATCTATGAAAGAATGAATAAATAAAATGTAGCATAATCATGTAATGGAAAAACATTCAGCAATTAAAAAAAAGAACTGCTAAGTTCAACAACATGAGTAAAGTTCATATGCATAATGTTGAACAAAAGTAGGCAGATACAAAATGGTACACACTGAACGATTTCCTTTATATGAGGTTCAAGAACAAATAAAATTAATAAATAGTGACAGGGTCAGAATAATGGCCAACTTTGGGGTGGACTGCTTGGGATGGTGCATGAGGGAGCCTGCTCAGGTATCATTAATGTTCTATGTCTTAACATGAGTGACAGTCATACAGGTGTAGATATTTCTCAAAAGTGAGCTATACAGTTCAGATTTGTATTATAAGTTAGATCTCAATGAGAAAGTAAATTTACATATTTTATACATACATATATAAAACCACATATTTATATACGCATGTATATACTTATATATGCATAAAGTTTATATATAGATGTATATTTATATAAGCATATATAAAAGTATACATGCATATAAATTTGTGTATGTGTGTGTGATACATATACACACATACACATACACACACGTGACTATGTGCATAGGCAGAGGAAACCCAGCTCACCTGGGGCCTCGCTGTTAAGGACACTGCTGTCATCATCTGACCTCTTTTATTCCAGTCTTGGAAAAAGGTAAGTTTCAGGAGCTGAAGGTAAAGTAAGAAGCATTAGTCACAATAACTCTACTGACTGTAACTCCTACACCCAACCTCTGACCCATCTTGTTTTGAGGCTACCTGAACTACTACTATTCATCAGTTATTGCCCTGTATCAGTGGCAATACTCATCTCACAGTGGTGAGATAACAGGTATACTGCTAAACTCATGGACAGTTTCTGTCCTAGGATAAAAAAAAGCAGTGACTCATACTGAGTAAACTCGTGTACTCTAATCCTCTTAAGTCATGATACTGTCCTATCTTTGTGATAAACATCTTTTACAGTGGATTCTTAATAAAATTGACAGATTAAACAAAAGGACTTAAGCAAAAAGTCTGATCTGTACAGTTGACAATCTGTGAAAAGTAAATCACCTGTAAGTACAACGAACAGCTGCAAAGGCCACCCTACAAAACACTCCTTCCTACTTTCCTATGGGGAAAACCACAACTATAGACCTGAAGTGTAAATAAAGGCCCAATGGGGAACAAATCACAACCTAACACACTTCAGTAGCAGAGACAAAATAATCTGATCACAAACCTTAACAATTAGGTTATGACAATGAGTACAAGAGAATGTAATGAAAAATAAAGGATATGAAGAGACCTTGTCAAGAAATCTTCCCATATTTCCAATACTGTACATAAGAAATTATACGCTAAACATCGGACACATATTAGGCGCTTGATGGATATGACTTGTCACGAGTTTTTTAAACATTCATATGGGCCAATCCAAATCCAGGGCTCCACATTCTCCAAATTTACAGACTAAGTAGCCTCCATCTTGGAGGAAGTAAAAAAAAAAAAAAAAACCAAAAAACATTTCGGTATTCTCAAAACTTTGACTGCTCTAGGGACAGTAATAAGCTTCCAGATTGGGTTTACACCAGGCGAATAAGTAAAGTGATCATCGACCGATTTCCTGGGACCACCTGAAAAGGGAGAAAAAGCATTAAATCATCCACAGGCCGAGGGGTCGGGCTGGGGTCTCCGCAGCCAGGGCAAGAGCGGACTGGCGCGGCCACGGGGCGTGTTCTCTGTGGACGGCGAGTCCTGGAGCGCCGTTAAAACTTTTTGAGGACCTCGCTGTCGGCATTCGATTTTGTGCCAGTACTCAATTTGAACAGGCCAGAGGCTGTCCTGGGGACGAGAAACCAGGGGCAAGAGCCTAAAGCCAACGTCCCGGGCCCTCCAGCGCCCCCTGTGTACACAACCGAGTCGAGCGCGGAGGTTGGCGTGAGGACCGCAGTGGCAACAGGGGCCACGCTCGTCTCGCCGCGGCTCCTTCCCGTCCTTCTCAGACCAAGCCAGACCCGCTCACCGTGGGCTCTGAGCGGCCGCCGCGGCTTTGCAGCGAGCAGAGCTTTTGCCGACCACTCACCGATCCTCACGATCCACACCCTCGGACGTTAAAGGATAACAATGGCTGCGCCGGAAGTTCTTCCACACACCGAACGGCCGACCTAGACCCTCCCTGAAATTCCCTCTAGTAATCCTGGAGGACCACACATCTCTGTGGTTCCTCCTTTTAGTTCTCGCGAGACAAGCCTGAGGAAAGGGGACCGCGAGCGAATACGTTTCATTCTTCCTCCCAGCATCCCGGTTGCTGGAAGAGTCGTGGGTCCCGGGCTCTGCCAGTCCACCTGGCCTCCCCCGAAAGGGGTCAGAGTTTAAGGCAGGAGCCAGAAGCGCATCATTCATTCCATTGGATGTCGGAGGAAGGGACAGGGCACAGCCGAACCAATGAGCATAGGTCGTCCTTCCCCCTTGGAAGCGGGAGCCTGTTGCCCGCGCAGACAGGTCCAGCCTCTGCGATGTGGATTTCCCGCCTGCCGGTGAGTCCCTCTCTGCGGGGCCTGGAAGAGCAATCTGAAGTTCGGCGTTAGATCAGAGCAGGGCTGAAGGGCTGGACTGGACAGGGTGGGGACCTCAGTCTCCGAAACGTTTGCTGAGTGAATGAAAGTCGAGGAATAAAGCAGCGATCTTATTCCATACCCAGAAGACTCGGGATGTCAAAAAGGCCGTGCTTTTTGGTCTTTCACAGGGAGAGCCACCATGAATGTGGGAGGATCAGGAGCAGGACGAAATGAAGCCAGGCCCCAGCTAGAAGCCTGCCACACAGTCCTGCATACCTATGTTAGACTGTCCTGACCGGTTCAGCGAAATTCACTCGTCCCCCACTGCCGGATGTCCTCATTTATCTAGTTCCTATCCAGGCCACTGAGATGCCCCACATGAGGCTCAAAATTTACAGCTCTTTTTATCTCACACTTATGCTCAACCATTGTTTCCCACAAAACAACCACACTATCAAGCAAGCTGGGTCCAGAGGAAACATCCATCCCTTGGCCATATCCTACTGAGGCCAACACTTCATCAGAATCCATGAGGCCCTTGTGTGGAACCCAGGTCACATCTTTTCAAGGTCATTTATCTCAAGTTCTCAGTGGTCTACATAACCTGGGACATTTATAGGAGCTCCTCTGATCACTCCCGAAAGACCTTTAAATATGGGAGAGCAGGGGTTAGGATCTCACTCACTCCTTGAAGAAACCAAGTCATCACAAGATACATAGTTGGGTAGGTTTGCCAAAACAAAATCAGAATCTACCCCATAGTGGGTAGTATAATAGTCATATTAGAGCAGCAGTTTAGTTTCAGCAGAACATTACTGTCCCTAACATAAAGTTAATGCAATTTTAATATTATTGTATTTGAATGTTTAGTTGTTATTGTGTAATAACCTATAAACATAAGGTATATATATCAAGCTTTCAGGACACACATATTTAAACACCTTTTTACACATTTTACAACTTCTTATGCATACATTTGCTTTAAGATGCTTCTTACCAAAATATCTTGATCTCTCCTTTTTGAATTCCCTCATTGTGCAGATGCTTTCTCCATAGGACCAAGAGCAAGCCTCAAACTACTCTGGACCGCCATCCTTTGAGTAATGTGGCCTGATGTACAAAAGATTTTCCCTGACAGTTCTACCTAGCAAAGTACCAGAGAAAATTCTGATTGGTCTAGCTTGGGCATGTGCCCATCCCTGGACCATTCTTTCAGGCTATGGGACTAGGAATGATTAGCCTCACCTGGGTAATATGCTAACCTCTATGGTCAGAAGATTGGGGTACTATAATTAATTGTCCTGCATCACTAGAGTCATGTGTTTGGAGAGTTGAAGAACTGGTTCTCCCACAGGGAAAAGAGATGCAGTAGCAGGAGAAAGAGTGGACAGATAGAAACAGGTATCCACAAGAATCTACTCCTTTGATATCCAGCAACCTACAAATCTTTCTCACTATATATACAATCCAGTAATATCTACTACCTAGCATACCGTACCGCAGAACACACATCTCCCTTCCGGAAAGAACTTCAAGTCATAGCCTTGCATCTGGCTCCATGACCAAGGTGAGTGATAGCCATTTATCTAGTTTAAGTCTCAATGATATTCCCATGATCCTCCAACCTGTGAAATAATAATACATTTATCCACACCCTTCCCCTCCCCCAACACATCAGAAGTGTAAGGATAAAATGGAATAACCAAAATAAAATCTCTCATTTAGAAAAGAGAAAGCAGTATTAGTGGTCCCTGGTCCTAAATAATATATTATTCAACAGGGATAGAGCAATGCATTTCATTGAATCACTACCCTGGCAGTGGAGTGAGTTCTTGGTAAGGCAAAGTGACTGTCCCAGATTCTGCTTGTTGGAGAAATTTCTCTTTTCATGGGCCTCTAAGCCCACCCCTGAAAGGAACATAAGAAAGAATGCTCATGGGGGCAGGGGGCTGTTCTGACTTAATAGACCAGTCCTTTTAGCATCATATTGGGGACCTGGAAACCCTAATTGACTGCATCACATTGGATGCTTTAACTTATAATAGAAAATCTGAATTATGGGCATAAAACGAATGTATTGGTTCATTGAATTGAAAACTCTATAGGTAGTTCAGTCTTTGAGTTCATGCAGTCAGTGTTACAGCTCTGTTTCTTTGCAATTCTCTTGACTCTGCTCTTTTCCTTCTTGCTCTCATGATGTCAAGAAGGCTGTCTACCTGTTGTTTCCGGGGCCATATGCAGGGCTCCCACATACAGTTGTGCAGTTTTTCCAGAAAGAAAGTAGAGGCTGAAACCTAGGCTGTTATGCTTTACAAACTATGCATCCTGGTGCAAGGCTGCCCCTGCCCATAGGAAGGGTCACCTTTTCTTAGCTCAGATTCCAAATCCAAACCTATGGGGCTGAATCTGCCCAGAGGAGTGCCTGTGTCAGTCACTTCACCCAAATTGAGCACTTTTTTCTAATTTATCTGTCCAAATGAGGTAGTTCATAATTTACCTATCTGTTCACAGGGATTCCTCCTTTCAAATTTGTACAAAGCACTATATAGACTAGTGGTGGCCGTGGCTCTGTTTCTCAATTTAAATCCAAGAGTAAAGAGAAGGTAGCTCTTCATGAAACTATTTTTAAAAATCCTGAGCTCCACTCTGTCTGGGTCAACCTAGGTCACGTGCCCAGACTCGAACCAATATATGTAGCAAAGGAAATGGATTATTCCAATTGATTCGAGCCATTCAGGGTCCGCCCGCCCCCCCCCCAGTAGCTGGTAGTATAGTTAAACCTACACTATATGGCTGTGAAATGTGGGTACCTATTAAAAAGAAGGGGGAGAATAGATGCTGGAACAGCACCCAGTCAAGTCCACTACAGCAGCGGTCCCCAACCTTTGTGGCACCAAGGACCAGTGCTCCTATGAGAATCTAATGCCTGATGATCTGAGGTGGAGCTGAGGTGGTGATGCTAGAAGGAGCAGCTGCAAATACAGATGAAGTTTCGCTGGCTTGCCTGCCGCTCACCCCCTGCTCTGTGGCCTGGGGGTTGGGGACCCCTGCACTGTATTACCTATTATCGATCGCAGGGAAGGGGCATCTATCAGATATTGAGCACCACCAGAGATCTTGTTAAGACCCTTAATTTTGCCTCTGACCTTGTAGTTTTAGTCTTTAAGCAACAGGACTAGGGATTTGCCCCATCATCCTAGGTCTCCATTACAGCACTCTATTTTGGCAATGACTCCAGAGAAGCTTGAAAAATTAAACCGGTAAGGAGAGGCAGAGCCTCATACCATTAGACCCTACCTCAGTTACCTGTGCTTTAGGACAAGAGAAGTCGTACCTCTGTCAAGCAAAGGGTGTTACCTGGCTCCTTCTGATTATCCTCATTTCTAGTTCTTGACCTAGGGGAGAAAATTGTCTTTGTAGGTTGGCAGAATACAACCGATCTTGCAAATGATTTAACTGCTCATTGTGTAAAAAACCTCTCCCTCTTAGTAAATCTACATTATAGTCTTCCTTTTATGCTGAAACTTGTTCCTCCTTTGTAGCGAGTTCTAAAGGCTCAAAGCACACTTCTAGATGTAGATGTGGTTAGCCTATACAAGATTTTCTTAACATCAGTGCAATTGGCAGTTAGAGCCAGATAATTCAGTGTTGTAGGGGACTGCTCTGTGCATTATAGTATATTTAGCAGCATCCCTGGCCTCTACCCACTAGATGCCAGTAACAGCCCCTCCCCAACTGTGATAACAAAAAATGTCTCTACACATTGTCAAATGTCCTCTGCGTGGGGGGGGGAGGGATCATCTCTAGTTGAGAACCACTGACCTATACAGATATATGTACTCATTCCTTGAAAGAACAAGACATGGTTGATAATTAGAAGCAAAAGTATAGCTACTTAGACACTCAGCCTCCAAGCAACTGAGATACAAATGAGGAGCTAGTATGACAGCAAAGCAAGAAAGAATGTGACACTAAGGTGCTGTATGAGAAAACAGTGCTTTCAGATACAAGTCTGTATCAGTGTGACTGAGTTGCAAATGACAAAAACCCCAAATTAACTAGTTTAACAAAAGATGTTTGTTGGCTCACATAGCTGAAAAGTCCAGAGGTAGGTCTATTCAGGTAAGGCGTGGGCTAGCAACTCAAATGATATTACCATGGACCCAGTTTCTCTCTGCTTCGCCACTGTCCCTCTCTGGTACTGGCTTCATCCTCAGGCTTTACATGCTAGCACCAGGAAGCTCTAGACTACTACCCCTTTTAATGGCAAAAATTATTGCTACAATTCAAGGTGTCGCATCTACACACCATACAAAGGAGAATAGAGAATATCTCCTTTGGTCACTCTCAAAGGTGAAAAGTCTCTTTCTCCCAGCAGCCCCAGTAATTATCTCCTCACACCTCATTGGCTCTGTGGCTGGGGGATAGAATAAGTCAATGGACCTAGGCTAAACGGGATCCACTTACGAAGTTGAGGGCAGAACCAAAGCAGCTGGCTGAGCAAGGATGCTTTCCTAAAGAATATTTGCGTTACTGTCTCCAGGGAGAAGGGAAATAGAAGCTGAGAACCAAATAAGAGAGGAACAGTGCAGTCCTCAGTCACAATGGCATGCTCTGATTTGCAACCGCATTGTTTCTAAAACAGGCAAATGTGTGTGTAGCTGGGTCAGGGTTACAAAGCACGATGGATTTAATTATTCATTCCCCCAAGAGAGTCTGGGTAAACCAGCTAATTTTCACTACGTGAATAACTCTATACACTATTTTTATATTTCTTTACTTTCCAACCTGACTTGAAAATTTCGAAGATAAACTTTTACCATAATCAATTCTTGATTTCAATATATTGTTAATTAAAGTTTATGAGAAAATATCTTCTGTTTCTACCTTTTATATTTCTCCAAAATTTAGGAACTATTAATTTTATTCTTCTTCTGAGATGTGTGGGAAGTGTCATTACAAATTGAAAGGTTTTCCATGTTATAATTTCTTCATCACAAACTATAGAGTCTTTGAGATGGGCTCAGGGCTTCCAAGTGCCTGTCTCTGGGCCTCTGGTAATGAAAAGACCAATTAGGAATTCTCTTGATGGGGCCCATCAATTTCCGAATGCTATTTTTCTTTTTAATTCCTAACCTCCGCCCCCTCCCCTTCAGCAACCATCAGCTTCCTCTCTATATCTATGGATCCATTTCTGTTTTCTTTATTTTAGCTTCTACACATATGTGAGAATGTATGGTATGTGTTCCTCTGTCTGGCTTATTTCGCTTAGCATACTATCCTCTGGGTCCATCCATGTTGTCACAAATGGCATGATTTCATTCTTTTTATTGCTGAATAATATTTCTGTGTGTGTGTGTGTGTGTGTGTGTGTGTGTGTGGTGTGTTTCTATATCTTGCCAATAACTAGTAATGCTGCAGTGAACATAGGGGTACATGTATCTTTTCGAATTCATGCTTTTGTTTTCTTCGGACACCCAGAAGTGGAATTGCTGGATTGTGTGGTAGCTCTATTTCTAAGTTTTTGAGGAATCTCCATACTGTTTTCTATAGTGGCTGCACGAATTTCCAATCCCAACAGTGCACGAGGATTCCATTTTCTCTGCTTGTTATTTGTTGATTTATTAATGCTAGCCATTCTGATGTGTGGGAGGTGATATCTCATTACAGTTTTAATTTGCATTTCCCTGATGATTAGTGACGTTGAGCATCTTTTCATGTCAGTTGGCCATCTGTATGCCTCTTTGGAGAAATGTCTATTCAGATCCTCTCACCATTTTTTAATTGGATTGTTGCTTTTTGTTGTTGTTGTTGTTGTTTTGTTTTTTGGTGTTAAAGTGTATGAGTTCTTTGTGTAGTCTGGATAGTAACCCTTTATCAAATGATCATTTGCAAATATCTTCTCCCATTCAGTAGGTTGTCTTTTTGTTTTGTTGATGAATTCCTTTCTTCTGCAAAAACTTTTCAGTTTGATGTAGTCTCATTTATTTTTTTCTTCTGTTCCCCTTGCTCAAGCAGATGTATCCAAAAAGATATTGCTAAAAGCAATGTCAAAGAGCTTACTGCCTATGTTTTCTCTAGTTTTATGGTTTTAGATCTAACATTTAAGTCTTTAATCCATTTTGAGTTTATTTTTGTATACGGTGTAAGAAAGTAGTCTAACTTCATTTTTGTGCATTTATCTGTCCAGATTTGCCAACACCACTTATTGAAGAGACTGTCCTTACCACATTGTATATCCTTGCCTTCTTTGTCATAGATTAATTGATCATATGAGCAATGGTTTATTCCTGGGCTCTATTCTATTCCCTTGATCTATATATGTTTTTATGCCAGTACCATACTTTCCTGATTATTATAGATTTGTAGAATAGTTTGATATTAGGGCACTTGTTATTTCTTAACCATCCTGGAATACCTATCTTTTGCCATATTTTGGTGATTCTGTCATTGTGATACTTCTAAAATTTATCTTGCCATTCCACCATTCTGCCTACAAACACTTCCACCTTTGAAGGAAAGAGTTCCTAGGTTTTATCAACTTCCATGATGCTCCTCTACAAGTCCAAACTGTTTCTTCTATTTCATGGTTCCATTTGCATTCATTCTTATTCCTATTCATTCATATCCGCACTCTTTCTCTTAAGATACTGACCTCATCTAGCATATGCATCAGTCTCTCTAACAGTGGAGTTGTGAATCCTTATGAATATTTAGAATTGTAATGATCACCTCCTTGTATCCCTGATCCAGGTTTCAACCCTATTTCAGCTGCTGCCTACATGTGTCCCTGGTAGTGTTGCCAATCCCTCACTGACTGCTCTTTCTTATCATCTCCATCTGGCACATCCTGTTGTCCAACTCCCCTAAATACTGAATTGGATTCCATACTGGGTCCTTGTATTTTGCTATAATCTCTTGGGGCAGTGCTGTCCAATGGAACTTCCTGCAATAATGGAAATATACTGTCTACACTACCCAGTATGTGACCAACTGCCACATATAGTTATTATGTGCTTGCAATCTGGCCCATGTGACTAAGGAACCAAATTTTTCATTTAATTTTAATTACCCACATGTAGCTAGTGGCTGCTGTAATGGATAAAACAGCTCTATGGGATGTCACCAATTTCTTCCTATGGCTTTAAATACCTCTGCTTGTTTGATGACTCTCAAATGTACAGCTCCAGATATGACTAACCCAGAGCTCCAGCCCATGTGCGCAACCACCAACTTGAAATTTCAACTTGCACATCTCACACATCTCTCAAATGTTAATCCAAATCAGAGTTCTAGATTTCTCCCTCCCCAAACCTATTCCCATTCCCAGTCGTATTCATTCCGGTAAAATGGCACCACTGTCCAACCCAGTAGCTCAAAGCAGAAACCAGAAAGGTACCCAATTCCTCCTTGTCCATTATTCTTTGTGTCCAGTCCATTAGCAGATCACTGGTTTTATTTCCAAAATATAGCTTTAATCCACCTTCCCTCTATTTCCATTACCACCACCCTCTCTAGGTCACCATCATCTCTAACTTGGACTGCTAGCAATCTCCAACATGGTCTCTCACTTCCCTTTTGTCCTTACAAACCATTTTTCTACTTAGCAGCCAGTGATTGTCTTAAAATATGAACCAAACATGTCGTTCCTCATTTGAATATCCTTCAATGACTTTTCACTGAGGATGGACTTGAACAATATAGCCCCCTCCATCTCTACAAACCCAATTTGTGCCACACATACCCTTGACATCGTGCTTTATCTAAAACCTTTCAGTTTTTTGAACATGCCAAGATAAAGAAAGGCCTCCCATCTCTCTCTCTCTCTCTCTCTCTCTCTCTCTCTCTCTCTCTCTCTCTGCTTGTCCATTCTCTTCACAGCACTTAACAAGTTTTAATAATTTTGCTTCATTTTTTTGATTGGTTTCTCTCACTAGATTAATGTTCTAGTTCTAATTAGCAGGATGGAGGTCTTATTGTTTACACAATACTTGGCATAGTGCTTTGAATATAAGCAGGTGCTCAGTAATATTTGCTAATAAACAACTTCCCCCAACACTTGTTCACAATCACTCATTTCCACCCAGATTCAAAAAGTAAATAAAATAAAGAAATAAACAATCACTCATTTCCATTTCCTAGTTCCATGTAGTACAAAACTGTTACTGCTTATTAGAAGCTACCCTAGCTGGACTATATAATACAGGCCAACTTCTTCTTATTATACAGCTTAGGCTTCAGCAATCAGGGACTCTCAACTTATTAACACATTTATAACTTTCAGGAAATAGAAGTTTGGTCCAAGCAGGCCTCTGGCTTCTCTTCCTTGCTCCTTATTCAGGAATTATATTAACTGGCTGGAAGCTTATCAAGTGGAATGCCTAAAGAGCAGGGAGGCAAACTATAGTCTGGAAAATGGCTCCAAAAGTGAAGGGTCTGCAACGGATGTTCCAAATCTGTTTGGCCAGTATTCTTCCTATGAATAGGGCATTTGGTTCTCTGATCCTTCTTCATAGTATTAAGAGCCTGCATCACCCTCTTAAAAATATTTTATAGCTTCCTGATTTCGAGTATAATTTTGGAATTCCTCACTTTCCCCTTACTTGCTGTGTAGAATCGTAAGTTCCTAGGATTTACCTTTGATCCTGGACCAAGGAAGGACATCTGTGACTCTGATGCCAAGTTACTGGATTATAATTCAACTTCCAAGTGGCTGAGCTACCTAACACAAAATTATCCATCATCAGAGTTACCACGTCTCTCACTTGGTGATGGCCCCATGGCTGTGAGCTGTTATGGTAATAAGAAGGGAGAGGACTTAGGACAATGGTACAATGAGAGGGGTTGTAGCTATACAAATTTGTAGGAAAAACAACAACAACAACAACAAAACTCCCATTTGGTTTACATTTTCCCAGTCCCAGAGTACTACCTTAGAACATAAAGACAGGTCTCTCAAGATTGCATAACCCAGACTACCCTCTGCTACTTTCCTCAGGTTTCCTTGGCAACCTCAAGAGGACAATTTCTGAGGAAGAAAGGATCCTAGAGTTGGCAATGTAACTGTAACATCATTTACATCAAATGTGGTTTTAAGTGAGGTAGACTTAGAAAAGCAGTATTAATACTTGTGTCTGTGTCTGTCCAGAAAGATACATAACCAGTAATAATAATTGTCTCTGAATAAGACCGTAAGACAGGAGTGACAAGGAAATTTATGTTTCACTGAGCACTTTTTTGAACTATTTCAGTTTTTTTATCATGAGTATGTTATATCTAGTAAAAAATAAATGTTTCAAAAATTGAAAAACATAAAAGAAATACAGTGTTTGTCCTCAAAGAGCCATTTAGCTGGAGCAATTTAGCTGGAATAACAAACAGGGGACTATTAGAAAAATATAAGACAGCACATAACTAAATGCCAACTTGGGTGGTACAGATTACAGGTAGAATAGGAGGAGAGGTCTGTTCAGTTGGAAGAGCTGGGTCTTAGACGAGGAAGGGAAACTTTTAGCCCAGGGAAACTTGAGCATATAAAAATGGGTAGAAGCAGGAATGTACACAAATGAAGAGTAGACTCGAGTCAAATAGGCCCGGTTCCAGTCTCAGCTCTATAACTTACTTGCTGAGCAACACTAAAACAGGTTTTATAACCTGTTTCAACCTCAGATTTCTCATTTGTAAAATGCAGATACGAGCGTCAACCTTAATGGGATTAAGAAACATTGAAGAATGTATGTAAAGTGGTTAGCGCAGTGCCTGATACAGAGTAGGTGTTCAACTAAATGTTACTTAGTATAAACATGGTTGAACAGAGCGACCAGTCTTGCTAGAGTACAGGGTATCTGTTCTGGAGAAGGAGAAAGATAATACTGGCTATTAGAGTAACAGCAAGTGTGGACAGTCATCTCATTTTGTCTTGGGGTACGTGCAGCATGAAAATTATAAACAAATATCATCATTATGTATTCTCTAATGCTCAAGAAGGTGGGAGATCTAACAGTTATAGGGTTTTTCTCTAGCATGGTGCCTCTGGTGCCTAATCAAAACAGAGTTTTGACTGAAGGCCTTCCCACCGTCATTACATTTATGGGGTCTTTCCCCAGTATGGATCCTCTGATATCAGATAAGGTGTGCCTTGCAAATGAAGCTTTTCCCACAGTCGGGACACTCATGAGGCTTCTCCCCAGTGTGGACCCTCTGGTGCTGAGCAAGATCTGAGTTCCACGTGAAGCCTTTCCCACAGTCCTTACAAGGCTTCTCCCCAGTGTGGATTCACTGATGTTGAAGGAGGCCTAGGTTCCGACTAAAGCTTTTTGAACATTCCTTACACGTATATGGTTTCTCCCCAGTGTGGATTTGCTGATGTTGTGTAAGGATTGTGTTCCAACTAAAACCCTTCCCACACTCCTTACATTCAAAAGGTTTCTCTCCTGTATGTGTTCTCTGGTGCTGAATCGGTTTTGACTTCCAAATGAATGCTTTAACACATTCTTGACACACATAGAGTTTCACCCCAATGTGAATTCTCTGATGTGCAATGCAATGTGATCTAAAACTGAAAGTCTTCCCACATCCCTTACATCCATAGACCTTCTCTCCATTATGAATTCTCTGATGTTGATCAAAGTCTTCATTTTGGTCAAAACATTTGCCACATTCTTCACATATATAGGATACCTGCTCACTTAGAATTTTCTGATGTATAACAAGGTGAGTGTCAACATCGGTATTTTCTGAACTGTCTTCTACTGAGATCATCTCATCTTTGACAATCACTTCTATAATATCATTTGTAGTGTTCTCCACACTTCCCCCATTGGAGTAGTCAGGCCATCTCCCTAACCTGCTTTTCTCTTCTTCACGAGTTTTTCCAAACCAGAATTCCTGGGAGCCACAGCACCAGGGTCTGTTTGATGGCATCCTGTGGTCCTGTGGCTCCTCAAAACTTTCCTCCTTCAGAATAAAATCTTTCTCGCTCTTCAACACACTCCCTGAAAGAAGAAATCAGAGCTGCAGATGTCATCATAAAGCGATTAAGGTCACCAAGTGGTGGTAATATGTTCATTTCTCTCCAAGTGCCTCCCCTCAGTCTCAGCGGCTCTGACCTAGCTGAAATGGCAAAACAGAGCTAACACACAGAAAGCTACTAAAAGCAAAAGGCAGAAACTAGAGAGTTCCCGTGGGCTGTGATTCCCAGCACGAGACCAGGCATGGGGGGAGGGGTGCTCTCAGGAAACAGTTGCATTGACTCTAAGGCGTGCAACTCAGAATTCCGTCCAGGTAGTCAGCCCAGTTTATAACATGAGAACAGGCCAGGGTAGTATACCTGGTACACCTAGGAGACTTGAGCTTGTCACACACAGGGGGAGAAGCAAGAAGAACCTTCATCATGTTTTTCTTTTTTTATATATATTTTATTATTTTATTTTATTATTATTTATGCCTACAGCACCTGGTCTTGCTAGGTAGTCTCCCATCCAAGTTCTAACCAGGCCCGACCCTGCTTAGCTTCCTAGATCAGACATCAGGCTTGTTCAGGGTGGCGTAGGCCGTAGACCATGGACTGGCTCCACTGGGGCACGAACCCAGGACCTTCTGCTAACCGCTACACTATGGAACCACGTCCTTCATCATATTTTTCAACACCAATCACCAGGTGTGCCATGAAAAGAGCTTCCCCAAACTACTTTGGGCAGAGCTGGGCAAAGACTGCCTCCTTTTCCTTCCCATCGGGTCTTATTCACACCCGTTACAGTGTTGCATTTTGTTGTAATTATACATTCCCTTCCAGGATAGGGGTCATCATGTAATACTTGTTTTTGATCCCAGGCAACTAACACAATGAGTAAAATACATGTGTCTAATTTTAAAACACTGGTTGACCATAGCAGCCAGATGGGTAGGCCATCTGTTCAGTTCGAATCTAAGACCCAAAATTCACCAAGTATAATTAACTGGGCCTATCCAAACGAAAGCTTGAAGCTTGGGGTTTAAGTTTTCTCTTGATTAATTCGTTAATTTGGGCATTTTTAGAGGATCTTTTATTTAAAACAAATGGCAAAATGGATTTTTGACATTTTACGAAGGGAAGACAGGAAAATCTATGACTGGGAGAAAACTGCTCATTTCTCTCTCACTTACCGATACAGTTTAGGCTCGGACCCTCTCTGTGTGGTTTTGGGTTCAATGGCTCTTCCATCTCCTCAAGATGGGAGATCCCAGCAGGCAGGAACACCGTGGCAGGAAGGGAGCACCTTGCAAGGGTGCGAGCCTCCTGACGCAGGGCCCTGCATCAAGGGAACACCATGTCCGGGGTGGGCCTCCCACCACGGGTCCCGTGGTGGCGGGTGAGCTCTGTGGGGCCTCACATCACTTGGGGAGCACTATACGGTACAAGCCTTCCCGTACAGAGCCCCACTGCATTAAGGGGACACCATGTCTAGGGGTGAGCCTTCTGATACAGGGCACAGAGGAGTATGACAAAAAAAAAAAAAAAAAAAAAGGAAAGAAAGAAAAAAAATGGATAGCCCACCAGGTCAAGATATAAATAAGACGGCTCAGTGGAAGGAGTGGGGCCCAACCGGAAAGACATAGAGACAGAAGTTATAAGAGGAGAATGAAGGTGGCTGGAAGGACGGGTAACACGTGACCTGAAACTTGAGGGGCATAAGAATATAACAGGTAAGAAATAGAGGTACCGGGAAGTTGCGATTCTATCAGTTCCCCAAAATACGAAAACGTATTACTCATTTTAAAATGTCACGGAGAAATTGGAAAGACTAAGGTCTCTTCTGCACCTGCCCCTAGGAGGCGAAGCCAGTCCACATAGGAAAGAATCAGGACAGGATGGACTTACAAAGAACCATTCCCAAGGCCGTGTCAGGAAACTGCATCTCTGTTTCTTTCCTTCCTATCCATCTATCTTTTGCCTTCTCTTTCCACAAAGGATCAATAATGGGTCTCTCTATAGCATCCATAAGAAATGGCCTCACTCAGCCATTTCTAGAAATCACTTCTTACTCTAATGACAGACATCTTTTATCACAGAGGTCCGCTCTCATATTCTTCAGGCTTAGCTAAGATCCATCTCTTTGTAACTCCCATCCAAAGTCTCATAAGAAACAAATCAACTCTACACCTTCCAAATGATGACCTTTCATGCTGCTAAAGACAGGGACTATGTGTCCCCTCAGTACTCTCAGAGACAAAAGTGGACTTCGAGTAGGAATACATACTCCAAGGAGGTCTGCTGCAGGGCAGTGAGCTGAGGTCTTGCTTGAGGAATAACTTGGCTGTTGGCTTTCCACCTAAAGCGAAGATGGGAAATCCCCTTGGGTGGCAAGGAGAGGAAGCGCCGAGATCCTGAGAGAACACAGGGACAGCGTGGTTATCTCCCGGCATCCATTCCCCCTCCCCCATTATGCAGTAGCCATGCCCTTTGGGAGTGAGCCGGACTCCAGCCTCTCGTGTCAGCCCGCACCAGTCTAAGCCAAGCAGGTGATGCCATCCTGCCGACTACCTGCCAGGCTGGTTCAGGATCGACAGTCCAGCCGAGTCAACCAAAGCACAGTATTTCCCTGGCCTCAGTGATGGATTTGGAGCTGGTGTAAGACTTAAGATGGTTCGTTGGAACAATACTTGGGGATTTTGATTAGCGATAATTGAAGTCTGAGGAAGACCTGCCCTGTTTCTCCCCCTATGTGTGATTCGCAACTACCAGTCGCCTTACAACCATGAGAGCAGTCAGATTGTACACAAAGCCAGCATACAAGAAGACAGAGAAGAGTAGACTGAAATTCTGATCAACCTACCTTCAGCCCATTCTACCTATGGACTTCCCAATGACATGAAACAATGAATTCCTCTTTATTATTTAAGCCAGTTAAACTGGGTTGTTACTTGCAATCAGGAGTTTCCTAACATGGAAAGACTGACAGACACAGCAAAGAACTGCAAGAATGGAGAAGTGGAGAGTAACACAAGTCCCACTGTACCCACAAAAGAGGCCCTCTGGGAAGAAGATGGAATGGGGCCCCCGAGGCAATAAGGGGACACAGTTTTCGCTGGAAAGTTAGAAGCAGGAAAGCCTTGTGTTGGGCCTGAAGGAAGGCCGAGCCTTACCCACCAGAAACCCCTGAAGAATAGGAACTATTTGGTTTGGAGTTATTGAAATTTCTTGATTTCTAATGATAAAGATGGCTGTGATGTCCCAAAGGGCAGTCAGAATTTTCTGCTGGAACATTAAGCAGGCCAGGAAAGCAGAAAAGCCACCTCAGATCAGAAAGTAAACAGAAAAGTCAGGGAGTAAAGATAAATAGCAGCCATGGTAAAAATGGCAGAGATGGGGAAGAAGCAAAACAGGTGAATGAAGGTGGCCCCCAGTGGAGCCAGGATGACTAAAACAAGATGGAAAACCATGGGAACACAGAGGACAAACAGGAATCCCACTGGTGTGTACAGCACTAGGTTAAGAGAACACAAACCTATTACTACATAAAGACCAAGACAAGGAACCTGGTCAGATGACTGACGTGTGTCCTCACTCACCTGAGGAGATGGCCCTTGGGGCCTCTCCATCCAGAGCTCCCTGAGTTGCTGAGCACCAGGGCACTTCCCCTCGCTCCAGCTGGGAAATCAGAGCTGGTTTAGGAAATGGAAATGCTGCTTGAGGGGAAGGAAATGGGAAGGCAGGTGAGTGAGATGACACAGAGCAACCCCAGGGCTCCTCCCAGGCCTGTGTGTCCAGGGGCAGGAGAGGAAAGAAGAGAATTTACTAGGGGGAACAAGACAAAGGAGTCCAGGGCAAGGGGCAGGAGACCCAGGGGAAAGGTGCTTTCAAAGGCGGGGAAGTAGACAGGGTAAGAGGTACTCAGTAACATCTGAGTAAGCAGAAGGATGATTTCATTCATTGAAGAACTGAGCCGTCTCAAGTGCAGACATCTGCATGACCATGCTTGGTATTGGGCCAGGTCTCCCAAACTGAGGGGGTGGGGAACTGATGGCTGCATGGGGCACCAGGAAGCTGCTGTCTCCCCACCGTACCCACAGCACAGGGGTTAGGGGGCAGGCAGCTCACCCTGGAGCAAGGAAGTCCTAGGTGAGGCCCGAACTCATACCAGGAGTTCCCATTTCCCAGCAACCACTGAAGATGGGTCATTATGAATCCAAGAGCCTGAAGCTGCTGCTCAAACCCGGACTCCTAAAGACGCCTGAGCCTCTGAGAAGGGAGGAGCCAGGAAACTGAAGGGCAGAGGCAGAGTCCAAAAGGAAAGACCCTTACCCAGGGAAGCCATGGCCCCATAATTCTCCAGCATCACGTCCTTGTATAGAGCTCTCTGAGCCGGGGCCAGGCGGGTCCACTCATTCTCAGAGAAGTAGACAGCCATGTCCTTGAAGGTCACAGACTCCTAAAACAACATGTGTTTCTGTGCCCTAGGACAATCCCAGGACCCAGACCTGGGGGGCAAGGGGTAGACCAGGCACTAAAGGGTACTAGAGGGGATGCTGGTTGAGATTTTGGATTCTGAATGTCTAAAGGAACTGTCAGCATATTTCTGCTCCCTA
>CM053507.1:145885513-145902359 GCA_028627145.1 Eidolon dupreanum | reverse complement strand
CAAAATATACCCTCCCCATGGTCAGCAGATGACAGCCTCCAAAAGATATCCACGCCCTGACTCCTGAAACCTGTGAATAGATCACTTTATATATCAAAAGAGATTCCACACCTGTGATGAAGCTAAGGCTCTGGAGCCGGGGAGAGTATCCTGGATTATCCAGGGGGGCTCAATGGAATTACAAGCGTCTTTATGAGAGGCAGGCAGGAGTGTCTGAATCAGAGAAGACGTGACAATGGAAACAAATGTCAGAGTGAAGGAGTTACCAGATAATGAATGCAGGCTAGAAAAGGAACAGATTCTTCCTTGAGCCTCCAGAAGGAATGCAGCCCTGCTGACCCAATTTAGACATCTGACCTCTAGAACAGTGGTCCCCAACCTTTTTGGCACCAGGGACCGGAGCTCCTTGGAGAATCTAACGCCCGATGATCTGGGGTGGAGCTGAGGCGGAGCTGCCAGAGCTGAGCAGCAGCTGCAAATACAGATGAACCTTCACTTACTCGCCTGCCGCTCAGCTCACCTCCTGCTGTGTGGCCTGGTTCCTAACAAGCCTCGGATATACCAGTCTGCAGCTTGGGGGTTCCCCACTCTAGAACTTTAAGATAATAAATTTGTGTCAAGCCACTGAATTTGTGGCATTTGATATAGTGTCAATAGGTAATATACTTCCTGTGACTATTTGTGCCCTAAGGGACTGGGAGTGCATCACGTCTACCTTCTTCAACTTGTGGGTGGGGAAACTGAGACTCAAAGAAGAGATACCACTTGTGCAAAGCATACAGTTGAGTACTCAGTGATTGTACTGAGCCTTGAATCCCATATTCCTGGCTGCCCTTTGGGTCTCTGTTACCCCACCCCTAACTGCCCCTCCAGCCCTGTTTTGTTTTTCTTTTTTCTGTTTCCACTTTTCCTTATTGCCAGAATTCATTTAGTTTATCTAGCAACACCTTGAGAAGAATAAATGGGGGTGTTAGTTATTCACATTCTAGTATGAATTAGCAGGTAGTAAAGGAACCCCACATTAAACTCTGCAGTGGGACTTTCAGGGGAATCCAGAGAATTATATAGAGGCTAAAGAGGGAAGCTTTAAAAAGGGAGGACAGCAAAGGCAAGGTCTATGATGAAGCCAGGGCACAGAGGCAAACCATAGCTTATTTCCAGAGCAATAACATCATCCTCTTGGTGACTTCCTGAGGCTGCTGGCCTGGGTCGGCTCCCACTTTGACTTAGCAAGAATCTCTGGCGAGAGAGTAATGTCCCCACCAGGGTATCTCAAGGCCTCTCAGAGAAGTCTCAGCAGAGGCAATAAGAGAGGATAGTGCTACATCCATCTAGACAGTAAGGCAGCCATATTAGTTGAGCTCCTATGAGGTGCACACTCACGTGCAACTTTCTCATTTAATGTTCACCATGTGCTGGGAAGCAGTACTATTATGATCCCCAGTTTCTAGAGAGGAAACTGAAGTTCGAAGAGGTGAAGCCCAATTGCCCAACAGCTTCACATCAGCAAATGATGAACCCAGGCATGGATGGCCCTAATGACACAAGGGCTCCCCTTTTCAACAGGGACCAAACTTGAACTTAAAGAATGAGCTTCTGACAGTAGGAATTCTGGCCTCAGCAACAAGTGACAGAGAAGATTCAAAGTCAGTCGGGAGCTGGAACCAGCTCCTGCAGGCTTGTGAGAGCCAGTTAAGCAGCACCTGGGCATTCAGCAAACAATCATGGAATTAACCAGTTCTGCCTTTGGTAATGTTAAGTTGGTAGCTTGAAATCGGTCATGATGGGAATGTTTACACTCAAATTGGAGCTTCCCTTCTCTCCTGCATGCGACCCCTCCCACCCCCACAGCACAGAGTGTTGGTCCTTAAACATTTACCAGGGGAATAAGGGGCCAGCCGACCACCTTATTCCCTAGCTGCTGGGCGACTGTTTCAACAGCTACCCTGGGAGAGAAAGCTCCACACCTGTCCCCTCTCTCCAGGCCATGGACCCAGTATCTCCCTGTAGTCCCTGGGCAGGGCCCACCCCACTCTGAGAGCGGCCATATACCTACCAGAGCCGGACCCACTTGCTGGGGATGTCCACCCAGTGCTCAGGAGAGCAGCCACGCCTGGGTCCTCCGTCCTCGGGGAAGTGCAGAGGGAATGATTCCCTTCGTAAGCTTTTCCCAATCTGGAGTGTATCCGGCACACATCCTGTTTAATGCTGAAAAGCACCACTTTGTGCTTGTCCCCGCCCCACCTCTGCTGCACAGCCATGGAAGAGTTCCCTCATAGAAAATGAGTCAAGCTCAAATGACCACACCCCCACCCCTAGTAAGTAGAATCCCGCCCCATCCCCAACCCTGTGACAAAATAAGTCTAATTACTTTGGAAAATATGTGTACCCAACCACACATCCCGGGAATGATTCCCCAGCAGCTGGGCCAAGGTGATGACAGCCTCAATTCAGACCTCCAGGCTTTGACTTACCCTGTCTCCTCTCACGACCTTAGCTTCATTGATCCTGGACACCTCCCCAGCAGGGTCATACCCCCCTCTGCCTCAACTCCCCTTTTCTGGTCATAACTCCCTTCAAGCAGTGCTGTGTCTGCTTCATCCACAGTGTGTCAGCCATCTTCTCATCTCCTAGACTTTCTAGCCCATCTCCCCACTTCCCCCTGCCACCCCCATGATGGCATGCATCTGTCTAAACAGCTGCCTGTTTACTTGTTTGCTCTCCCACTGGGTCAAGAGCTACCAGGGCAAGGATCATATCTGACCACCAGCCTGAGACCAGGGTTGTGCAAGAGCAGAGACTGAATGAGCAAATATGTATGTGTGTGTGACACTCTGCCTGCTGTAGGCTCGGCAGCATGAGGGTTCCTTTGCACCAGGACAGCCTCAGGGTCAATGTATCCGCCACCTTCACCTACAGCCCTACTGCCAGACTGACACACAGTAGATGCTTGGCGAATGCCTGTTGCCTCTACCTGAATCGAGCAGTTATCGAATCATACCAAGCGGTTACGGGCACTGGCATTGGGGTCACACAGAGCAGGGTTTGAATCCGGCTCCCTGTGTACCTGCTATGTCACCTCGAGATGGCAGCTTTACCTCTCTGAGCTTCGGTTTTCAGATTGTATTCGGGGCGGCGATGGTGCCTTCCTCGGGCAGGCATGATGAGAGCTGAATGTTCCCAGAGGTGGACGTGGACTCAGACATTTTTCTTTCTCTGGGACCCACAGGCCAGCCAGAGTGAAGGCCAAGCCTGTGATGGGTTCTCACTCCAACAGGAGAGAACAGGGGCCCCTTCCAAGTGGGTGGGTCTCCAAGTCTCTCCAGAGCAAACGCAACCTACTAATAGGGAGGATAAAGCCCAGGGAGCCGCACAACAAAAGCCACAGGGTCCTGGTTCCATTTTGGGGGACAGCTAAGTTCTAGAACCTGGGCTCCTTCCTCATCCCCTCCCCCCCTTTTAAAATTTTTTTATTTTAAAATATATTTTAGACTTCTAAAAACAGTACACAGAATTCCTGCATATGTGTTAGCCAGCTGCCCCTAAGGCTAACATCTTACAAATCACAGTACAGGAAGTTAACACTGACACGCTACGAACTAATCTACGGATCTTACTCAAATGTCATCATCAATTGTCCCACTTATGTCCCTTCTCTGGTCCAGAATCTAAAGCGGAACCCCACACTGCATTCGGTTGTTGTGTCTTCTTCACTTCTCCATTCTCAGACAATTCCTCAGTCTTGCTTTGCCTTTCGTGACCTTGACAGTCTTAAAGAGAACGGAAGGACGGCCCTAAATTGCGGTTTGATGCTTCTTCATAATTAGATTAAGATTATGCGTGTGAGGCAGAAACACCACTGAAGCAATGCCATGTCCTCCTCGGGGCATCAGTCCAGAGGCACACGACCTCGTTATGGCACATTACTGACAGTGTTAATTCTGATCACTTGGTAAGGTGTGTAGACCAGATTTTTTCCACTGTGAAACTACTGTTTGTTCATTCGCAGTTAATAAACATCTTGTGAGGGGGTAATTTGAAGCTATGCAAATATCCTGTTTCTTATCCTTTTGCCCACCAATTTTGGCATCTGTCGTTGATGCTTTCTGACGACAATTAGTACGGCGGTATTGGCGAATTGGTGACTTTCTATTTCTACACTTATTAATTGGAATTTTACTGTAGGAAGGAGCTGGCCCTTCTATTCATCTATTATTTCAGTATGGATTCATGGGCATTAATTTTATTCCATTATCATCATTATTTACTTTGCTGTTCGAATGGTCTCATCTTCTTTTGAAATCTCGACACATCTGCTTCCTGTTGAGCTGACTTTCCAGCCACAGGTCACCAAACACCTCCTCCCTGGTACAAAGGGCAGGTTGCAGAGGAGCTCAGACCTTTCGGATGGGCAGCCAGGTTTGCCAGGAACTCACTGAGGCATCTTTCCAGTAAGGGCTGACCCTTTTCCTAGAATTGGGCAGATTCTAGTCAAGGGAAATCAGTCAGAGCTCCAGGGGCAGGGAGCTCCAGGAAGGATGAGCCTGGCCAGGTAGGCCCAGGTCCTCCCCCTGCTGTCCAGTCGATCATCCTGCCCTTCACAGATCCACCTCAGTCTTGAGTACAGTAGCAGCACCCGCCAACCTCATGCCCTGAGTTTTTCCTTCTTGGCTCCTGCTCCTCTGCCTCGCTGCAGAGGTGGTTGCTGAGAAGCTCAAGTGGCAGACAGCTGGGCAGCACTTGCCCAGATTCTCCCTACCCAGGGAAGAGGGCCCGCTGTTCTCCACCAGCCCAAGGGCAGCCAAAGCAGAGACAGTAGTGCGCTACAGTGAGAAAAACTAGACAAGGAAAAGGGGGAGGCTTAACGAAGAAGGCTCTGAACTCATCTTCTGTACTCTCTGTAGGGGGTGCAAGGATCATTCGCCCTGGGAAGGGAATGGACCCAGCCTCTAAAGCCAGACACCCAGGATGTGCAGGGTACAAGGCCACTTCCACTTCAGAGACCTCAAGGATCTTTACTCGTCTCACTTACTCATAACACACTTACATTTTTAACGTGTTGGACACATCTACTATGACAGTGAAAAGTGGCTTACATTTTCGAAACGCCTGCTTCTCTCTTCAGCCAAGCACTGACTGAAACTATGAACTTTTTGCCTGCAGCCTGATCGATCCTGTCCTCTGGGACACAGCTCCAGGCCCATCTTACTCAGCCTCTCCAGGCTCCCTGAGGCCCTGCTCTGAACTTCCCAAGTCAGTACTGGAATTATTGTTCAGGGGCAAATTTGTCTCCCTACAAGAATGCAAACTCCTCATAGTCGGACGCCTTGCTCACCTGCCCACAGAGTACCTGGTGCTACCTATGCAGAGTTGATTCACTGGTCAGTTGATTGGCTGGCATAGCCCAGCCAGCACTTTGCAAACTGGTTTTTTTTTTTTGATGGAAAAGCCCTGATTTGGTCCCCGTCTCATGCTCTATCTAACTATGTCCATTTCTGTCTTCCTTGGACAAAGTTTACCCTATTCTGGCTGAGCCTACAAGAGGCTGGTCCATCTCTAAGGTCTTAAAGTTGGAATTTCTAAACCACAAACTTGCCCTCAAATTTAGAAGTTCTGTTAATGATCATGTTTTCTCACCTTGAATAGATGCTGCACTCTAACCTCAGACCCACTTCTTATCATGCTCCATTGACCACACAACAAGAAGGAAGCGTTGTTCCTCTCACCTCTTCCATTTCCTCTTTCCGTGCCGCCCCCTCTAGCCACCCAACATGTGTTGTCTCTCCTTTTGTGCATCTGCCCGGGTCTTGTACTCAGGGCCTTGGGGGCGGGAGGCACTGCTTTCAGCCAATGGGGGTTGGGGGTAACCTTTCCACCACTTGCCAGTCCCTTGCCTTGATACCAGCATATTTGTTTGAAATCAATATATTCATTCATTTGTCAGAACACCTTCAACCATATATTCCATGTAAGAGTCAATGTAGTGGTTCTCCAGATGTCTTCTCCGTGGGTTCGGCCAAGCTGAGGTTATCACACCCATTGTAGACGGGGCTGCCAAAGCTCAGAGACAGACAGTTGCTTGTCCAGAAAAATGCAGTTGGTAGGAGCCACCTGGACTTTCTGACTCCCACTCCAGTGCTTTCTCACCCACAATGTATATGAAAATTCTGCTTAATTCTTTGCTCCTTCCTTCTCTCTAACCCCTCCAGCTTAGATCTAGTTAGTCATAACAGGAAAAAAATTATTTCTTACCATTTGAGGATCCTTCATAGCACAGCCAGTACTTGGCAAGCAGTAGACATTCCATAAATTCTGCTGGGTCAATGCATGCTTCTCTGTCGAGTGCCTTCCAAGATCACCTCCTCTTACCTAAGACTTGTCACAATACATTTTGTACACAAAGCCTCCATTCCCTGAGGCTCCTCTGAGGCTCGGTTTTCTTGTCTGTAGAGTGGTTATAGAAGGTTGAACTTATGATGTCCATACTCCATCACTGTGACAGCCTGTTGTTGGCTCTGGAACTTTGCCTATGAGGACGGCTTGGTCATTTCTCACTAATGGCTCTGAAAATCATGAGCAAAAATTGAACTGTCTCCAAAAGTTGATGAGAGATAACCACTGACCAATTCCCTATCATTTGTGAAAATTCTAAGAGTACAACCAATTACCCTGAAGAATAAACGGTCACTGCTTTCTCACTACATAAGCCACTTTATAACAACATACCCCTAAGCCCCATTGCATGTTTTAGTTCGAGTGTTCTCAGTTTGCAAACTATCTTTTTGGTGTGTGCATAATAAGTTTACACTACTTACTTTCACGACTCACTGGTTTTACGTTGGCTCCTTGTGAATCTGACGGTGCTCACAGCTAAGCCTGGAAGTGAGTGGGAGGCAAGGACAGACTGGGCTGCCAGCTTTCTGTAGCCAATTTTTGTTCCTCTGAAATGTTTTTCTTTTCAGCACTTTCAAGGTCTTGGAAACTGAGAAGCTGACCGCCAATCAACAGTTGAGAGCTGGAAGCCTTGCCTGACCACTCCTTCATGTTTTCGCTCCATCTGTCCACCCAGGAGGGTGGACTGTCATGGTCCCAGGCAGCCTGACTGCGCCCCACGCCCACCCTCCACCCACAGCCGGTTGGCTGACTGCAACTGCCTTCCAAATCTAGATGTTTTCTCCTCATCATCAGATAAGTTTCATCAGATTTACTGTGGCAATTTTCAAACATATACTCCCCTCCCTAAAGTACCAGAATAGTATAATCAGCTTGCCTGTGTCCACCATCCAGCTTCACCAATTATCAATTAGTGGCCAATCTTTCTCACTGATGCTCCCTCCCACTTATCCCTTCCTACGTTATTTTGAAGCAAATACCTGACATCGTATCGTGTAATCTGTAAATATTTGAGTATGCACCTTTAAAAGATAAGGACTTTGACTATGGTCACACCTAAGGAAGTTAACGTCAGCTTCTTCATAACAAATATTTAGTTGCTGGCCTCATACATTTTTCCCTTACAGAAGGGAATCCAAACAAAGTCTATGCAATGTGAGTGGCTGACATATTTAAATCTTTTAAAATCTTTAGGTTCCCTCCTCACCTCCACTGTTTTGCTTTTCCTCCCAACCTGTTTATTGAAGAAAGTGGCTGCTCATCCAGGATACAAGAGTTTCCGCAGCATGGATGGTGCTGACTGCATCCTTGATGTAGTCTGACATGCTTCTCTGCCCTCCGCATTTCATGTAACTTGGCCAGAGTCAGTTCGGATACTTCACGGATGGTGCCGTTCATCCCTCAGGAGGTGCGGACTATCTGGTTGTTGTTCTCCTTGTGAGGTGAGCTGCCATGGATATTCCGTGCCCAGACTTATTTGTTTTTTAGGGCTTGGACAATGGTGGCTGGATTACTTTGGACCACTTATGGTCTCCTCCTGCAAACTTTTGCACACTCTTGACCTTGCTTTAGCATATTCTTCCTAAATGGCTTCCTAGCTACTGGCGTTCCTTGGCACTTAGCCACCAGACTCCTGTCAAAGCTACGAAGTACCAGATATGGCTGGGCATAATGAGCAGGAGACAGTATAATTTTAACCTGAAACTTCCCTGTTAGAGAGCTGTTCTTGGGGGAGGGGGAGAAGGAGGCTCAGTGGTCATCACACTTTTAGCCCTGATTCCTAAATTAAGAAAATTCTCAACGGGTTAGGTCAAGTGTAGTTCAGTCAACTGAGATCACAATATCCTTTGAAACAGAATGAAATGGGCTTGCCTCCAGTAGGGAAGGGCCCTACCAAAATTCTCAGAGGCTCATGTCATCGCAATCACTTCTAGGTCTTAGAATTTGCTTCCTTGAATTCTCCAGCCCATTTGCAGCTCATCTCCCACATCTGTCCCCTGCCCCTGTCCTCGCCCCTGCAGATCCAGGTGTGGGACTCGGCCCTGTTGCTCTACTTTGTCTCCTGAAAAATCTCTCACGTGACTCATTTGTGTGCGCGGCGGGTATTCCGTAGGTCTGACTCTCCTCTCCACAGACGAACTCTCCTCCTTACAGTGATCAGCTCAGTGATGTTGCCGTGATGACACCATCTGCCTCAGGTGTCACCTGGCAGCACCGGAGACCTGACGGAGGCTCTGAAATGCTGCTCTTCCCTGACCCTCTTCCCACCCAGTTCCTACGGATAGAAGAAAACAAGGATAGAAGAAAACAACGCAGAGATACAGATTCCTCCTTCTTAGAACTACGTCTTTGTGTCAATGGATCCCTTGGGCAGTGTGGCAAAGCCTTGGATTCCCTCTCAGAATAATGTTTTAAAAATACAAACCAAAATATGTTGAAAAACAATTATAGCTCAGAACTGGAAATCATCCACATGTCCTTCAGCGGGCAAATGGTCAAATTAAGTAGACGCCTACCGTGGAACACTTCTCAAGAACAAAAAGGAACAATTACCTACACAACAATTTGGATAGATCTCAAGGGAATTACAGAGAATGAAAACAAGTCAATCTCAAAAGGTTGTATCGTTTTGAAAGTATGTAAAAAGGGTATAGACTCCATTACATAACATTCTTGAAATGACAAAATTATAGCAATGGGGGATTAGTGGATGCCAGGGCTAAGGGAAGGGAGAGGGAGGGCAGTGTCTGGCTATAAAAGAATAATAGCATGAGGGATCCTTGGGGTGATGGGGCTGTTCTGGCGGTCACACAAATCTATGCATGTGACAAAATTGTACAGAACTAAAGACACACACATGCACACACAAATGAGGTCACAGAAAACTGGTGAAATGTGAATAAGGTCCGTGGATTGTATCGATGTAAATTTCCTGGTTGTGGTACTGTGCTACAGTTTTACAAGATTGGGAGAAACTGGGTAAAAAGTATATAGAATCTCGCTGTATTATTTCTTGCAATTTCATGTCTTTAATTAAGATAATTTTAGTTTAAAATAAAAAGTTAAAACATTATTCTGAAATACAGTTATTAAAATATTTTTAAAACATTTATGATATAGGTAATATATGTATTTCATCATTAACACATTTTTTTTTAAATCTAGTGACAGATCTTACAACCATCATGGCAGTGATGAGTATAAACTATTTCAAGATACCTGTGACAAGGTCCTTCCAACACTACTGTGTTTTGTTGCCTACTTTCATAATTGAAGATGTTAATTTTCTTAGGAGTTGATGTAAAATTGTAATAAAAATAAAAATGTAAAATTCTTCCTATCCAAATTCAGGGCTCCCTGAATTATTATATCATGGACCCCTACGTTAAGGACCTCTGCCTTGTTTAAAATGGCAACATTCCCTCCTCCGTTACACAAGCTATAAAGAACATAAAGAGCAAAAACTAGAGGGAGCATCTGTGGAAGAGACAGTGGTCACACTGCATTTGTCATGGACGGTGGGACATTTTTGAAATGTTAACTGGTGTTTCCCCACATGGACCTCCCCTCCACTCAAAGAGCTTGATCTCAGAAAAGGTTCTCAGGTTTTTCTTTGCACTTTGAGTGTAGGAGTGTGAAGAAATAAAGGTTCTTTTTCTATCCTGTATCAAATCAAAAAATGATTTCTGGATTGGGAAAAAGATGAGATGCCTAAAGGAATCTAGACATTGGAGAGACCCCATTCCTCCTGGCCAGAGTCTTGGGATGCATGGGATCCAGGGGCAGATGGATGTGGCACATGGTGACTCTAAGGCAGAGTGGAGCACTGGTGGCCCCATCTCACTCCCGAGCTGGCACAGAAGCAACCAGGTAAGTACCCAATGAACGGCCAGGCTTGAAGGTGTTGTAGACCATGGTGAGTGTGGATGTACGGGACCAGTGACCAACAGGGAGGCAGGAAATGATGTCTAAGTGGAGGCCCAGATGGACAGAGCCACCAAAAACAGGTGGCACTACAATTGCCTGGGCCACGGTACTAACCGAATCTCAGAACTGACACAAATCTGGGAAAGGGGTGACCTTTGCAGTGACCGAGATTTCGTCTCAACGTAGAAAATAAATCGTTCGAGAAAAATATGATCAGATTTTCTTGTATACGTAAGTTTGTGGCCAAGAACTAGCAGTGCTTTCAGAATCCAAGGGCACAGTGGCTACTGCTGGTGGCCCTCCTATGCCCTGCCCTCTCATACTCAGTATACAGCTGCTGACTCCCGCCGGTATTGCCCACATTGCTTTGTCTGAGGATGAGCTCCAGCTAACAAAGCCGGTTTTACCCTTCCCCACCATCCACAAGCACAGCATCCACAAGTCCCAGGAAAATAATACTGACGCCCCCTCAAGGGCCCTCAACCAATGACTGGGGTGAGTTGGTGCCAAAACACGTCGCCTCCCTTACCCTCGGGCGGAATGACTCTGAGGTGTGTGTTCTACGCTGTCTCCCTGAGTTTCTCCAGTGGGATTACACTCCAGCTGCCCACGGGGGTGACTGGCTTGATAACATGGCGTTTACTAGGGGCCTTCCCTTCCCTGCCTCACTTCCCCACTCTCCTGCCTGTGTCTCTTTCACCCCCCAAACGAACTACTACTTCAACTACGTGACCTCGCCAATAGTTGGCCTTGTTTGACTTCTAAAAACAGCAATTTCTTGCACAGTCATCTCTCCTTACCCACAGTTTCCCTTTCCAGAAGTTGATACCTGAGATCGACTGCAGTCTAAAAATATTAAATGGAAAAGAAACAATTCATAAATTTTAAATCGTGTGCCATTGAGGAGCGTGATGAAATCTCACGCAGTCCTGCTCCCTCCCACCTGGGACATGACTCACCGCTTTGTATCCACACGCTACCTGCCCATTAGCCACTTAGTAGCCAGGTTGGTTATCCGAGTGACTCTCAGTACCATAGTGCTTGTGTGCAAGTAACCACTATAGTGGCCTAACACTGTGTCACAATGGGTAGGTCACTCACCTCACTTTTCACCACAAAGGCACTGTATCTCCTCGCATCATTGCAGGAAGGATGGGTACAGTACAATAAGATATTCTGACAGAGAGAGGCCACATTCACATAACTTTTATTATAGTATATTGTTATAATTGTTCTATTTTATTATTGTCATCATAAACTTTATTATATGTATGTATGTAAAGAAAAAAAACATAGCATATATAGTGTTCGGTATTCTCCACAATTTCAGGCATCCCATGGGGGTCTTGGGATACGTCCTCCGCAGATAAGAGGGGACTACTGTAACTCGGACTAAAATTTCCACTTAAGTCTTTATCTCAGGGTCTGCTAAGATAGTTACCTACATACTTTACCCAAGAATGGTCCCCCAGTTCCCCCACCCTGGGAAGAGTCAACGGACGGAAACTGCTGAACCAAACCTGGGGGGCTGAACCCCTGAGATCTACAGAGGACCACTCTGCCTCCTCGGGTTCCAAAGGGCACCCCCGGAGAAGGTGGGGCAGAACAACCCAGAGGCTGCTTCTGGTTGAGTTCATGTTTCATGCCACAGTGGGAAGTGTGGCCACAAACTGAGGAAGCCATGAGAGATAAAGAAATGCCATAAGAGGAAATATGATGGAATGTTTGGAAGCAGAGTCCTGGGTGTGGACTGATAATCTGGAAAACGAAATATTTGGATAAGGTCAGGAAAAGCCCCGGGGGCCTATTTGGCCTGATCCCAGCCCTCCCTCCTAGAAAACTCAGTCCCTTAATCTGGGCATATAAATAGGCTCAAGAATACTTTGGCTAAATTAACTCCGAGCATAAACATAGCAGTTGAATATCTCAGTTAACCACCCAGCAAAAGTAATTTGCCTTCATGGCCATGGCTCAGAGGGTTTGGGGGCGACCCCATCAGACAACTGGGCAGGAGCAGGACCTCAACGAGAAGCCAGACTGTTTCCACCTGAATAGACACTTTTGCCTGTAACCCACAGCAGGAAATGCATTTTATCTGGTAGTCTATTCATTGCACAAGTTTCACAAAATAATAATTACCCTAAGTACTCACAATGCACTTTGATATTTTCTATTCTATTCTATTTCATATTTTTTAAATGGTGGACATGACCCATTAGCTGATTTCACAATCGGCCTTCTGGGTGGTGAACCAAAGTTTGACATACTGTTGTTGAGTATATCCAGGAATAAAAGGGTGTGGACAGTATTTCTCAGGCTTCCTCTCAATACTGTGTATCCCATTCAAGACTGTAGGAACCACTGGGCTGAACCAGGAGAATCTCTAAAACTCCACAAAATGAAGGTGGTTCCTATCTCCTGATCCAGCAATTGAAACCAGGCATTGCCACCACTTCCGCATTTTTTGTCACTTCCCCACGCCACCTGTACTATGCATTATTGCATGAACATTCTTTCTAAATCAACTCATTGCTTTAAAACTTAAATATTCACACTAGCCCTGTCTTATAAGTACTATTGGTGAAATCAAAGGTTTCTTGTTATTCCCCAATGCAAAATAAAACAAAAATGCAACTATGAAAATAAAACATGCTTTCTGGGTTCCGCCTTAAATCACTGAGCTAGTTTCACAAGAAAATGACCCAGCTTCTGTACAGCTTGAGCTGTCCCTAACCTCCAGAAAGACTTTACCCTTTTCACTGTCTACCTCTCCAATGACAATTAGCACCATTATCATGGTTAACAGCATTTAAACTCATTTAAGCTTCACACCAACCCTATAAAGTATTAGAGTCACACCATTTTACAGATGAGGAAACTGAGGTACGAAAAGATCAAGAAGACTTGCCCATAGCTAGGAAGTGATGGAGCCAGTGTTTGAATCCAGGCCATCTGATGACAGAGCCTGTGTTATTATGCTGTACTGCGCCCCCCCCCCCTTAGAAACTGCCCATCTGCAATCTCAGCCCCTGTGTGGCCTCTTACAGAACAATTTCCTGGACTGCCCGGCCCATTGGCTCGCTCTTCCTGTGTTCCTATAGCACTCACTACTTGCCTGTTTAATTCATTTGGAGATTAATCATAAAATACTTGCAGACCCTGCCTGTATCAGGCTGGGGGCTTCTTGCAGGGGAGGCTACATCTTATTCCTCTGTGTATCTCTGGATCCAGAAGCCTGTCTGGGGCATTGGAGGCCTTCAGTAAGTGCCTCTGGGCCCTGGGATCTTTCCTTCTTTAATAAACACACGATACTCTCTGCTGGGTTATCAGCTCAGAGGCTGGTTTCCACTGAAGCCCTGGGAATAGCCAGGGGGAAAGAGAGATGAGTCAGAGGCAACAGAATCAAAGAGTCTTAACCTGGGATCCGCAGATCCTCAGTGGATGCACACCTAATATACAGAGGTCTGTAAACTTAGATGGGAACAAGATTACATCCTTATGTTCACTGACCTCTGATGGATTTCAGCATTTCCTTCAAATGGAACGTGACCTTTGACTTTGTCACCAGTAAAGTCACTGATAGTCTCATTTCACATCACCGTTGTAATAGACATCTCAAAATATTTACACTCATCGTTTCCTGGAAATTCTGGCTGTTTTCAGACCCACTGCTAGACCTTGAATTCAAAACACCAATAAAAAAACACATATAGCACATACCATGCCATAAGTGAAAAAGCACCTTGGTATCTGTATATAATATACATAGCATTGGCATTTATATATAGTATATAATCTGTATATAATATAATAGGATTGGCATTTCTCGGCAATTTCAATAGTATCAGTAATCTTATGTATTTTATTTTATGCTTTTTAAAACTATTCTAAGATGGGCCCCTAGGCTTCACCAGACTCCCTGGGAGAGCCATGGAACAAAAAAGGTTAAGACACTACATAATCATGGTTCAGAGCCATGTCTGGGGCCAGACAGACTTAATTCTGCCATTTATAAGCCAAATTACCTGGGCCTCAGTTTCCTCACCTGTAGAATGAGGATTACTATCCACCTTACTGGATTAGCATCTAGCATCTAAGTAAAGGTGATGTTTAAACCCAGCCTTGGCTGCCTGGTGAGATCGAAAAAGCCTGGGGATAGTGGAGCCCTAGCTGGGGTAGGCTCCATCTTTCCCTCTGCTTCCTATCACATCTAGCAGAGAAGTCATTTTTCTCCTCTCATGGCTGAGCCCAGCTCCCTGTAGCTGGACAGGAAGTCTTATTCATACCCTTCTTAGACACTCTATCCTATTTCTGAGCCCCAAATCTATACCCAACTCCCCAAAACGGCTCACACATTATGATCCCAGGAAAGGCCAGTCGTCCAAGAATTGATATGCATTTCCAAATTTGTCCACGGGGTGGAGCTGGTTCACACTCTTAATCGAATAGTCCAATCAGGGGCGGGGCCAGACCTTTTCACTTCCCCACTCTACTCCGCCGGTTTCCCTTTCGTTTTTGTTTTCGTTTTTCTCAAATTGCGCCTGACATACAGTAAATGCTCCGTTTGGGCTCCTTTCCGGGAACCTACTACTCTAAGAATGGTGGTGACGATCCTGACCTTTAATATTATTGGTTAACTTCACCTGTTTTTAAATTTGATTTAAATGTAGTCATACAGAATATAGTCTTTGGTTCCTTTTGTTCGACGTTATGTTTGTGAGATTACATGCAGTTGTAGTTCATTCATTCTCATTGCCCTATCGGTTCCCATGGGAGAATAGGCAATAATTAATTTGTCCATTTATCCGGCGACTGCATTTGAATGGTTTCCAGGTTGGGGATAACCTTTGAGGTTGCTCTTCTGAAAGGACGGTGGGGCAGGCTTTCTGGGGAGGGCAGGGCCCACGCTCAAGCCAGGCTGTTCGGCTTGAGCAGAAGGGCAAGTGCATCCAGTTGTTACAGGTTGTGCAGCGGGGTTTCCAGGATGCAGACTCCCTCTCCCACCCACTGGACAGCCTATGTGGTTTGAACTTGCCTCCCAGGCTAAGGGAGGGAGCACCTGGGTTTTCTTATCCATATGTCCAGATGTGGGGCAAAAAAGGAAAAGGGGAGTGATGGGGCTTGCAGGCTGTCAGTGGAGTCGGGCGATTACAGAGTTATTACCAGTACTGTTACTTGAGAGTAGGGTCCTCTCCCCGCATATTGTCCAGGTTGTTGATGTCTCCAACAAAGAATTGAGCAAGACACCGATATACGGCAGAAAAGCAAAGCTTTATTAAAAGGGAAGGTATACTTCCAGATGTGGAACCAGGCCTGGGAGAAAGAAGCATGGCTCGAAAGGCCTGGTAACAAAGCATTTGGGGTTTTTATCCCTATTTGCTGTGGGTGGTAACTTTTCTTAGAGGGGTGGGCTTCCTTGATCTACAATTAAGATTGACAGGACTGATTCATCGTTTGCTTTCTGCGCAGGTTTGTTCCTAGAATTCAGTCTGTTATAATGACATTAATGAACTTCTGGGCATACGCATCATATTATAATGATGGTAGAATGAGGCTCAGGTGAGTTGAAGGTCATTGGGGTCTTCATTGCATAGGTATGAGTGACTGGCTTAAACTGGTACCTAACTCTCTGCTTGTTTCTTTGTAGAAGTCACTTTTAGCCTAAAAATGCCTTCTGGCTTGCTTTATTGAGGGTGGATTAGGGCAGAACCCTTCCAGGATAGGATGACCTCAGTGTCTATGCAGGCACACCCGAAACCCCCTAACTTTCCTGCCTAACTCTTTTCTAAGAGCCATGAACTCCTTTATTATTAGTACGGATGTTGAGGGAGAAGGGGCAGTCTCTTCTGTATCCGCTTCCTGCTGAGAAGGGTTGTTGTCCCTGCCTACTGGGGTTTCACGGAGCTCTTTCCCTTTCTGCCTCAGTCAGGACAGGGACTTGGGGTTTCCTGCTGAAGTGCCACCTCAGTCCCTAGACAAGGAAAAGAAGATAGAAACTTATTATTTAAATCATATATTAATTGCTATTATTGGTTTGCCTATTAAGTGAGTAAAGAGAAATAGGCTTGGTTAATATATTTCTTAAAGAGTAAAAAAGTCCCCTATCCTCTCAGACTCTAAGGGCCCTGTCTGGCCTAACACCATTTCTGCTAACAATGGGCCAATGACCCTTATCAATAACCAGAGGATCTGAGTCACCAGTTTCGGGGCAACTATTGGGATTTGAGGGAGAGGGCCTTTTTCCCAAAGAAAGGAGGAAAGAAAACTTAACTAGGTTTACTAAAAAGATTAAGACCTTTGCAAGAGATGTCCCATATCATTTCCTGCTAAAAGATTAAGAATTTTACAAGTGATGTCCCATATCAGTACTGCTATGAACATTCTCTTATGAGCCTTTGGGCAAACGTATTATACATTTCTGTTGGGTATGTCTCTGGGAGTGCAATTTGCTGGGGTCTATGTTAGAATTTGGTGAATACTGCCAAACAGGTTTTCAATGTGATCGTGTTACCAAGGGGTGAAAGTC